>LPNX010614645.1:42173-115134 GCA_001517045.1 Pseudotsuga menziesii
GAATGTATGAAATGTATTCAAAATTTCTTTCAAGTAACTTGAAACGTAAAACCTAACGTAGTAAGTTAGGGTTTCATACCTGATAATCACCACTAAGCTAGGAAACCATGAGCTATGAGTTAAGCATGACCTCCAGATGGGTAATGCCATGCAATAATTAGAGGAAATTTCAACTCAAAATGGGCCTCCCAAAATGAATTAATAAAATAATAGTTAAAATAATAAAATAATATTTATTAATTTTGGAGGAAGAAAAGAAAAAAACTACTTTTTTGTTTGTATTTTCGACATATCTCCCCATGTTTTTACTCAAATTTTGATCGGGAGAGCTTGTTGGATGCAGAATTAAATTCTGCATCCAACGAGTACCCACCCGGCATACTTTTGATGCACCCCGCTACCCCAAAAACAAGAAATACCTGAAAAAATGGAATGATGATGTCATCATTCCATTTTTTCTGGTATTTCTTGTTTTTGGGGTAGCGGGGTGCATCAAAAGTATGCCAGGTGCATCATTCCATTTTTTCAGGTATTTCTTGTTTTTGGGGTAGCAGGGTGCATCAAAAGTATGCCGGGTGGGTACTCGTTGGATGCAGAATTTAATTCTGCATCCAACAAGCTCTCCCGATCAAAATTTGAGTAAAAACATGGGGAGATATGTCGAAAATACAAACAAAAAAAGTAGTCTTTTTTATGATACCTATCCCCAAATTTATATTAAAAAAGTGTTTAAGACCTATACGCTATTTCAAATTTAAAGCAATTTCATTGGCTAACACATGATGACATGGAATTTGAATAAAGGTTAAAAGGCCAATTTTGAGTTGAAATTTCCTCTAATGGTAGCATCCCATAACAACTCAATGAATGCACTGTATTCAACCATATTATTAGTCACAGGGCCTAAATAGGTGCCACCAGAGGCAACCATTTTTCCTAGGGGTGCATAAATAACCAAAGCGACTGAAGCCATATTACACGTGCAGTGGTTGGCTCCATTAACAAAACCTACAAACCACTCAGATGTCATCTAAAACAACCAACAGACTATGTAAGAAACACTAACCAGTTAATGACCTATTGTACATGAACATACAATAATAATACAAGAAATAGTATCATGCCTAAGAATAATACTTCTTCAGGTAGAGCAAATTTATGGGCTCCGGTAGCTTGTTACAATCGAAATCAGACAATTCATAAGCTCCCTTATTCAAACATTTCTACATGACATTAGGGCCTAACCACATGGAATTAAAATTTCCTACCCCTAGGGGTTCCTTGTCTTGATCCCAGAAAAAAACAAGTTCTCCCTCAGATAAAAATCTAGGTTTAACGGATTTATTGTATTGTCATTTGACCTGGTTCTTATCATCCTTGTTTACATTTAGCACATCTCTGCATTGTTCATCTAGATTCTCTAAGTGAAGCAAACATTCTTCAAGATCGGTAATATCGAGAAGCAAAAGAATAGAAATTTTTAGAGATGGTATCTTGCACTCAACCGGTGTTACTACTTCCACACCATAAATGAGATGGAAAGGCGAGAAACTAGTAGCAGTTTTAACATTAGTCTGGTGTGCCCAAAGTGTAGGGTACAATATGATATGCCAATTTGATCTACTTGCATTGATTGCGCACTTCAGAATGGTTTTCAAGGTCTTATTAACCTCCTCTAATTGTCCATTTGCATGAGGGTAAAAGGAAGATGAATGATCTTGCCAAAACCCTATCATGGTGGTCAACTCAATCATCATGTTGTTATGAAAATGGTTTCCATGGTCAGTGACAATCTGCTTTGGTATGTCAAACCTAGCAATGATTTGGTTGAAAATGAAATAAGTTGTTGTTTCTCCATTGACCATAAAGGTACGCATTGCCTCTTCCCACTTTGTAAAGTAGTCTACAATGACAATGATGTACTTGTGCCCCCCAACAAAAATTGGGTCACATGTCATGTAATCAACCCCCCACTTAATGAAGGGCCCCACTATGATGAAAATAAATAAAGGAGCAGGGTGTGACCGTGTCTTCCTGGTATAGAGATGACAAGGATGAAAATGCTTTACAGCTTCCACACAATATTGAAAGATAGGGGGCTAGAAATAACTGACACATAGAATCTTCTTGATTGTTGCTAACCCAGATAAATGAACCCCACACGCTTCACTATGGCAATCATTTAGGACATGCTCTCCCTCCTCGTGGGTGAGGAATCGACGCAAGATAGAATATACCCCTTTTCGATACAAGGTATCACCGATGATAAGGTAGTTTTTAGCATTAACCCACAACTTACATCGATTTTCCCGTGAGAAGGATGCATGATACTTAAGTGTCTCTAGACATACTAAGATATCTCTGTACCAGGGGTCAGAGGTTGATATTAAAAATATATACTCATCTAGGAATGAGTCTTATTCCACCACTATAATCTCTTTTGTAGGGAATTCCAAGATCAATTCTGTGAATACTAAGGATTTTTTTGACTTATCATACGAAAAACACAAGTCAAACTCTTCGAGGATGACTATACATTTATTGAATTTTCTCCTGAATATACATTGGGATAGAACATACTGGAACATATTCACATATGCAACCACTGTGGTTGTCCTTGTCAAGATATAGTGTCGTAGCCTCTTAATGGCATAGACTTCCTCCAATTCCAACTTCTCGACATGCAAGTATCTAAGGTCAGGACGTGCTAATGCTCGACTAAGGTAGTAGACGGCATGCTCTTGAAGCTCATCATCTTCCTGAACTAGTACTACTCCTATAGTTGACTCGGATTTGACCAGATACAATATAAAATCTTTAGTGTAATATGGTGGACACAAGAGAGGAGTTGATAATAAATCCTTCTTCAACTTCTTGAAAGTGAGTTGTGTGGTTTCATCCCATAGGAATGGGGTGTCTTGTTTCAACAAGTGCAGGAAACCATTTGCGATCTTGGCGTAGTTAACTATAAAGTGTCAAAGGAAATTGGATTTACCTTGTAGACTCTGCACTTGCCTAATAAAATGAGGAGAAGGAAGATTTACAATGGCCTCAACTTTTAACAGATCCACCTATATTCCTCTATTTGACACAGTGAAACCAAGTAACCTTGCTGAATCGACGCGAAAAATAAACTTGTGAGGATTCAAGCATATTTTATAGTGTCTCCACCATTCAAAAATCATACGAAGATGGTTTGGATGGTCCTTCCTCTTGCGAGAATGGGAAGGAAGATCATTCAACTAAGGTTCGATGATATGTTTTATATTTTGGAAGGAAATATTCATTGCCCACTGGAAGGTATCTCCGACATTTATCAAACCAAAGGGAATTTTCTTATACGCGAATGTTCCCCAAGGAAAAATCAAGGTCATTCTATGTTGGTCTTTTGGTTTAATTTGAATTTAATTATATCCCAAAAAACTATCTATAAATGAAAATACCTCACTACCACACAAGCATCAATAATCTAGTCGATGAATGGAGTGGGGTAGTTATCCTTGGGAAATGCTTTGTTTAAATCATGAAATTCAATCCAAACACATATAGACCCTTATTTATTGTCAACTAGAACAGGATTGGATACCAATTCCATCAGAGAAATCGGGTAAATGAACCCAGTTTTTAGTAGTTTTTCCACTTCAACCTTCACGACTACCTCTTTCTGCGGATTTAATAGTCTAAGATTCTGTCAAATAGGCTTCACATCAGGGTAGGTACAGATCTCATGTTCAACTATAGATGGATCAATTCCTAGCATATCCTCATATGACCAGGAAAAGATGTCATGAAATTCCTTAAATAAAGATGTGTAAATGGCAATCTCTTCCTTAAAATAGTTTGCGCCAATATGAACATTTTCCATGACATTAGTATTGGTAGAAATTTTGATTGGAATGGTAGTAGTGATGTTTTTTATATTCCCCTATGAAAACACTCCCTCCTTAGGTAAAGGATTAATTGACATATTAACACCTTCTATTAGTATCACATGGCACTCTGAATTCTCAATCTTTCTTAATTCTGGAAGGAAGAAGGACTTGTGGTCAAAGTATTCACAAATATTTTCTTGTATAATCATAGCTTCCAGAATGCCTTTCTCTGAAGGAAAAACCATATCCAAGAAATCATAGGAATATGTGGAGTTTTCTGTCCAGGAAAGAAGATAGGATTCATTTGACTCTTCTGAGACTGAAGAAGGAGTCATGATGGAATCTTGAGGGCCTTGTCACGAAGGGAGGACCTAGGGGTTAGTTCTATGTACAACTATCGTGATAGAATTCCCAACACTTGTTGAACCTAAGTAGTTAATAAGAGTTGGTAAATCGAATGTGCCCATCAATGATGTATGGATTCTACCTCCCAGGATTTCACTGTTCAGTTTTGACTGATCTATCAATGGTATAGTGGACTCATTAGTTTCCAAATGGAATTTTTGAGTAAAAATGAGCTGGTCAACTGTAACTAGCTTCCCTTTGTCTAGAAACACTATGTCTCAGAAAATAGATGAGGGAATAACACACATGGCATAAGTCCAACTTCTCCCCAACAATCGATTATAGTCCAAGGTAGCATCGATCACTTCAACTTCAATAGACACTGCTTTCCCTACCAACTTTATTTAAAAAGCTAGCAAGATACCCTTTGGACAGAAAGACCTTTTGTTAAAAGAAGTAAGTAGAGTGTTTGATGGGACCAACTCTAGGGATCCCAGGGATTTCAAACAAGACATCGACATGACGCATGGGGAAGCACCTTCATCAACCACCTTCATTCGTCCTATGGTGTTTCCTCCATAGACAACATCAACTGACAAGGACACATGGAATGAAAGGCATATTTTTACTTTAGAAAGATTGAATTTTTCCAGTAGGATTTTTGATTCCATACTACCTATGGCTAGCAAGAGTGCATCCCTTTGAGAATGAAAACTATGTAGCACCTCCAATGTCGACATCACACAAGGTGTTTGAGAAAATTCTTCTACCACATAGTAGTTAGAAGCAACCCTAGAATTAGGGTTGTGAAATGTTTTCTTGACGACACCTTTCGGTATCTTGGGAATCGGTTCAGTCGGTTTCTCAATGGTGAGAGGGGATGAATTTTCAGCAGTAGACTTACTTTTATCCTAAGCCTTCGATTCATAATTTTTATTTCTTGTCTATAGGAGAGTACTCGATCGAAACATGTTGATATAATTATGACTAGTAGGAAAAATAGTTGTGTGCACAACATCTTTTGAAGAAGAAGCTGCATTATGTGCTTGCGGAAAGGGATCCTTCAGGACAACCGGTTGTTGGATTTCAAGCAGCTTCTATGCTTGTTCCATTAAGGGGCACTAATGATTTAGGTGGTCTCCTTTGCAAAACTTGCAAGGAAATTTAACATTTTTCTTCTCTTTCTTGCCCCCATCATCATTATTCATGGGTTTTTGTTTATCTTGTTTCCCCTCACCCTTCTTCCATTTATTATTTTTTCCATTGAGCTATTGATTTCCCTTTTGGGAAGACTATGCATAATAGACATTAGCACTTTGCGGTGAGGGAGTGGCAGCCTTAGTTTCCTCCGCTGCGGATTATTTCATGGACAACTCATGGAGTTTATTGGTGAGTGATTCTATAGTGGGCGTACTAACTAGGCCAACCACACCATCAAAATGGGGTCTAGGCTTGGGTTTCTCCAAGTCATTCGTATACCTCGGCACCTCAGGAATAATTTCATAAAGAATCCTAGACTGAGCATAGATCAGATCTAGCTGATGGGCCCTGAGAATTGCGTCTTCCTCCATGGTAACTCCCAAAGTAGACATGCCCCTAGAAATGTAAGGAAGAAAATATTTCAAGAACCACTCTAATAAGAACTCAAGAGGGATGATGGCTTTAATTAGCCTCTTTCGCCTTCTCCACTCTTGAATATGATCAGATATGTGTGTGCCCTTGTTCTTTCTAAAAGTTGACAACAGGTTTGTACTGGAATCATACCGGATAGGAAGTTGAAAGTGATTTAGAAACATAGTTTCTAAATCAAGGAAGCTATCATACACAATTGACGACAGTTTGATGTACCACTTAGCTTCTACATTAGTCAACATTCTTTGAAATAGCCTCAACCGAATGGAGTCATCGTTTAATGAGTTGGAAGAGAACCAAAGGTGAAATGCGATGATGTGAGAACTTGGATCCTCACCAGTTTTCCCTTCAAACTTTGGGATGTCTAAGGGTAGTTTTATGGGGACAGGTGGCCACACCGCATTATGGCACATGGGGTCATTCATTAATTTAGAAAAATATGGCAAGTTTAACATTTCTAGGAATGATGTTTTTTCCTAGATGGGGTTTGATATTGAGGAGTCTGAGGTGTGGAAGCTCTTGCCCTAGGCCTCCCAAAAGAAAAGATGGGGTTACCCCCAGCCACCAACTGTGATGTTGTATCACTCTTCTGAAATGAATTCCACCCGTAAGCTAAGGGATTACTGACTTGTGGTGTGTGATAGGTGGTTCGGCCTGCTCCAGCTGAAACTAGATTTTAAAAGTAGGAGCATATATTCCCCCTATGAATAATGAAAATGGAGAGATTGCAAAAGGAGCGGCTGAAACCTAGCTAGAAAAAACAGCCACATAAGTAGGCGAGGGACCTACATATGGCGTGAAAGGATGAATATGTCATCCATTCCATGGGAATCCCTGGAAAAAATAAGTGGACCCACTTGGACCACTTTGAGTAGTTTTGCCAAAAGGAGAAGAAGTGTATGGTGCAATGGGAATCCCAGTGACCACCCCATCAGATGGACCAATAAAATTATAGGGTGTTGAGGGATTGACCACTCGAGCACTCAGAGAAAGAGGTGTAGTAGCTACACTAGGTCTTAAAACACTCACTAATGGAGGTGAGACTCTGCCAGCCAACATGGTTGAGGTAGGGTTAGATATGTCTTCTCCTATACCAGACATATATTGACTCAAATAAACACTAGACACAGGTGAATTGAATGGTCATACATGGACTATCACAAGATCATTCAAATCAATTAGAGGTGTATTGTAATTCCTTGAAAACTCGCCAGCTTACAAGTCTTCTATATCTACCATAGGGATTTCTTTCTAGGTAAGTCTAATTTCCAGCTCACCTGGAACTTTGCTAACGCCGATCAATTCGAAAGAACGATATTTGTCAAGTCTCCTCCTTTGAGATGGTAGTGGAGGCCCACTATAACATATAGAGGAAGGTTTTGCAACCTTCTAGACCTACGAAAAGGTTGTTCCTCCATAGGTAAAAAATTAACTCACACACCTAAAGGCCAATTAAACATAAACAAACCAAAGAGCACACACCAAAAATTTCCTAAGTATCATAGACACACAAGGTAAAAGAAAGACTTTCCAAAGGAAAGTCTGGGATGATTAGGGACCAGATCCAACCTATGAAAATTGAAGAATGGTTACTTGGCGTATCATGAAGAGTTATCTGGGTAAAAGCTCTGGAATCACCCAACCGCCCTCCCAAATTATCAACCGAGGTAACCTTCCAAGTCCACCCTAGGAGCACTAGAAATATCCTTCCAATGCCACTTGTGTAAGAACCTAGTGTTTGGAGACTAAGGCTAGAAAATATACAATGAGATTCCATTGAAATAGTTACTGGCCTGATCCAGGTGCATGGGTAGGGTAGCTAAGCCCAAAATTATAACAATACCATCACCTCACGGGGACCAAGAAGTTATATTTATAGAACCCCCATACGCACAACAATCCTGGTATACGATCAAACAAGGAAGTGGAAAGTTAGCTCCTCAACCAAGTTATCATACGGCCTCATGCTTGACTCTTGTGTTAGAAGAGCTTTCCAGATTGTCCCTTGTAGAAGTGGATTTACCTAAAGATAGGCCACTACATCTGAAATCAAAGTAACCTAGCCTAAGCTGGCCTAAGCTAGTTGATGATCTCCTAGTCCAAGAACCTAGCCTAAGCTAGTTGATGATCGAACCTATAAAGATAAAGATTATTAATAGATTTTATGTTAAGCATTCCCTTTATGGATTTATTACTCAGAGGTAGTGGAGTGGGACTAAATGGTGTTTGGACTAAACATGTGAAAGAAAATGATGTATAAAATTTCAAAATAAATGCAACTAACAATGCTCTTTTTTCCTTTTTCTTTTTAAATGAAACTAATGAAACCTTTTTAAATGATTTGAGAAAACACAAGGCTTAAAATATTTTTGATCTTTCTGAGAATAAAGGAAAAACAACTAATGCAAAGCTATGCAAATGAAAACTTCCTTTTGTCTTTATTTTCAAAAAATTCAAAAACTTTATGCAATTCAATGCACCTTAAGCAAGCTAAGCAATCTAATCATATATAAATGCAAATGATACTAGTCAAATATTTACAATAACAAACTTCAACAAATCAAGCAAATATGACTCAAACCCTAACTTGAATAGAACTATTGAATCAATAAGACCAATAGATCCAAAAATTGGTAAAAATGACTAACCTAGACAACTACAAAAACAATACAAGGTATATCAGTGTCCTAAAATGACGACATGCACCGCTAACCTATAAAGAGAAAAGAAATCAAACCAAATAACCAAGAAGGAAAGACCCAACACATTCACAAAAGGAGGATTCATACTTAACTTACTCAAAAACAATTGATTAGCAAGAAAAAGTGAAATGCATAAACCAACACCAACAATGTTATGCTAAAGAAGGAACCTTACAGATACCTGAGAATTCAGAAAGAAAAAAATCAAGAAAAACCCTAGCAAATTGACCTATACCTACAGGAAATCACGAATGTCACTAATACAACCCATGATTGATTTGTCACTGTACATAGAGTCAAAACCCTAATACAATAGGGAACTTGTGACTGTATGTATTGACAACCCGTTGTTACAGTCAAATTTTTTCAAAAGAAAAAAAAGAATGACCAAAGGATCCCGAACCTTAAACACTGGAAACTGAAGGTAAAAAGAAAGCAAAACACTTACAACATAAAATAGAGCAAAATGGAAAGGAAAACCTATCAAAACAGACCCAAAATAGGTTGGACTCCCCAACAGATTCGCTAGTTCTATTATTCAGGGAAAATCTACCTTATGACCTAAGGGGCTGGGGTCACCAACATACCAAAATTAAACTTGCATACATTCAACTATCTAGAAATTTGAGAGATAAATAGGGAAGAAAGTTAGTGTACCTTGTTTATGAAGGTTGGTACTATCTTTCTCCTTCAATCCAAATATTCTAGCAGCTCCAAGGGAACTTCACACCTGCAAAAGAGATAGATGTCATCCTACAGAATCTTAGATTTGATACAAGAGATTAATGAAATATTATAACTGCAATAAGATAACAACACAATTCATGAATCATAACAAATAAGAACATTGGTGCACCAATTTGGAAGAACATCTTTCTTTATTGATAAGCAGTGATGAAAGATACAACCTATATCTGATACAAGTCCTCCTCTTCTAGCCAAGGAAATGAGTTATGCTGCTCCAAATCGCCAAGGGTATTCCTCTAGCATAACCTTGCTCTCTTATCTTAGCATCAACCTATACCCTCTATTTATACTTGATGAATAGGAGGAGTTTCGAAGTTTGAGAAGGTTAGGGAAGTTGGGAACATTATGATTACAAGCCCAAATGTCTCTAACTAAACATGTTTTTATTTTTTATTTTTGGCTTAGGGTAATCGCGTGTATGAATACTAACAAGTCGCGAGTAACCCATGGCTTCTATGAAGGGAACCTGTGAATGAAAAGTGTGATCATGTAAATGTGGGTTATATATATGGATACCCATGCATGGTTCGTGAGTTACAGTTTCAATAGTCGCGATTACACCTTAAGAACTTTGTAAAAAATGCATAACGCTGCCAGGATCAAGATGTATTAAGGATCATGCTCATCTATAGGTTTTGGGCTACTTCAATCCATTGTGTCCTTTTGTGTACCGACACACTGAGTGTCAGTACTGAGACGAAGAAGTGCCATTTCATAGGATAACAGTTGGTTTTTTCACAAAGACCTCAGATGAGCTAAATATTCATTCTATTACTGTATGGTGAAGTTTAGACTGTAGAGGCCATTTAGAGCCTCAATGTTTATGTATTTTCTTAAAACTTTAATTTTATCTATGCAAGAAATTATTTTGATTTAATTTTTTTTATTTGCATCCTTACATGCAATATACATCAATATATTTTACATATTTGATCTCTAATTTTTTGGATCTAGACTATGTACATGAGTATATTTTTAAAATTAAACTTTGAAAATTTTATGTATCTTTATTCAATCAATTCATTTTGGGAAAAATGGTTCAGATCTAGTTCCAAGTATGATAACATTGCTTTCTAGGACATGATTTAAATGCAAAACCTTATCTTCCTAATCTATATGCACCGGATCCTAGAGAGTACTCCCACCAGTTATTGTATATCACTGGGCATCCACGTTTAAGCATGTGACACAAAGATATGGTATTGTTTATGGATATTAGGTTGTTTCTTTCCTTATTTGTGATTTCCTCTAGTCCATTGTGTTAAAAATGTCTTACCTTATCTTCCTCATCTATATGCACCAGATCCTGGAGATTTTTCCCACCAGTTATTATGTATCATTGGGCATGAACGTTTAAGCATGTGACACAAATATCTGGTATAATTTATGGCTCTTAGGTTGTTTCTTTCCTTATTTGTGATTGCCTCTAGTCCATTGTGTTAAAACTAGATTCAAATGTGCATTCGAGATATATTTGGTTTTGGTTTAAGACTCAGATGCGCCTTAGATATGTCTTCATGCCCTATTCTATTTTCCCCCATGCCCACTTGTGGTTCATATCAATGTCGACCCCTTAATTTCAAATAGTGGACAATATTTGTTCTATTTTCTTATTTTGGAAAACACTAGATTGTAGGATTCAAGTATTATGCATTGGATCTATTTTACAGCTAAGGGATCCATTTCAGTATGCATAGTGTTACCCTCATTTTGCACGGGTGTTCTAGAAAATGCAACAATAAGCCATGTGGTTCAGGTATGAGTACTTTAGATGACATAAAAAATATGATTTTCACTTCTAGGAACATTACAGTCATTGGCCAACATGCGAACAACATTAGGAAGTGATGGCAAAGCAGTACTATGCATTTGTATCCAAAAAAGAGACATTTTTATCTTCAGCAACTAAAAGAAATAGATGTTACAACTAGCAAACTTTAGAGACTAAGGTGTGTAGAGCAGGTTGGACAATCAGGATAACCATGAAGAAATAGTTTTGGGAAAGGTAGATCATGACTACAACCATTGATCAGAACTAAACAAGCTTGAAACAACCCTCACAAAAATTATGGGCATCTTGAACAGTCATCCAATCAAGGAGCAAGTCTGAAAGTAGAACAAAATTATGAACACTTATTGTAATAGTTGTCCATTGAAGAGCAGAGAATATTGGAGGGTCTATTTGGATTCTTGTGCATAGCTATAGCCTAAAAAAATATGCCTAAATTTTCCATTCTATATGAAAAGGGGGTTTCACTAACCTGGAAGTTTATGATGGGTTGTGAAATAATTATTGGCATATTCTCCTTCAAATAAAATTTCAAATAAAGACCTTTTCCAAATCCTACAATAGCTTGGCATTAAGGAAATAACATGAGTGTGGTATTTGGAATGCCCAGATGGTCAATGAATTTCTTTGTGATCACTTTGGAAGCTTGTAAAGTTGAAAGCAAAGCAATTCCAAAATTCATTCAAGGGCAGTGCTACAGTGAATTAAATTGATGCTTCCTATGTACCTAGTACTGGTAGACATAGTTTTTTCAAAGGTTTCTTCAGGTCGATCCCATAGATAAGGAGCTTGAGGTGACTTTGGAAATCCTAGAAGAAAACTCATGAAGCATGAGAGGCAGTTCCACACTAAGGATCAGTATAAGTCAACATAAATGCAAAGTTACATGAGGAGGAACTTCAAAAGCTTTGTGTTTCAATAATAAATTTGATTATGATAAAATGGAAATTGAATCTTTTCTATTGATTCAGCATGAACCATAGAAGTATTCTTTAGTACATTTGAAGGGTATTGATGGCAAGGATGTCCCAATTAAAAAATTCCAGGATACAGTGTCAAGCAATAGAGAACAAAAAAATGTTGAACCGGGTTGTTACTCTTGTCTCACAGGAAAGTTAATTTGTGACCACAATCAGTTATTGAAGACTCAAGAGTTAAGACACACAAGAAGCTACAAGTAAACTTCGGGAATATTCAAGATGCAAAACTGAAAAAATTGCATGGTGAAATGAAATATTAGTACAATCACAGTTAAAGTTCAATAATTTTAATTCTTTACAAGTGAAAATCAATAGTTCTCAAAGAAAGGAGATGGATGCTGTCTATGTGGTTTAGAGGTTACGTTTGAAATTGGTAAAATATGAAGGAAGCAAACGATATTCCAAAAAGAGAATCACATGATGGAAGTTTATGAAGCTATCTAAAGCCACTAAATAAGAATCGACAATCCTCTCATGCCGCCTGTTGAACAATTTCTATTCTAGGGCCTTTGATTATGTTCAACATGTAGTTTAAGCCACTAATTCAAAATATATTTATTAAAAAATAACACTTTTGGTTGCAGCTCATGAAGTATCAGGAACAAAATGCGATTAACAAGTCATGTTTTAACCTGGACATGTTGCATGTATTTGTTTGAAATCCAGGTCCAAGAGATGAAGGTGGCCGCATATAGTTTACAATACACATGGGTCATTCTTTAGTGGAGTTGAGATAGTTTTGATTTTTTATGGGCCATATCCTTAGCGTATTCGACCATGGTTTATTGACGTGGGAGCATTCCCTTGTTGGGATTCCCACCTTCTAGACCGTTGAACATGCTTTCCATCCTTTCATAGATTGTAATATCTTATAATGAAATATTATCATCTCTCAAATTTTAGTCTTATCACTCTCCTTTTCTTTTTCTCTCTTACTTTTCTTAAAACGTTATGTAGTTGAGGAACAAGTCACAACAGATGCAGAGTGTTCTTAATAGAGGTCACAAATACTATTGGAATTTGGAAATACTTTTCATCAAATGCATGAATGAGTTTTATTTGGCAAGAACACCACAACATAAAATTTATCTCATCCTTGGATCTATTACATCAAAATATAGAGATATCTATTACATCAAAAGATATAGCTATAATTAGTGTGTATTCCAGATTTAACCTACAGTCCTCTCCTCTAAATACACTGGTCCTACACTGATTTGCATTTGTACCAAATGCAATTTGTTTCTTGTGGATTTTATGTTATGTATTACACAACCATATCCCAATGCATATTATGATAGAAATCCTATATATAATGAAGAGTGTCAGGGATGAGGCTTCCGTAGCTTATTTCCATTTGACTTAGATACATGAAAATATACAAATCCATCTTGACTGAGATGAGAATGAAATGTTAATGAGAAACATACAATATAATTAATTGCCTTGCTTATGGTAATTGTGGTAGACAAAAAAAATATTGATTGTATTGATGTCCAATGAATGACTACAACAAGTACATCAATGGGACTGAAAAATCATACATCCGTTATAGGTATAGGGTGGGAGTGCAAAAGAAACTCCTATAGAATAATATGAAAATAAGATAAAGATCTAAGTATCTAGCTAAAAATAATCTATAAGAAAGGGAATACAAGGCTATTGTCACCCAAGGTAAAGATCATTTAAAAAATACAACAATTAGAAGATCAATTACCATAGGTAGATTTACCACCAAAATATTAGAACACAGTCATTGCAAGCTATAATATTAATTCCTGATAGATCAAATCGGCCTAAATGGGTAGTTATGTCCATTCATTGTTGTACAGATTGGACATTATTAGCCAAAGAGATATAACTTGCAAGACATGGATTTATTTATTTAACCTCATATCACAGTTTTGTTTGTAGAAAAAAGATTAAGTACCTAATACTAGATCACTGAAAACACATCCTTCTTTAAATGGTGAGGTTGAGGGGGTATTAAAAAGTCTTTTTTTAGTAACAACCTTACGTAAAACACAGGGGTCTTGTTTGCAAAAATCATTAACAAACTAAACCTGGATTACTGTAAATGGAATAATGGTTCACTGCTGCAGTAAAGTAAGCCAATTTATTTATTAACCCTACTATAAATGCTAGGGCTTGTTTGCAGAAGTAACATAAGCTACCTAACTTCCCAGGAGTCCTTGGTTCACTAGTAATGTTGGTAGAGTATTAACCCGCCCACCGTAGCTCCATTCCAATCTCACCATACAAATGGCTTGTCTCAAAAAGTGATTAGACAAGATAGATCACCAATGATTTTGATGGAATAGTTATCCTAGGACCTGGCGTTACCTAAGCTAAAGCATAGCCTAATTTCTAGGTGATATATTTCAATATGTAACAACACTAATTTTGATTTTTTAAACTATTGGATTCATACCTACACCCCTTTACTCTATTGCTGGTACACAAATTACAACTTGGATACTTAGTAATAACATAGCTACAACACTATTCTGAATGTATGAGATCATTGGTTGGGTTCCTTGGTCTATTAGTAGTTTAGTGAGATCACTTATATCCCCTTTCTTCGTTTGAGTATTATGTAACCACTGCCAGATGATCAAAAATAAAATATCTATGTGGATCATTGCTTGGAAAGATACAACCATACAATGTTCTAGTGTGTAGCATCAAGCTTATCCTCATCAGTTGTTACAACAAGAACATGACCCAAAACAAATGCATTCCGAATCCAATGGTTTCTTAGTCCATAAATCATTGATCAATCTAAAGTGTATGCTCTAAATATGACATAGCAGTGGGGATTCTTCCAGCATTTCAGAATGTATGTGGTGCACCGTGATTATGCATCTATAACCCTTTACATGCCACCTATCAATCCTTCTTATCAAAACATGCAGCCAGTAGTTGTATATGTTCCTCAGTATGGCATCATTGGATATCCTTTGAGTATAGCTCTTTTGTGCTCTATTATGGAAAGCTTCCTTTCACAAGGTACAATTCCTATGGTCTTTGATAATACAGTAGCTTCCCTAGCTTCAAACAAGAGTGCATGAGGAATTTATACATTGACTAAATGGTGAATCCATACAAGTGCTCAACTAAGGATACACGTGATGTTGCAGTTGTTGGATTCCTTCTCTAACTAGAGTCGCAAGGATTTATTTATGGAGATCATGATGTAGCCCTTTGTATCCCTTCTGTATCTAGAGGGTTAGTTTATGGAAGTCAAGTGGAACAAATGGAGCTACAGAACATTTCCATGGATAATAGAACATAAGTTCAACTTTATGATATTTAATACTTTACAATCACCTATTCTGAATAACAATAGTAAGTGTATTGTAATTTGGGAGTACTTCCAATGTAGGATTTGTACTCAATTGTACCATATCACCATTGGTTAGTGCAATGATATCAAGTTTTGCATTTGTGGCTGCAAGATTTTCTTCAAACATAAATGAGCATAAATTCAACCTTCCTATAGAATCTGACAAGGAAACATTCGCAGGAATTTATTCTAGATGGAAATCACAAAGAGGGGATAAAAAAACGAATCATATAACTATTTATTTGCTACTGGAGAAGTTGAAAAATAATGACACATATAGGAATTTTATAATATTTATAAATATGATAGTTGTCGGGGTAATTCAATCCTAGATAAGGAATTTACTTAAAAGGATATGCACTATGTGTTAGATTTTTATCATTTAAGCAATATGATCTTAGGATCTTATTTGAGCGAAAAACATGTACAACAATAATAACAAGAGACAAGAGACGCAAAGAATTTTCCTTAGGGAAACCATAAAGGATAAAACCCCACAACTTCCCCAGAGATAGAATGAGCACCAATGGTAGTAGTAAAACCCAAAGACAGAAAATGTGATCTCCACAACTGTTCTCTCTCTCTCACTTGAGAGAGATTCTCCTCTCTCACTCATGCGCTCCAATGAGTGAGTGTACGTGTGATAAATAGAGAGGCTCACTCTCTATTTATATTCTTTTGTTCACTTAATTTCCATTCCAACAATTCGGCCTCACTTAATAATTACTTACCAGGGATGAATTCTCTAGGATATTCTAATAAACCTAGTTCCCCACAATTGTGGGGACTTTGCCCTCAAATCAACAAGGAGGGTTAACCTTGAATCAATTATGGGGACTATTGCCCCAACTTACAATGTAGGGTTAGCCTTAATGACTTTACATGACTTGTTTACATTATTGAATCTCCCAATCGAAACATCGAGGCATGATATGACTCAATTACATTACAGATACTTCCTGGAATAAACATTGGGGTACACTACATAAGATATACAAGTGAATACATTCTGAAGTTACAAATACATAAACACTTCCTCTTAAATAGGAAGGTATTTTCTCGACACAATTTATCAGCACAAGTTTTCTTCTCTGTATCATCTGGATCATCATCAAGTCATCTTCATCTTCAAGTCATATTCATCTTCAAGACATCTTCATCGTCAAGTCATCTTCATCATCAAGTCATCTTCATCGTCAAGTCATCTTCATCAAGTCTGGATCATCACTTGATCTGGAGCATCACTGGATCATCATCAAGTCTGGATCATCACTTGATCTGGAGTATCACTGGATCACCATCAAGTCTAGATCATCACTTGATTTGGATCATCATCAAACCTGTATCATCACTGGATAATCATCATCATCACTGCTTCCGCTATCTCAATCAAATGGTGTTATCTCTTCATTCTTATCGTTACAAGAAGTTCTACAGAGCCAACCTTTTTTCATGTTGGTTGTAGGCCTAGCCTCTAGGTAGGTCTTCATCTTCTTCAGCACTTATATCTAACCACGAGAGGAACACATCTAGGAACCATGTCAGAATGGCCCAACCAACACTTACATCTTTCATTCTCAAAGAATGGCTCTCAACTGCTAGGCTGAGTGTCAGTCCCAGACTGAAACAAATTCATGGTAACTGACCAGGTGCCTCCATTCTCCCAAAGAATGGCCTCTCAACACTAATTTGAGCTTCAGTCCCAGACTGAAACAAATTCATGGTAACTGGCCAGGTGCCTCCTTTCTCCCAGAGAATGGCCTCTCAACACTAATTTGAGCTTCAGTCCCATACTGAATCAATTTCGTGGTAACTAACCAAGTGCCTCCATTCTCCCAGAGAATGTATTCTCACCACTAAGCTGAGATTCAGTCCCGGACTGAATCAAATTTCCTAGTAACTTACCAGGTGCCTCCATTCTCCCAGCAAATGGCGTCTCAGCACTAAGTTGAGCTTCAGTCCCAGACTGAATCAATTTCCTGGTAACTGACTAGGTGCCTCCATTCTCCTAGAGAATGGCTTCTTAGCACTAAGCTGAGCTTCAGTCCCAGACTGAATCAATTTCCTGGTAACTGACCAGGTGCCTCCATTCTCCCAGAGAATGGCTTCTCAACACTAAGATGAGGTTCAATCCCATACTTAATCAATTTCCTGGTAACTGACTAGGTGCCTCCATTCTCCCAGAGAATGGATTCTCAGCACTAAGCTAAGCTTCACTTCCATACTGAATCAATTTCTTGGTAACTGACCAGGTGCCTCCATTCTCTTAGAGAATGGCTTTTCAACACTAAGCTGAGCTTTAGTCCCAAATTGAAGCAATTTCCTGGTAACTAACCAGGTGCTTCCATTCTCTATATAGATCTAACACCCATATATATAGTATGCTTGTCTTGTTTACTTATTGTTGAGGAAGTGATTTATCAATTCAAGCTGAAGTTGGATAGCTCAAATATGTCTTTTTTATCATTGATTGAAGATAGCATAAATAAAAGATCAATATGTCTTTTTTATCATTGATTGAAGATAGCAGCAATGCATTTTTGACAAGTTTTCATGGCATACTACCCTTCTTGGTTTTTTTGCTCAAGTACATGTTTTTGATGGAAACATCACCTTGTCATATGTGAAGTTTAGAGTACTTCGTATTCGATCATGTGGACTTTTTTTGATTCCTGAGATGCAATGGTTTTGGAAATGGACTCTCCATCGAGAGCTTGTTTTCACTTTGTCATGGTTAGAGTATGCTCACTTTATTACTCAATCACAACACAAAGCAATATACATATCATGCACATTTCTAGGTTCATGTATGCTATGTTGAAATTATTTTAATTTGATCCCACAGGTTAAAAGCTATTGCTAAGTGTTTCATACACCCCACATAGGTTCACATCTCCAAGAGACATGTTTTTTTTCTCTTGGGTTGTCTCCCTTTTACAAAAGGGTCATTCTATGTGGGAGGAACTACCTACAAGTCATGGGTGACTTTGGTAGAATAGATATCCCCATGTGTGATATCTTAGTAATGATTCTTTTGAGTATTATACATCAATTATATTCCATTGTAATACTCCTAAAATGTAGAAGACCACATTTATTGTGAATATCAAAAGTCTCAATAGTTGAAGCAATTAAAAAGAGGAGATTTGTTATATACTTAACAATAATGTAAGAAATTATAATTAGACATGATTAGGATAGTTAGACAACCTCGGGACTAAAAGGAATGCTTATATATGTATATCCTTGCTACATATTCAAAATATTAATCTATTGAATTATTTTATATATAGTGTATCCATGCTATGACATAATCCTTCAGAGATGCGACGCAGCAAGTATCATTACTACTCCTTGATGTACCAAATCCAAAGGCATATTGGGCAAGATCAGGGGATTTCCCAATTCAGGTTGGATAAAATTGTGGCAATACCTCTAGGTCACTTGTTTGCCATTTATGAACTGACCATAGATAGTTTTCTCGAGTCTAAAGATCTGATGGGTCATATTTGATTGACAATGTATCTCTAAATATCACAAAATAAGAAATATTTAATCAATTTGTTGGTCAAAGAACAAGTACACTATGTTGGTTAAATGCACCTGCACAAATGAAAGGATGTTAGGTGAAGTCTGGATATGCGAGTTGAGTACCTTGTAGTTACTTTCCTCACAATTTGGAAAGGACATGAAAAGATTTCTATCTCATTTGCAATTTTTTCAAAAATATTATTATGGCATGCCATCTTACCTTTTTAGTGCAGACACAAAACTATCGGCCTCTTTGTGGCATGTGCATATTATGGACAAAATTCAATCTCATTCATTGGTTTTATGCGACCATCTTACCTTTTTAGTGCAGACACAAGACTATGGTCCTTATTGTGGCATGTGCATATTATGGACAAAAATCAATCTCATTTGTTGGTTTTATGTAAATCCTTGTTTGGAGCCTCTATAAACCATGATCTTTATGGTCATCTCATGGGTTCGATTATTTCCCATCATCCCTAGTCTTTGGGAGTGTAATAGATGTAGTTAATTAAAGGAAGCCCTTGTTTCTCTCTATAGTCACCCAAATAAAGCTACAAAAAAAATTGTTGAGTTGTTGATAAACAGAATTACATGGAACCCAATGTGAAGAATAATATAATTAAAAGTTAATCCAATAAGTATTGATTCTACATCCAATCATCATATGTTTTTCAAAGATAATGAATTTGACTTGTCAACTCTTCATCTAAAGCTCATTTTGTACAAGTCATTGAATTCATACAATGTGTAAGCAAGTAACTTGCCATTGCATGCATGGTTTTTCAAGGAATTTGATTATGATATGCTATATTAAATTTGACTTAGATTTGCTTATTTGTGATATGATAATTCATGTAACTATTAGTGTTATCTTGAAAGCGATTTTTACGTTTGGATCTTCATTCCCTTCCCTGTAAAAACTTGTAGTTGATTTCCTCAAGGTATAACACTAGGTCCACACCAACTCCTTTTTAGTTCTCCTTTTTAGCATTCTTTACCTCTCAACCCTCCAACCTGTTGGTTTATTATTGCACCTTGTCAAAGCAATTGCCAGTTTAAACATTTTTGAGAAAAAAATTAATATTTTTGAGGATACGTTTTAAACACTTCTAAGAAATTATGTTAGAAACATTAACGTGTTATTTATATATAGATATATATATGGGGGGAGTGGTAATGTTTTGAAAAAAAATAACGAAGTTACATATAAGAAGTTAGAACCATGTCTATTGATTTGACAAAATGTCTCAAAGATATTTAAAAAAACATTTTGTAAAGTCTTGAAAACGTTTTGACCGGTGCCTGCTGCGTAGGCTTTCATGTAAAGGCTGTTACCTAGCAGGCTGCGTAGATATTAAGTTCTCGGATTAAAATCTATGCAGTGAATTGGTTAATTTTAGCAAGGTCCAATTAAAAGAGTGAGACTGACGTTTTACTAACTAATTAAGTTCTCTAAAACAATTATTAAAGTCTGTGCTGTGCAGTGAAGTGGTTAATTTTAGCCTTGGCAAGGTCCAATTGAAAGAACGAGATTGACGTTTTACTAACTTAAGTTCTCTCAAACAATTATTGATTTGCTGGGGCACAGCCTACCGATAAATAGTTAGATATTCTACAATTTGGCTAAGGCAACATAGATCAAGGGATCCAAAACATTGGCGACGGACGTTAATAAAAATGAAAAGTTCAACTAGGTAACAGCGTAGAAATATAAAACAAGTCTATCTCGCATTCATTGAATTATCATCTTCCATCTCATATCTATTAGTAGACTTGGCTTGCCCTAATTGCCGGCTGATAGCGATGCAAAAAAACTAGCTCTCCCGGCGGATATAACTTCCAGCTCTTTGGCGGGATCGGGCATAACTTCTTTCACTCTGTCTGACTCACAGAATCGGTCCATCCATGCGCTTAACAAAGGCATTCTCTCCGGATCTATTAAAACGGTATCGGTAACTTTCTGGAGGGCTTTAAGAAACGCGGAGAACCCACCCAATGCGATATCAAGGAACCCGATCTCATCTCCTCCAAAATATGGTTTTCCTGAGAAGCAGGTGCTTGTTCTCAGAGCTTCCTCTATGGATAGAAAATTTGTAACCAGCTCTTCCGCAGCTTTCTGCAGCGGCTCGCCCTGGCCAGAGAAAACTCCTCGAATACATGGAAGGAGCTAATGCCACAGAATATAATAAGCATGAGTGTATGCCAAACAAACGAAAAAGTAATCAAAATGTTAAAAAGCACAAAGGATCAATGGGATCTGGTGATTATGAATGAATTAAATTACCTTATCGTCTACAAAGGCAGCCCAGAAGCGGGCAATTGCTCGGTTATATGGATCTTTGGGCATCAGATTTGGTGCCTTCGTAGCCCATGTCTCGTCTATGTACTGCACAATAATCATGGACTCACAAACAGGCTTTCCATTGTGGATAAGTACCGGAAGCTTCTTGTGCACAGGGTTTGATTTCAGAAGCAGCTGGCTCTTATTCTGCGCAGTTTCTTGGGTGAGCTCGTAATTGACCCCTTTAAGAGCAAGTGCTATGCAAACACGCAAAACAAATGGACTTTCAGCCGAACCTAAGAGCTTCACTTGCCCCTCCTCTCCAAAACCCTCCGTCGACATTGCTCTTCACTATCTGTATTCGCCAGCTCTGCTTCTTGTAAATAAATAGGGATCGCACTGCCGAGTGTCTTGAGTCTTACCAGCCACGAAAGCGAGCAGTTCAGCGTAGTTTGAAATTTTGACCAGGTTCATGCGAATAAAAATCCCATTAAAATTATAATCAAGACGGCAACTAGAGAGCGTAGGTAATGGAGCGACGTTTATTCAAAGCACCAATCTTAAGGAAGAGTGCCCAACAAGTTCATATCTCTATGTATTTTATTATAAGAAAGAGTGCCCAACAAGTTCATACCTCTGTGTATTTTATTATAACTACGGAAGAGTGCCCAACAAGTTCGGATCTCTATGTATTTTATTATATTATAACTACGGTTTGTTTTATATTATTTACGAGTCTTGAATAACAAAGATGCTTAGTCTCTAAGCTTAAACAATTTTATCCTATAAATGTCTAGTTTTCTAGTCAACAAACAAAGCCTCAATTCAAACCAAACCAGTTGTTTAATCGTTTTAATTTTAATTTTTAAATTTTTTGTGGTGATTTTATTAGAATTTAGTATGTCCCATTATATATTAAAATGAATATTATATCATTAAAGTCAAATAACATTGTTTAATCACACAACTGCTGTCAAACCAAACCAATTGTTTAATCGTTTTATAATAAACCAAACCAATTGTTTAATCGTGTTATAATATTTTTAAATTTTTTTGTTGTACTTTTATTAAAAAGTATTATATCATTAAAGTCCAACTGCAGTGACATCGTTTAGTCACACAAACATTGCATTTGCTACCGTAAGATTATGTTTCGATTCTTTTAAAAAAAAGATCTTGAATATTTCGTTAACCTGGTGGACCTGGTGGACCAATTTTTATTATTATTATAATGTGTTTATTGTTAGTTGTTCTTCTTTATTCAATGGTGTAGTTTAAGTGGACTTTGTTGCACGTTAAGTAGTATTTTCTCTTAAAGGTCGGGGAAGTATTTTGCAGGTTAAGTTATTTTAAAATACAGAAAAGTTAATATATTAATTAGGTTGATAGGTACGTAATTAGTGTACATCATGAGTGGGTTTAATGGTTAAGAGTATGTGTTTCTTCTTAAAAGATTATAGGTTCAAATCCAAAGGAGGTTGTGTATGTACAGCTCTATAAACTTTAGCAGTTAAATTACTGTGCAGAGCGAGGTCCTTTGTCCCACATACAAAGGGGGTTCATACACCAAGTTGGTGTCTTGCTTGGCGATGACCTTAAAAATAGATTATTATTATTTCAGAATTTTGGGGTGGACTGCCATCTATTCCTTTTCATCTACGGACCAGAATGAGACAAGTGTACTGTCTCATACACCAAGTTGGTGTCTCGCTTGGCGGTGACCTTAAAAATAGATTATTATTATCTTAGAATTCTAGGGTGGACTACCATCTATTCCTTTTCATCTACGGACCATAATGAGACAAGTGTACTGTTTAGATTGATTCTATGGGCGTCATCCAAGATTAAACGAGAATGAGACAAGTGTACTCCAAAAATAATAATTAATAATTTCAAAAAATAAAAAAGAACTTAATTAACATGTGATAAGTACACTTAGTGATAGTTGTAGAAATTAAAATTAATCATCAACTATTCGATTATTAGATACAAATACAAACTTAACTCCATCCATTATTAGATACAACTATTAGCTTAACTCCAATGATTCTAGAACTATTAGCTTAACTTGAACTCTAATCACAGTTATATTGGATATCTATTAGCTTAACTATTATATACAACTATTAAGTTAACTCCAATGATTCTATAATTATTAGCTCAACTCTAACCACTTAAGGCTTAGTTCAACTGCATTTGACATGTAGAAGTCTAGCTAATGTGTAGTCATGTAAGAGTCGAATTCATAGTTGGGCATCTAGCTAATATCCACTTAGTATTACATGTTTAGGTTTTCCATATAGATATAATTAGGTTTTCGATTCTCTTTAAAGGAGGTTAGTCTAACTCATAATTAACAATTCCAAAAAAATAAAAAAATAACTTGGTTAACATCTGATAAGTACAATTTGTGATAGTTGGAAAAATCAAACTTCGGCTTCAACTATTCGATTATTAGATACAACAATTCAATTATTAGCTTAAATACATTGATGATACAACTAATAGCTTAACTTCAACTCCAATCATGACTTTTACTTGAATTGCAATTGCCAATATATTAACTTTTAAATTAACTATTAGATACAACTATTAGCTTGCTCCTTAATGTTAGAGATAATGTAGAAATAGTTATTGTATTAATGGAGATTTTCTATTGATAGGATGAGTGGTTTGTTAGTTTATTCCATTATTCTTGGATTTAGGTTTGGCTTTGGATTGCCTATATATGTAAACATTCTATAGCAATATATTTGAGTTGAGTGTACTAATCATCCTCCTGTTTGTGTGTGAGCCTTTGTGCTCTAGACTTCCTCCTCCTCAATATTTTTTCTAATTTGGTATCAGAGCCATTGATAGCCTAATTTGCTTCCTGCTATAAGAGCTCTACATGGCCTACTGTGAGAGCACTATGTGGCCTGTTGAGAAGCCCTTGGTGGCTTGCTGTCTGCGTCCTGCTATGAAATCCCATTGAGGCACGCTGACTATGTGAAGAATATCATTGGATAGAGAAGTGTTGGGCGTGAGTGCTGAAAGGAGTCGCTGCTTTGATAGGAATTGTGTCATCGTTGAGAGAAGCAATTGTTATGAGGTAAATCGACTAGACGAAATCCATTGTTGTTGGTCGCTACTTGTATTCGAGAAGTTGGAGGAGCGGAGCTCATTAGAAGAGCGTTTGTGCGGCGATCTAGAGGAGAAAACCGTGTGAAGGAGAACACTGGTGCGATGAGCGTGGAGGAAAATGCTGCAGGTGAAAACCACATTTGCAGAATCGAATGGTGTAAGTGAGATCCGTGATGATCATTGATTTGTTGGTAAAGATCAAACATGGCTAGTTTCCCGTGAAGCTGTTGTTTGTGTTGTAGACCGTGGAGCTATTATATTTTGCTAGAGGATAACACTGCTATTACCAGTGAAGTCATTGCTATATTAAGAGGTGGAACTCCCCAAACTCTACCGAAGTGTTGCAAACTGTGAATAAAAGTGATGTTGAAGCCACAATGTGAAGGGGGAAAGTTGCATGTCACGTGAAGAAGGGATCTGCTGAGGCCGCCAGTGTCATAACCTGACAAGGGAGTCACTGCTGCTACCTAGAGGAGAAATGAAAGGTTGAGTTCCTGTTGTCACACTAAAAATCACGTGAAGGGAAATATTTAGTCACTGACAATCTCTTGAATTCATTGTTAGCTAAAATTATGATTTTGAACAAATGTGGAATAAAACTCTGAAACATAATTGAAATAGAAATGTTGAATAGATCATACCTCCGTCCATTGATGCTAGTGTCTTGTTGTAGAAGTTTTCCCTGTTCCACTCCTTTTAGCTTCCTATACGGTACTTCCAAGCTCTTCTTTCTCTTTCTTGATGGTGTAAAACTGAAGGGGATTGAGATTGTGAGCTTGGGGACCAACAGGGGTTTTAAATAGCCAAGCATCCATCAAGCTTCTGATGGCTATGTGTCAAATGTTCCACAAACCTAGGTGATGGTCCACTCCAAAAGCTCCCAACAAGAAAACGGTTGCCAAACCAAATGAACCGTCGACAGTTTTGAGGAGCCCCTGAATGGATGCGGATGATGAACCGTCGGCAGCTAAATGGATGCGCATGCAGGAGCTTACATTCTTCCACTTGGTCCATATTTCCAAACTTAACGTCTCATGTTAAAACCTATTGACAATCTATATTAAGTAATAGATACAAGAATCATGGCAATAAGTCCTCTTATGACAAGTATTACCTTCCATGTATTACTATGTATTTATTGCTATTTTAATTTATGTGGCAACAATTTCTTAATGAATAAACCTTATGTTTATTCTTGGTCCTCATAGATGAATTTTCTCAAATTGAATTAAGGTGCACATATGTATGAGAAAAAATAGCACAGTAATTAAGAATTTCATTAAAAATAACATTGTCCATACAATGAGAAACTACATAATGGAACCAAGTCCCATATTCAGTACATGATCCTTGAATTTAAACGGTGGCATGCCCTTAGTCAAAGGATCAGCGATCATCAACTCAGTGTTGACGTGCTCAATGACCACTTTCTTTGCTTTAACACGTTCCCTGATGGCTAAATACTTAATGTCGATGTGTTTATTTCAACTCCCACTTTTGTTGTTTTTAGCCATAAAAACAACAGCTGAATTGTCGCAATACATTCTCAATTGCTTAGAGATAGAATCCATAATTCTAAGCCCATAAATGAAACTCTTAATCCATACACCATGTAAAGTAGCCTCAAAACAGGAGACGAACTCAGCTTCCATAGTGGAAGTGGAAATCAAGGTCTGCTTGGCACTCCTCCATGATATAGCTCCACCGGCCATCATAAAAATGTATCCTGATGTTGATTTACGTGAATCAACACATCCAACAAAGTCAGAATCTGAGTAGCCAATTACTTCCAAATTGTCCGTCCGTCTATACATAAGCATGTATTCTTTAGTTCCTTGAAGATACCTCATTACTTTCTTTCCAGCTCTCCAATGGTCTATACCTGGATTACTCTGATATCGTCCCAACATTCCCACAACAAATGCAATGTCAGGTCTTGTGCAGACCTGAGCATACATTATGCTTCCGACAACAGAAGCATATGGAATGTTCTTCATTTGTTCCCTTTCAAGGTCGTTCTTCGGGCATTGGTTCAAATTGAACCTATCACCCTTCACAATGGGAGCTATACTATGTGAACAATCCTTCATCCGAAATCTCTCTAAAATTTTATTAATATAGGTTTCCTGAGACAGACCTAAGAGGCCTCGAAATCTATCTCTGTGGATCTTAATGCCAATGACATAAGATACCTCACCCATATCCTTCATATCGAAATTTTTAGAGAGGAATTGTTTCACTTCATCCAGCATACCCTTATCATTGGTTGCTAGCAAAATGTCATCCACATATAAAACAAGAAAACAAATTTTACTCCCACTAGCTTTCAGGTATATAAATTGATCCATAATGTTTTCTGCAAAACCAAACGAAGAAATTACATTGTGGAATTTCAAATACCATCGGCGGGATGCTTGTTTGAAACCGTATAAGGATTTCTTGAGCTTGCAAACCAATTGCTCACCATCACTAGAGGGGAATCCTCCAGGTTGTTTCATGTAAACCTCCTCCTCTAGATCTCCATTTAGAAAATTCATTTTCACATCCATTTGATGCAACTCCAAGTCGAAATGGGATACTAATGCCATAATAACGTGCAAGGAATCTTTCTCAGATACAGGAGAGAAAGTCTCCATGTAGTTGATTCCTTCTTTCTGAGTGAATCCTTTAGCAACAAGTCTAGCCTTGTATTTCTCAATGTTGCCCAATGAGTCTTTCTTTGTCTTAAAGACCCATTTACATCCAATGGATTTTGCACCATTAGGCAACTCAACAAGATCCCAAACTTCGTTACTCTTTATAGAATTCATCTCTTCCTTCATTGCATCGCACCATAATTCTGATTCTTTGCAATTCATGGCTTGTGAAAAGGACTCAGGATCATTTTCGGCTCCAACGTTAAAGTCAGATTCTTGCAGATACACAACATAATCATTAGGAATTGCTGATCTCCTTGGTCTAGTAGATATTCTCAATGTTGTATCACTATATTCTTGAAAAGTATGTGGTTCAACTCGTTGTTCAAAAGTGCTTGGAAACTCTTGAACTACCTGATCTACTAGAATGCCGTCAGCAGCTTGTGGAACTTCAACAATTGGTTGTTCAACACCAGTTTGTACTTGAGGGGTGCTGTGAACAATAACCAATATATCACTTAAGGTGGAAGGTTGAGATTTTGAATGATCCTTCTCAAAAACTATGTTCCTGGTTAGATCGCTCCCACTGATCAAGTCATTTTCAAGAAATTTTGCATTTCTTGATTCCACAATCCTAGTGCTGTGAGATGGACAGTAAAATCTGTAACCTTTAGACCTTTCAACATATCCAATGAAATACCCACTAATGGTCCTTGGGTCCAGCTTATTTTCTTATGGATTATATATTCTCATCTCGGACAGGCATCCCCAAACGCGCATATGTCGCAAACTCGGTTTCCAACCTTTCAATAATTCAAATTGTGTTTTAGGAATGGCCTTGGTTGGAACTTGGTTTAATATATACACTGTCGTCTTAAGTGCTTCAGTCCACAAGGATTTAGGAAGATTGGAGCTGCTAAGCATACTCCGTACCATGTCCAATAAAGTTCATTTTCTTCTTTCTGCTACACCATTCTGTTTGGGTGAATTAGGCATGGTGTATTGGGTAACAATCCCATGCTCTTGAATAAATTTAGCGAATGGCCCAGGTGCTTGTCCATCTTCTATGTATCTACCATAATATTCTCCACCTCTATCTGATCTCACGATCTTAATTTGCTTGCTGCATTGTTTCTCTACTTCAGCCTTAAATATCTTAAAGGCATATAATGCTTCATTCTTATTATGAAGCATGTAGAGATACATATATTGTGAGTAATCATCTATAAAAGAGATGAAGTATCTCTGACCATGTGAGTCCATCTCTGGACTACATATATCAATATGTATGATCTCTAATATGTCCGAACTCTTATTGGCACCTTTCTTTGACTTGTTGGTCTGCTTTCCTTTTATGCAATCCACACAAGTCTCAAAATTAGTGAAATCCAGAGTATTAAGTACTCCTTCATTTACCAATCTTTTAATTCTTTCTATGGAGATATGACCTAACCTCTGGTGCCATAATTTAGAGGAATCTTCATTAATAACACATCTTTTAGTGCCAGTGTGAACATGCATTGAATCATAAGTGACATTTTTTTGTAAATTAATGCAATAAATATCATCAGACAAAATACCATTCCCAACATAATCAAATTTATAAAATAAACTGACGGATGTTTCCAAAAAGTTAAAGGAATATCCAAAATGTACAAGTCTCGAAACTGAAATCAAGTTTCTAGAAAAACTTGTAACATAAAATATCTTTTCTAATTCTAAAACAAAGCCACTGCTTAAAGTTAAATAGCATGTTCCTATAGCTTCCACATGCGAGCCCATCTTGTTTCCTGATAAGATGCTTTGCTCACTTCCCACTGGCTTCGTTAGGTTTTCCAAACCCTGCAAGGAATTCAAAATGTGAATTGTTGATCCAGAATCAATCCACCAAGTGTTAATATTGACATTGACCATATTAGATTCATAACAAACAAACGATATTGCATTACCTTTGTCCGCAAGCCATTTCTGAAATTTTTCGCATTCCTTCTTCATGTGTCCCTTCTTTTTACAGAAGAAACACTTGGAAACCTTCTTAATATTAGTTTGGGGAGGTACTTTACCTTTCCCTTTCTTGTTGGCTTGATATTTTCCCTTCCTGTACGTTGCCAACATTGCACTTTCTTCCAGTTCCATCACCAGTCTTTCTTTCTCTTGAACACACATGGTCATGAGTTCATTTATGGACCATTTATCCTTATGTGTGTTGTATGAGATTTTGAAAGGTCCATATTGGTGCAGAAGGGTGTTCAGGATGTAGTGCACCAAGAAAGACTCTGATTTTTCAACCTCGATCTTCTTCAATTGAGCCACAGTGTCCCTCATTTGCATGATGTGCTCGCGCACACCTTTCACACTAGTGAGCCTTAGGGATGAGAACTTCATGATTAGGGTGCTTGCTAGTGCCTTGTCTGAAGTGACAAATTGATCATCAATGGATTTTAGCAAATATCGGACACTTTCATGCTGATCAACTGAACCACGAATACCAGCTGAAATTTTAGTCTTAATGAACATCATGCTCAAATGATTAGATCGCTCCCATCGCTCATAAAGCATGATGTCCGCGGTAGTGCTGGTATTGGTGAGTGCTGGTGGTTCATATTTCCTAATAGCATAATCTATGTCCATCCATCCCAAATGAAGGAGAATTCTCTCCTTCCAGACCTTATAGTTATCTCCCTTAAGTTCAGGGATATCACAACGAATTTCAGAAAAAATTGCAGGTTGTACAACTGCATAAAAATAAAGATCACATGCTTACGTTAAAATCGAGACCAAATAAAATTTCATGTTTTACCAATGTAATTTCATGCTCTAAGATTGAATCTAATGACATAAAAATTGCCTGTGGGCTAAATTTTTAATTCAAGCAGATTCAAATATTTTTCATGATAAAACTATTCATTCATAATTCCTGTGGGTAAGTTATGAATAATTCAATATTTTATCCTAATTAATTACATAAATATAATAAAAATTCTTGTGGGATAAAATTTATTATATTTAGTATAATTAATTACAATTAATGTCTAAACTTTCTTTATAATATTAATTAATTAGAGATGTTGTGGCTATTCTGTAATTAAATATCATATAGATCACTAGACATTATTGTTGTTCACAAGCTTCAAATGAACAGATCTGAATGAGACTTGCAGCTTCAACAATGTACAATATAGCTTCAATAATAGATAGACAAAATAAGAAATTATCCATGTAAAAATAAGAAATTTTGGAATAAAATCCATTACTTTCATATAAAATAAATAATCAACCAGCGACTCAATGAAGCCCTTTTCCCAATAAGTCTTCGATGCATAATTTACTGAAAAACACCAGGAACTTAGTACAAAATAAGGGATATTTGACCAGTTATTTACAGCACTTGACCACAATCACAAAAATACCAGATCAATGGCAAGATTTTCAAAAACACTGATGAGAAAAATAGCAGGGTATTATAGACCTGTTTGGTCTAAGTAACCCTGGAAAAAAAAATGTAAGTGAAACTGTCATGTCAATCACCAAAATAGGCCACTCAGGTTTGCCTAAAATAAAAAACTGGAATGTTTGGCATGGGATCGACTCCATTGATTGAAGCCGCCCAGCCTCCTTAGATTTGAACCGGCAGATACAGTAAACAAAAAAAAAAATACATACAAATAGGCTCTTGAAATATCCATTCTTCCACATAGCTGTTAAGGCCATGCCGTGGAGTTCCATATGGTTTTTATGGTTTTCAAATGCGATTTTGATGGAATTTTAAAAATTCAAATTACAATATTTAAATTCTTAAAATATGGATGTTTCCAATATATTTATTTTAGATCTATACATCATAATAAAAACCATGCATTCTGAACGCAAACTAAAGGAAATCGTGGAAGATGTTAGAGATATGTATCTCATAATAAAACAACACAGTGTAAAAACACAGAACATCTGAATCTGAAGTTTTACAATCAAAACGTAGGCAATAGATCACATGTAGTCTACAAATAAAAAACATAGTTACATGGTGGAGATATATACACACCCCATGCAGATCTAAAGTGATTCATCAAATGCATAAAACGACTGGAATTACAATCATGCCTAATCGCAGATCTGGAATGATTATAAAATTGCATACAACGATTGGAAATTCATTCATGCTTATTGTAGATCTGAAATGATTATAAAAATACACACAATGACCAGATATACATACCCAATTATTGGATCTGTGAAGAACATCAAACACATATAATATGGAATGCATACCAAATTCCATGGATGGAACGCATACCAAAATGTTGGAACATGCAATGGCAGGAAAAGCAATCCCAATCGCAAAGGAACACAATAAGTTGAAGTATCAGGATTTCAGCCATTCATATCCAATGTAGACACACAGAGAAAACCCTATAGTGGCAACTACATACAGAACACCAAGGCAGAGATAACTGGCTTTGATACCAACTGTTAGCTAAAATTCCGATTCTGAACAAATGCGGAATAAAACTCTGAAACAGAATCGAAATAGAAATGTTGAATAGATCATACCTCCAGCCATTGATGCTACTGTCTTGTTGTAGAAGTTTTCCCTGTTCCACTCCTTTTAGCTTCCTGTACAGTACTTCCAAGCTCTACTTTCTCTTTCTTGATGGTGTAAAACTGAAGGGGATTGAGATTGTGAGCTTGGGGACCAACAGGGGTTTTCAATAGCCAAGCTTCCATCAAGCTTCTGATGGCTATGTGTCAAATGTTCTACAAACCTAGGTGATGGACCACTCCAAAAGCTCCCAACAAGAAAATGGTTGCCAAACCAAATGAATCGTCAGCAGTTTTGAGGAGCCACTGAATGGATGCGGATGATGAACCATCGGCAGCTGAATGGTTGTGCATGCGGGAGCTTACATTCATTAGCATATTCAGTCGTTTCCATATTCAGAGGTGGAACCCCACTTCCAATCTCTATGGAGAGTACTGAAGTCGGTGCCAATATTCACTGCCAATTCTTACAGAGAGTGCTCATAGAAGGAGAACATTTCCCAATCAACCGCATGAAGGAGTGATTTCCCGCCGCTATGAAGGAGGACGACCTATGGAGAAAACTCGGGGTGTGGACTGTGACCCAGAAAACCCCTCAAGCAAGAGAGACGCACAACAAAAGCATGTAGGGCCATTCACGTGGATCTAAGGACTGCTGGTAAATTTTGAAGGACACTTATCGTTGAAGTTGTGAATCCTAAAGAGAAGAGCCGGCTGGTGTGGCTACTGGCTTGCCCAACTTCCTGCGTAAAGAAAAGATCAATATGTCTTCTGATATGATGTACAATGCTGCAGTAAAATGTGAAAATGAGCCTCGATATGATGAGGAATTCCTGACTAGAGAAGACCATATTTTAATTAAGTTGGAAGTGATGATGATAGATAATTTATAAGCTGGAGTTGTAGCAGTTGAAGCAAAAATAATTGATTTTAATGCAGTATTGAAATACATTGCAGATTGGCTTGAAAAGCCAAACAATGCTAAAAATTTTGTTTTTGATTTTGATGGAGACCACACCATTTTTGCAGGTGTTGAAGAATTTGATGATATGCATCAAAGAGAGATATTGACATTGATGAACAATGATATAACATTGTAACATTCAATTTAACAAGGCATAATTGAAATTTTGCAAAATTTGTAAAAGCTAAAGGAAAAACCAGGATAGGTGAAGTGCAACCAAATTTTAGAATGCATATTAAAGTGAAATATACACCTAGGAGTGAATACTTCAAGTTCTCTAGAAGGAAACACAAAAAGACAAACAAGTACCATCTCACATCAAGAAAGGTCAAGATGAAGTAGGAGGGTTGGAGAGTACTAGGTTTCGAGTCCTAGGAGATATAAATTATTAAATTGTTAAATTTTATTTGTATTGTGATCCATTTCTCCATTAAGGGAGGATGTCAGAGATAATGTAGAAATGGTTATTCTATTAATGGATATTTTCTATTGATAGGATGAGAGGTTTGTTAGTTCATTCTTTATAGGATCTGATCCATTATTCTTGGATCTACGTTTGGCTTTGGATTGCCTATATATGTAAACATTCTATTGTAATATATTTGAGTTGAGTGTAATCCTCCTCCTGTCTGTGTGTGAGCCTTTTTTCTCTGCACTTCCTCCTCTCCAGTTTTCTAATTCTCGACTCCAATGATTCTACAATTATTAGTTTAAATTCAACTCTAATTACGGTTATATTGGATAAATATTGGATTAACTATTAGATACAACTATTAGCTTAACTCTAATGATTATACAACTATTAGCTCAACTTCAACTCTAATCGCAGTTATATTGGATAACTATTAGATTATTCCAATAGTGATACAACTATTAAATTAAATTTAGATTAAGTCCATCTCTTAGCATGAGCAGTTGACCTTTATTGCGGTGAAACCGTGCAACAAGAACAATCACTTAGGTAATGTGTAGCTTATGTGACAATTGAACTCCATCTCGCTATTGGGAGTCGAGTTAATGTGCATAAAACTTAGTCTAAGCTTTAAATGAACTTTTAAATTAACATTTAGATACAACTATTAGCTTAACTCCAATTATGATACAACTATGAGTCTAACTTCAACTATGAGCTTAACAACCATAAATTAAGTGGTTGTTATATTAGCTTAACTATTAGATACAAGTAATTGACACATTCTTTAGTAAAAAAAACATTATCAATATGTCAAATATATACCTCTCGGGGTATTTCAAACATATTAATCTTAGTAATATGGTTGTTGCTAGTTATACTTATTACTGGAAACTAATTAATTTTCTTTTATTTATTAGCATATCTTTAAAGTGAGGAATGAAAAATTGAACGAAACTTTAAGATGTTATAAAAATGAGAAAAAATTGTGTGTAAATAGTACTAGCAACAATCATATTAACAAGATTAATATGTTCTAAATACGCAGAGAGTTATATATTTGACATAACTATATATTTGACACATTAAGGCTATTACCCTTGGAGTACATTACCTAACCTATTGTTCTCATTATGCTACATTCTTATTCGAGGGTTTCATTATAGTGAAGTTCGACTTTTCCGGCTAAGAGATGGATTCAAGAGTAAAACTACACATTCATCTAGAATAGTTTTTTATTACCATGTTTTAACTACCACATTCATCTAAATTTAATTCAATAGTTGTATCAGTATTTGAGTTAACCTAATAGTTATCTAATAGTTAATATAATAGTTATCCAATATAACAACAATTAGAGTTGAAGTCAAGCTAATAGTTGTAAGAATCATTGAAGTTAACCTAATAGTTGTATCTGATAGTTATGTTAATAGTTTGTAATATAACCATGATTAGAGTTGAAGTTAAGCTAATAGTTGTATAATCAATGGAGTTAAGTTAATAGTTGTATGTAATATTTAATTTAAGATTAAATATATTAGGAAGTGTAATTCAATTAAAAGTCATTATTGGAGTTGAAGTTAAACTAATAATTACGTCGATAGACGTTTTTATTTGATATTCCAGGTGGACTACAATCTATGTTTTTTCATCTACGGACGAGGATGAGACAAGTGTACTGTTGAGATTGATTATATGGGAGTCATTCAAAATTCGAAATAAACAATTATAAAAAATAAGTTGATGAATCAATAACTGGTAGCAATGCATGGATAAATCATAGTGGATGAATGAATAACCAACAATTCATATAAGATAACTAGAAGAATGTCAGATAAAAATAAAAATAATATAAAAAATGACCAATAATTGATAAATGGATAATAGGAAGAATGCCGGTGATAACATGTAGCTAGGCATGGATAACTCATACTTGAACCTGTTTAACTAGAAGAATATCATAAATATAAAAATTTCAAAAATGTCGTCCATTCCATAACTTTCTCTTAACCATTTGATCCCTATCGATGTGATCCAGCCACACACTATGTGAATGTGCTACTTGTATCATCAATGGAATTAAGCTCACATTTTTATATAATGATAAAATAGTTGTATTTTAATAGTGAAATAGTTGAAGTTAAGTTTAATTTTTACAACTACCATGAACTGTACTTATAGATGTTAACTATTTTTGTTTTTTAGAAATTCTTAATTATGAATTTTGGACGACGCCCATCGAATCAATTTGGATAGTGCACTTGTCTCATTCTTGTACATATATGATAATCCACCCCAAAATTCTAAGATATATAGGTCTCAACATAATAAGTTTATATATTGAAAACAAGTATAATGAATCACACCATTGTCATATAGTAAACAAGGCTTATGCGTACAAAATAAGATATATCAAACCGCAAAAGAACCAACATTATTGTGTTGCAGTGAAATACGATGGGATCTCTGATTCCGACATCTACCTCCAGTCAATATGACATCTGTCTTGACCTACACATTTGACAACACCATTTTATTGATGTGATTATTCCTACGATATTATGTCATCCATGTCATCCACATTTGTAGCTCAATTATTTTGGTAGTTGGTCTGTGTAATAGAATCATTGTTGTGATACTGAAAAAATCCATTTCATTGTATTTTTAGGTTGATAGGTGTATATATCTTAGAATTTTCGGGTAGACTATCATCTATTCTTTTTCTCTTATGGACAAGAATGAGACAAGTGTACTATCTATGGGCATTGTCCAAAATTAATAATTAAGAATTAAAAAAAAAACTTAGTTAACATCTATAATTACTGTTCATGATAGTTGGAAAAATTAAACTTCAACTTCAACTATTCCATTTTTAGATACAACTATTTGATTATTAGATACAACTATGAGCTTAATTCCATTGATGATACAACTATTAGCTTAACTTCAACTCTAATCATGGTTATATTGGATAACTATTAGATACAACTATTACGTAACTTGGGATAATATGAAAAACATTTTTCACTGACCCGTAACTTGGGATAAACCTGTACACAACTATATTGTGACAGACTCACAATATCATATAACCAAATATTAAGTAAGACTTGTGTCGAGCACTCAGATAAAAACTTAAACTTTTACACAATGAAATATTTGTGGATTCTTTGTGTCTTTCACTAAACAGTAAATGTAAACAACATTTACTCAAGTAATTCTGGAGAATATGTGTCGAATAAATAAGACATGCATTCAACCATAAAATATGGACTTATATATATTGTCGAGACATAACAAAGAACGATAGTCGAAACTATAAACTTGGAAATTTACAAGAATGTTTCACCTTTTACAGAGCTTCGACTCTCAACACTTTCCAAAACACATGAGCTTGAGCTGTCAAACTCTTCTCAAAGTTTTTCTTCTTCTATTTTTTTACTTTGTTCTTTTGTCTCTCTCACACACTCTCTCTTTCTCTTTTCTTCTCTATCATATTGATTTTCAATCTTCTTCTTTTAAATATAGACAAACTAAAACTCTTCTACTGACTTACATTAAAGACTGTAATAAGTTTCTACCTAGAAACTTAACTGTATAAATTTAAATCAGTTCTTTATAAATAAAGAGACATGAACCTTTCATTATGTCAAACATCCTGAAAAAAGTTGAACTATTGCAGACTCTGGCAGAGTCAACTTAGACATGACATGGATCTGCAATTAATTAATATTTCCAACACTCCCCCTTAATTATGATCAAATGGGGGTCTTCAAAAAAAAATTTTACAAAATGTTTCAAAGCTGAAACTTGCTCTATGTATGACTGAATTCACTGAGTAGAACTTGTTATTCCTAAATAACTTTGTAGATACTGGAACGTATCTCTTTCCAATGGTTCTGTAAAGATGTTTCCGAGTTGATCTTCAAACATACAAAATTCTAAACAAATTTCTTTGTTATTCACCAATTCTCTTATGAAATGATACCTTGTGTTGATGTGTTTGGTTCTCTTGTGAAATACATGGTTCTTTGACAATGCAAATGGTTGAACTGTTGTCACATAAAAATTTTGTTGGTTCTTGCTGGTTCTTGTTGTTTCTGCGACAGGTCACTTAAAATTCTCCACATCTAGATAGCTTAACATGCAATGATTGTAGTCGTGACATACTCTGATTCTACTAGAGAGAGAGTTACAATGGGTTGTATCTTCGAAGCCCACAACACAACATTATACCAAAATGAAATGTGTACCTAGATGTGTTGTTTATGTCATCTGTGCTTCCTCCATTGTCGTTTCCAGTGTATCGAATTAGTTTAATTTTTTTTATGTTGAATACATAATTCCAAGATCCTTTGTGCCATTGTATCGCTTTCACTTATGTAAAATTCATTCTGGGTGATATTGGAATCAATGTGACTGTACCAAGCTCTAGGAGCTTGCTTCAAACCATAGAGTGAATTTTTCAGCCGGTATACTTTGTGCCCTTGTCCTGAAACTTCATAACCTTGTTCTTGTTCCACATACACTTCCTCCTCTAGATAGCCATTAAAAAATGTCAATTCAACATCCATTTGATAAACATACCATTTGTTTTGAGCAACAATGGCCAAAACTGTTCTGATTGTAACTATGTGTGCAACAAGTGAAAAAGTTTCATTGAAGTCTATGTCGGGATGTTGTGTGAACCCTCTTGAGACCATTCTTTCCTTGTTCTTCTTCACATTCCCATCAGTATATTGCTTGGTCTTGTAAATCCATTTGACACTAATTACATCCTTATATTTTGGTACATCTACCAACTCCTATGTTTTATTCTTCTCAATACATTCTATTTCTTCATCCATGTCTTGTGCCCATGCTTCTTCTTTGACAACTTCCTCAAATTTTAGAGTATCATCTATTTGAGAAAATAATGCAAGAAAAGAGAATGAATTTGGTGTACTAGCTTCATATATCTCACGCATAATTTTTGTCTTTATTGGATTAGTCGATGTCGACATCATCGAACTGCTTGATGGTGTTTACTGACCTCTTGGTGTGCTTGTCGATGTAGCTTGAGATGTGACTTGTGTTGACGTTCCTTGTGTTGAACCATGTTGTGGTGTCCTAGGAGTCGATGATGTCGTGAAGTTTTGACTTACATGTGGTGTTTGAACCATTTCCTCTGTCATTGCATCATGCTTGACAGTCGACACAATCTTGATATTCTTCTCAACAGTTCCATCCCATGATTCATTATCAATGAATTGAACATCACAACTGATGATTAATTTCCTTGCAAAAAGATCGTACAACTTGTATTATTTTGTGTCTTCAGAGTAACTGACAAAAATACATTTATGTCTTGTCTAGTTTCTTTCTCAGCTCACCTGGAACATGAGCTAATGCGACAGAACCAAAAATTTTAAACGATAAACACTGTGATTCATACATATCCATGCTTGTTGAAGGATTGTATTCTTCACACTCTTTTTCGAACACCATTTCATAACATACAAAGTAGTTGTGACTGCTTCAACCCAATATTCATTTGACAAATGCTTGGTTTCCATAATGTTGTGTGCCATCTCCATAATGGTTCCATTCTTTCTATCTATGACATTGTTCTGCTAAGTTGTATACTGCATAGTGAATTACTTGTGTATGCCATGGGTCTTTGAAAAATTTAAGAAGTCATTCGAGACATATTCACCTTCTCTCTCCCTCCTTAATATTTTGATGTGATGTCTACTGTGGTTCTGCACGAGTGCCTTGAACGGTTGAAAACATCCAAATGCATCAGATTTATGTTTTAGAAAATATACCCATATTTTTCATGTGTAGTCATCAATAAAAGTAAGGACTAGATGTCTTTTAAGACTGATTTTTACATTGCTCACTCATCTCGTTAAAACTAACTAATCGTAGTAATTTCTGATATAAGAATGAAAATTGATATAGTATAAATTGCAAATCTTCATGTATTTTTTTACAAAAGTTATTTTTTTATTTGTGTAGCGTTGGGCGTGATGGTATGATTCCTACCTAGAAATTACCTGCTTTATTTTTCATAGATTCCTACAAAGTTAGTTCATATTCAATTTCTCTAAAGAAATTTAATGTGAATGTGAATTTCTGTTTGTTACAACAAATTCTATTTTGTGAAGCTATGTGTCCGATGTCTCTCTATTTCTTCAGGATCTTGAATTTTTCAGTGAAACTACTAATTCGTTTATTTAGTTATTTGAAACCGGCTTAATTTTTTTCCCATACAAAAATGACTTTTAGCATTATTTTTCCTCTTTTATGGAGCATTAGTTTTGTTGGATGATGCAAGTATAAAAGATTACTTGTAAATCAAACTAACATAGGAATTATGTGATATATATCCCATGGAGAATTTCTTTGTATCTTTATAGGGATATTTGTGTGGAATATACACTAAGTAATGCCAACCCAAGAACTGAAAACCTAGATTGGTTTCCAGTTTGTCAATAATAGGTGTATTATTTGGACAATTTGTATGTTCCCTATGATCAATTTTCATGCATGTACCATGTCAAAGGGAAATATCAACCTTGTACAAGTGTTGAACCAAACCCTATATTTTTTAGGTGATTCTTGATCTGAGAATACACTGGAATATATATTTTATACATTTATTCCAAATTAATGACACTATATACCCTTATTGTATGCATGTTTGCTTATGGGGAAGGATACTATTCATACGTGGAATTATGGAGAGTCTAGATGTATGCCCATGTACTCTACAAATCCTTTATTATGTTGTGTATGAGATCTAAGTAGAATGTGGGTGACATGTTACAAACCTCTTTCTTTAGTAGTAAGTACAATCAATTTTATGACACCACAAGGTGACAAATGTTTTCAATGAGATCATGACCTAAGCTCTAACATCATAGTTGAGTGTCATCTGGGAGGTTCCTTAGTTTTGTGATGTAAAAATATCTTGTTCAGTGTGAGGTTTATTGTTATTCCTAGTATGTATGAAAGTACTTTTTCATTGGGAAAGGTCATCCATGATCCTTTCATATGTACCTAGATTGGACCCAAAAGTTCTTCAAGGAAAACATAATGTTAAAATGTCCTCATTAGTAGCATAATTGGGCCATAGAGAATAGGCTTTGAATTTTACATGGAGGAAATCTTAGCAAAAGAGTTGCAAACTGGGGTGTCACTGGGTAGCATTAATCCTTGATAGACTAAAAATACCCAATGACCAGGTGAAAATTTTCTTAGGAAATTCACAAGAACTTTAGTGGTGAATGAGTATTTTCTAATCAATGATTTATTACTTTGGCTTGTTGAAAATAAGAACATAGAAACACTGAAGGAAAGTAAAATCATGACACCATATCACACAAACACCAAGTTTATAGTGGAGAAAACTGTTACGGGAAAAGTTCCACTCACAAAGTGTTGTTTTATTCATTACTCAGATGATGATATACAAATGAGGAAAACCCTTGTATATATTTGAGTTGGGTTTAGATTAATTGTTCCCAAACCCATAAATAATGGGACCACAAATCTATACACTACCCACCAAAGTCGGTTACAAAAGCACACTAACGATGAATAATAAAGGATATTAATGACCTCTATGACAACAAATCAAGATTATCCAACATATCTTCAACATCTCCCCCGAAGAATTGACTGGGGCACACAAATAATGAAAGTTGGCATAAAGCATATTTGACCAAGTAAAAATTACTTCCCAACACTTGGAAAATGCAAGATACAATATTTTTTCCAAATAAACAATAAAAAATCCCCCCTTAATGTTATATTGGTAGGGAATACAATAATCATCAATATTGACAACAATAACCTTGCCATGATGAGGTGCACACAAGCTTGCAATTAAGAGTCTTCCTTCAAAATTATAGCCTCTAATAAGCTAAAAGTTATTCACATGCATCTCTCTAGAAATGTTGAAGGAAACAAGGGTTTCCATAAATGAGCATAGGAACAAGCAATTGAGGACAAGGAATTGAATCCAACAGTGCTATACAAGAATAATTTAAGAATAATTTAGACAAATGATATAGAAGATGACAAAGTGTATGCTAAAGTTGAACGAGATCTGACAAATATACAAGCAAATGTTGAAGATCAACAAGAGTTATCCAATCACATAAACCAAAGAATATAGCGTTGATTATGTGATTTTCAACAAAAGGGTCAAACAAATCAACAGTGGTTTGAAATAACACATGTAATGAGATGATCTTCCCATCAGGGATCAAAATTCAAGCCGTCAGTGCCCGTCAAAGGGCTCCTAGGCCGTCAGAGAAGGGGAATTTAAAATTTGCACGTCATTTAAAATGGGGTTTTTAATTTTTGTCATTTTAATAAAAAATGGAGGTTTTAAATTAAAATTACACTAGAAGGGCTAAGTTAAAAATTGCCCATCAACAATTTTTGTGATTGTGATTTCGACCTGTAACAGCCTTCAAGAGATTTCATATCATATATTTCATATCATATTAATGAGAAGATCCAATGCGATCCGGCGGGGTCAGAAGATCCAATGTGTAGCTAGGGTTTTCACCCTAGCTTGTGCTGATGAGCACCTACTAAGGAATCTGGAATCCTTAGTAGCAGTTCAATGATGTAAACAAAGATAAACTGAAACAAAGACTAAGCTAAAGCAGTAAAAAGTAAATAATATGAAGCAAAAACAGTAAAGAAATGTATAATGGTGATTTTATTGATATTACCTCCGATGAGGAGGTTGGTGGAGTCCGTTGCGCTGGTCCGATGTCGGTGGCTTCGAGCTCCAAGCTGCTTCTTTTCCTTCTCCGGTGGTGGAAATGGGCCAAAAAGAGTTCTCAATGGTGAAAGTAGCTTGATGGTAAGCTAGGGTTTCGAGAATAATTTCGGCAGAGGCAGGATGCTTATGACTGTGGATATGAAATGAGGGGTCTCCACCACTTATTTATAGTTTTTTTAGTGGTGGAGTGCTGGCCCATGGTTTTGGAAACCATGTGGTTTAGGGCAGCTTGTTTAGGGTTTTTTCCTCCTTTTCCTCATTATTTTATATTTTTTCTTCCCTTTTGGGGATTTTGCTATTTTTAGAGGAATTTTGGACTTTTTTGGAGGAAAAAGGGGTTTTTTGGCCTTTTGGAGGCTTTTTTGATGGTTTTATGGCCTTTTAGAGGCATTTTAGGCCTTTTGGAGGGAAATATGGTAGGCAAATGGACAAATGAGCCATGTAGTGGGGTAGATGAGGTAGTTAACCATTTTTGGGTGTTAACACAATGCGTGCAGCTTTTCTCGGCAATTTACCGGGTTAACTGTGTCCTATCGGTAACCTACCTCCCTAGTTTTTATTGTTTCCGTAAGTTCATAAGATACGGGCAGCAATTTAGAAAGAGCAGGTGGGGCTGCATAAGGTGAAGGGCTTGCACCCTCATAAGGGCATTTGCACCTTAATAGTCTTTGTACCCTCGTGCGTAGGACTATTAACCGGCGGCTATCCGGCGGGGTATTCGACCGCGCAACCTCCCCCAGGAATTAATGTCATCAAAGTGCTAACGAGGGTCCCATGAGAGATAACATTAATGTCATCAAGGATGTTCAAGGGGATTCCTTAACGTGCCTTATGCTAGGAAAGCCGCAGCATTTTGGAGACTCTGCGAATCCGGCTAAGGTAATTAATCCAGTCACTGGTAATAGCATTGGCGATTGCGTTTATAAGAAGCCGAGGGCTTTGCTGGCTTCGACCGCGCAACCTCCCCGTTGTCGTTGTCAAGTGGAAGGATGCAACGTAGTGTTGGCAAATGCAAAAGAATATCACAAGAGACATAAAGTCTGTGAAATGCATTCCAAAGCCGCCAAAGTCATTGTTCTTGGTACCGAGCAACGCTTCTGTCAGCAGTGTAGCAGGTAACTAACCAGGAGACAGTTGCACCTCACTGTTTTTTTTTCTGAGTAGGTCAACATGGATCCATACATACTAAGTATATAATTTGATAATACACATGAATAATTGGGTGTTGTGGTGCCTATATAGATTCCATGGCATAGCAGAATTTGATGACGCAGAGAGAAGTTGCAGGAGAAGGTTGGCGGGACACAATGAACGGCGAAGGAAGAACTCGTTAGATTCATTGGCTAACTCCGGCAGCCAAGGTAATTTTATATAAATTTGCCTTTCCTGTTACTGTAAGGCGGAGATGTGCATGCATTCAAGCACAAGTTCATTAGTTGACAACCTATTACTTTTTGAAGACTTTAGTTTTATATTTGTCAGAGGATAATTCTCTGAATTGGCCCTGTGAAACTTTCAGATGATGACTGTGCAAAAACCTCCATTGTTTATTCTTTAGGTCTGCATCTTTTCGATACTTTATCAATTTCTCAGTAATCTCAAAACATTCAGCTTTGGTTGCTTCTGCTTCCCTTATAGATTTTATTTTATGACTAAAGCTTCGGAGTTCTAGCATAGGCTGCCTCTTGTTTTGAATTCCTTCAATGCCATCACAGTAATCTCAAAACATTCAGCTTTGGTTGCTTCTGCTTCCCCTATAGATTTTATTTTATGACTGAAGCTTCGGAGTTCTAGCATAGGCTGCCTCTTGTTTTGAATTCCTTCAACGCCATCAAGAATGGTCTCTTAAGTGAGCACGTTTTTTCGTCCTCAATCCATACTTCCAAATTTATAGCCATAGATTGTACTATCCGGCTTGACCATCTGTCTGAGTTCCTTTTTTATTATAAACCTTAAAGCAACTAAGCAATTGTAGACATATTCCCCAATCAAATAGATTGAACACAATGTAGGCAGGGATATACATTTACTTGTGCAATTTTACAAATCCCATTTAAAAAAAAAATAAATTGTTTTTAATTTTTGTCATCAAGTAAATGAAATGTACAATTAATTTATTAATGTCATTTAAAATGTTAACTTTTTGAAAGCCCTTCATCAATGAAGGGCTGCATGAATATATAACCTTCAATATGAAATTAAGACCAGCCCTTCAATCTTGATCCCTGGAATCCCATCATATGGTGCACACGTTCCAAACAAAATCTAGAAGCAATGTTTCCATCAAAAAATACATTCAACCAATCAATGAGAGCGGTGATGATTGTATGACTGTACAATTGATGAAAAAAGTCAAAGATCCTCAAATCATTTTTCAAATTGTGCCAAGTACAATTGTCAATACAACGTCAATAGACCCTAGTAGTAGGTACGTACAAATCATCAAATGATGCCGTGGATGGTATCGGATATAATTCCTACGAATAATAGTAGAAGGATGGATCACGACAACCTGGATTTCAGGTTTTATTACACTTTTATGTTTTCATTTTCCTTTAGTGTGTTTCTTGAACCATCTCACATTCATAAAGCATATTGATTTGACTAGTATGCAACCCTTTTTAAAAAGGCTTTCACTTCACATTTAATCAATGGAATGTGGAGAACTCTATCAAGTTATCTTTGTTTTCTTTGTGTACAATTTTCATGTTATGGTAATATGGTATCAATTTTCATGTTATGGTAATATGGTATTAGAGATTAGTTAGAGCCACGAAGTATGTGAGAATTTAAATACCTAGGGACTAGTCTTGATAGAGACAAATCAAGGAAGTACGAGTGTAACACGTCAAAGAGCTTACACGGTTTTGGATTAGCTGAAACCATGATTGATTTGAATTTTTTTTTAAGGGAAGGATGTTTCGAACAAGCCATATGGCCATACAAATGCCAAATTTTATCCACCAAGAAAATACCACTGCATTTGTGAATACATATGAGTTATACATTTTCACAAGCACAAGCATTGTGCTTTATGCTTGAATTAGAAAAAAATGCATGGATGTATTTAGATCTTATTGTCTTTTCTTAGAATTAGAAATGATGCAATTTATGTGTTAATATTTCTCCTTTCCCCTATAATGCCTCGGTTTTGACCTCGTTTGCATTAAATGTATATGATGTATATATTGTAATTAATCGTGGTGTGGGTGGTGGCAGTGATGCTGAGAGATCGATGAGCACATTAGCCTATGGTTGGGTGGAACGTTGCAGCGACATCGTTGGTTGCGGGGAGCTTCATTCGAAGATATGTATTCTTGTGTAATTACCCATGCAATTGTATTGTTTATGTGAATTATGATGAACATGTTAAAATGTGTTGAATGCTTGAATTAAACATAGTTAGCTTCCACTGAATGTCAATTCTTTATGCATCTGTGTATCTTGAGTTCAATACATTTAATTTTACGTTTATGAGGCTAGTTCCTGGATTGATAGCAACAACAGTCACGTCCTCTCTCCGGTGGAGGGGCGGGGACATTACATCCACAATTCTTAAAGGGTTCTAGATCAATGGAAGAGCACTTTCCATACAAGCAGGAGGTTGGTGGTTTGATTCCTCTGTTCCCTAATGATATTGCAATATTGGTATTTAAATAAAAATTATTTTCTTATTATTTTTATGGATATAAGGGGGGTTTCAAACCTTCCTTGTATGTTGCGACGAGGGGGATTCTAAAACTCCTTCATGTTTCACTATTAGGGGGGTTCAAAACTCCCCCCAATGGTTTGTAAGATGGATTTTTAGGGTCAGGGGGGTTTCTAACCGCCCTTAGGTGTCTATGAGGCAGGTTTAGAAATTACCTCATAGGAACCTACAAGGGGGATTTGTAACCATCCCCAAATGTTTGTATGGAATTTTAGGGGGGGGGGGGTTGAACCACCCCCATAGNGAACCACCCCCATAGGTGTCTATGAGGGGAGTTCAAAACCACCCATAAAAGTCCATTTTGTTTAGGGGGGTGTTAGAATAGCCTCTAAAAGTCACTTTTAGCATCAATTTTGATCTCTTCTAAAACCGGCATTAAAAGTACCAACTTTTAACGTCAGTTCTATTAGGGGTGTTTTTGTTAATACTACACCTAAAGGTTTTTAATGTGAAGTTTTATGGGGGGTTTAGAACCACCCTTGTAGGCATCTATGGGGTTGTTTGAAACCTCCCCTATAAGAATCTACAAGGGATGTTTGTAACCGCCTCCAAATGTTTGTAATAAGGACTTTTAGGGGGGGTTGGAACCACCCCCATAGGTGTTTACAAGGTGGGTTTATAAACACCCCTAAAAGTCACTTTTTGGGGGGTTTTAGAACCATCCTTAAAAGTCACTTTTAGGGGAAGTTTTGATCTCTTCCAAAACCACCCCTAAAAGTACAAAATTTGAGCGTCAGTGTTATTGGGGGAGGTTTTGTAAAGATTGCCTCCAAAGCTAAAAACACCCCCAAAAGTGACTTTTGGAGGCAAAAGACAAGCCCCCCCTAAAATTCAAATTTGTTATAGTGCCCCTTAGTAGATGTAGTTGCACCAATAGACCTTACACACTTTTTCCTCTAATATCCCTCTCTTTCCATTCGATAAAATGTTTATATTTAGACACCACTATCAACTCAATACATATTAAAATTTACATTTTGATTTAAATTTTCCAAAGATTTGACATCCATAAAAAATTTAAGATTTTCATTTAAACATCCAAGCATTTGACAACCATACATAATTTTACATTTTGATTTTACATTCCAAGTTAGTGAAGTATCTAAAAAGAAATTAAAGGAGGTGCAAAAAAGTCAATTAAGAATTAGGATTAAGCCCTCAAATTATTTGGTCATTAAGAAGCAGGATTAATCCATTGGATTAGGCTTTATATAGAATTAGAGTTTGAGTAATAATTAGGAAGGTTTTCCAAGGATTAGGGTTGGGATTGTGATAGAAGAAAGGGCATCTAGATTAAAGGTATTACATGTAAAGAGAATGGAGAAATTCTTGGTCTAAGTTGGCATAGTAATTAAATTTAAAAATAGCACTTCCATTCTAAACACCTTTACTAATACAATGATAAATTTGAGAGTTAGCATCTTTTCAAAAATGTTTCTTAATATCTAGATATTATTCTAAAATAAGATAGTAATTAATATAAAATTGGATTCTTTCAGCTTGTTGTAACCACTAGTATATTAATTGTTGAGGATAAAAATATTCATCTAAGTAATGGAGCCAGATATTGGAGTATGTTATGCAATCAAGCCCTAGAAATAGAATAAAAATAGAAGAAATAAAGAAAAATAAAGTAAGCCATGCCTTAATAATGAAGAACATAGATGAATAGAAATTTTTTCAATGGAGGAACCTCCTTACACAATGTACTAAGTACATAATACAAGACAATATACAATGATGACTAACATGAAAACATATCTTTCCTATATATAGGAGACATAGGTGTACAATAAAGACTAATAGACCCAATCCAATATCAATAATATGTAATACGCCACCATATAGGGGGTAAAGTGACACACTATAGAGGGAAATGTGCCCAACATTTAGGTCTCAATAGAGTGTTCACACTAAAAGTAAAAATTATGCCCCTTTCTTGAGAAGGATTTGAACCATCAAGCAGAATATGTATTGAATAGGAGTAGCACATGTTTTAAGGGAAGAAAAAAAAATTCACCATGTGAGGAAAAATGAGATGGAACCATGTGATTGTGCTAAGCATCAAGGGCATTAAGGACAATTGGAGAGGATAAAAACAAAACCAACAATCCAAAAGTGAGGGTACAAATATGGGTGCACCAACAATGTGGAAACGATGGGTGCACCAACAATTGCAAGTGGAGGAAAACAAAAGGAATTCCCTTGTAAAGGGATCCCTTAGTATCTCTAGAAACATTTTCCATGTCTATATCTCTAAATGAAATATGAATCAGGAAATGGTTTTCCTTCCTCAAATATGAAACAAGAAATGGTATCACTATGAAATATACCTTATCAACTAAAAACAAATGATCTATAATTCTTAATATGTGATAAAGTAAACTAAAATATACACCCCTATTTGACACACTAGGAACCAAGCAAGAAAACATGTTTTGAGTTAAAATTGTGGCTTTCACTTGAGCATCCACTAGGGACGATGAAATCTTTTTGGGGTGTAACCCAAGTGAATGTAAGAAAGGTAAAAATTATAATGACCTTTAAAAAATAATATTGAATACAATATTATTTAATCTAAAGGGATCCTGAAATGAGAATCATTATCTATCTTAGGTACCATTCATCATCCCATAGATAAGTCATGTAGGTGACATCCTATCAAGTTATAGGAAAAATCAAGATGGATCATGTGAAGGAAAAGTGAATACTAAGGAGCTATTAACAATAGATACATTTCTATTACCTAGATCAACACACACAAGGATGAAACTCAATGCCAAACTGTGTGCAATAGCATTAATGCTAAAATTATCATATTACATTTTTGTTCTAATATCTACACAACATAGCCTTTACCTAAGAGTCTCGGTAAAAAAAAAAGATAAGTTGTATAATGGAATATTTGGCCATGAGACAGGTTCAACAGGTTAATTTAACAACTAGATTAACCCAACGATTAAATATTTTAGTTTCATGGGTACTAGGCCTACAGTTATCTAGACACATGGGAGAGAACGTCAATTTGAAGGAATCTCAAAATCATAATGTACTAATAGTTCTACAAATTCATTTTCAATACACAAACACGTTTATAAATAATCATATTGAGACCCCAAACTTTGTTCATACATACATACATACATATGTGTGTGTGTGTGTGTGTGTGTGTGTGTGTACACTAGTACAAAATGAGGAATTATGACTAAACAAATGATTAAAATTCAGCTATAAATGACCTTTTTTGAGTCACTGACTAATAATAGCTAATTTTCACTATCTTATAGCTTGACTAACTTAGTCGTATTTAACATAGCCATTAATTGGTTGATTTATTAATAATTTATTTCCACAATTAATGACCAAATATACGACTAAATATACTACTAGATGATAACATATTAATGGCTAAGCTAAATAGGACTAAACGTTAGTCACACTATAAGATACCGGAAATTAGATACTAATAGTCGTATATATGTGAATTTAGTCATTTTCTTAGTCACTAATTTATGATAGGGTACAGAGAAATCAAACCACCAACCTTCTGCCTATAATTAGGCAGGTGTTCTACCATTGAGCTAGCACCCTTTAAGAAGTTGTTATTGCTTGAAAATGATGATATTCAAACAAATTTTGTATCATTCAAGCATACAAAATAATGATTACCAAATTACTATATATCCATAATGGATTACCTTGTACTAGTCCTTCAAGCTCTTCAACTGCATTTATTAAGTGCAAAAATATTTGTACTAGTCCGTCAAGTCCTTTAACTGCATTTATTGCATTTATTAAGTGCAAATATATTTTTGCACTTAATAAATGCAGTTGAAGAACTAGTACAAGGTAAGCCATTATGGATCTATAGTAAGTTGGTAATCATTATTTTGTATGTTTGGATGACACAAAATGCAAAAATCCAATAAATTTATAGGAATGACAAGCATGCATCCATTGTTAAACTATCTATCGAGTCATCTAGAGTCATGCTAAGATATATGAATTTGACTGAAAATTCATAAGTAAATTGAAGATAATGGTGGATGATGCCATGGAAAGGAAAATTTAGTTTATATAGAAGAAAAGGATCATCAAATGGTGTTGCAAACGCATCTTCCTCCAATGTGGGCCAAGCCATCATCCCCTATAAAACGAACACAGGTGCATGTTTCTCCTAGGTTCCATGAACATCTTACACAACCTTTACATAGTTTCAATCATATTTGGGTGTCCATCTTAACTTCAAAGGACTAAAACTTAAATTAGAAAATTTTGAATATTTAAAATATATGTACAAAAAATCTCCACATCTAATTAACCAATACATCATTTACTTATCGCATGATATTAGAATGGATGGAAATTTTGTTAGACAACATTTGGAGAGTTTTTATTATATTTGGATGTTCATTCCTAGGATGTATATGCCCATCTTATGAAAAATTAACCTCTACAATATTTTTAAAAAATCAGATAGAAATTTTGGAATCAACAAGATAGGAACCCTTGTAATTTTCTTTAGTCTCCAATGGAGCAAATCATCACCCAAAATGTATATAGAATAGTAAAATGAAATATACTACTAATTCCATTTCACATCAAGAATAATGGGCATTATATCTAAGCACTCTTAGCCACTAGATAAATGGAAATGAAATGAGATGAAATATTAACAACAATACCTTCGAGTTTGCTTGCTGACAAGAAGTATGAATACTTATGTGATCATTTTATTCAGAGGTGAGTTAAACAACAATTAACCTGTAATCAAGGAAATAAACCATGTTCAAATTGATCTATAAAGAAAATAAAATAAAAGTTAAAGATAGACTATTCCAATCCCACTATCATTTATATCTCGAAAGAGAACTAGCAAATCTCCCACAGCTGTTCAACTTTGTCGAAAATGGCCACTTGGAATGCCACTATTTATACAAAACAAAAATAAATTGAAAACATGAAATTAGTAATTTACTCTACCTATCCATTGGATGGAGAGTCCCATAGCTGTACAACAGAGTTAGTTAAGCACATGCAATAATATTATAAATGGACAAAAAGAAGAAAACAATGGACAAAAAGAAGAAAACAATGTGGTTTATACCTTCCTTTTGTTGATGTATTTGTAACTTTGGAATGTATTCATCTATGTATCTTATGTATTGTAACCTGATGTTTATTCCAAGATGTATCTATTATGTAATTGAGTCATGTTGCCATGCCCTAATGTTCCGATCGGGAGAATCAATAATGCAAAGAAGTCATGTCAAGTCATAGTGGGTAACCCTCCGATTGTCTAAGGGTTAAAGTCCCCGCAGTTTTGGGGCACTAGGGTTATTAGAATCTCCAAGTAGAGGTCGGCCCTAGTAGGGTTTTAGTTATGTTGGGATTAGTATAAATATAGAGCTGAACTCTCTATTTAGCACACATCACTTACACACTCAAGTGTAGCACATAGTTGAGGAAGGAGAAGACACTGGGGCTAGTGAAGAAGAAGGTTACTGCTGTCGGGAGTGCATCTTACTGTTTTATGGTTTTACCTTTGTGGTGATTCTATCTCTGAGGAAGTTGCGGGGTTTTCTCCATTTATTGTTTCCCTGAGGAAAAAAAATGTGTTCATTGCCTCTTGTGTTTGATTGTTGTACTTGTTATTCTCTTAGTTAAAGATCCTAAAATAATGCTAGCTTGAATGTTGAAAAACTAACATGGTATCAGAGCTAACCTGAGAAGAAGACACTGTGCAGCTGCGGGAACTAGGGATTCCTAGTTTGTGGATCTTCCTCCACATATTTTCAGAAAAAGTAAGGTGGAATAACTCTCCTCCTTAGGGCGCATCTTTTTGTCGAAGCAAAATCCAATTCTGAGGTTTTTCAGTTTTGGATCTGTCACTGTTGCCAGAAATTAGGGATTTTCACAGAGGAGGGATTTTTCAGTGAGCCCAAGCCTAGATTGATCTCCTCCCCAAAATCAAAGTTAGGGAAAAATTTCAAGGCATTTGGGTGGACAGAACTCCGAAAAATAAAAGCCCTAATTTGTTCCTTAACCAGCTCTGCAGGATTTCAGCTCAAGTTTCAGATCCGACATCTTGACGTGGTAAGATCTAAAATATTTTGTATTTCCATTTGAGGTTATCTGTTAAGATGTCTCATCATACCAAGCTTGATGAAAATCTTGAGGGAGCTGATAACTTACGAGCCTGGAAGTATAGGATCTCCCTGGTCCTAGAAGAGAATGAGTTAGACTCCTACATCCATGAGGAGGTTCCAGTTCCAGAGGGAGATGAGGAAAAAGCCTTACATAAGAAGAAGATGGTTATGGTAAAGAGGATCATAGCTGATTCTATCAAGGATCACCTTATCCCACAGGTGTCCTCTCTCAAGACACCTAAATCTATGTTTGATTCCCTAACCAAATTGTTTGAAGGGAAGAACATAAACTAGAAGATGACTCTAAGAAACCAATTGAAGAATGTGAACATTCAGAATGCAGAAACAATCAAGTCTTAATTCACAAGAGTTTCTCAGATCAAGGAACAGCCAGAAGCTATTGATGAAGAAGTGGAAAATGTAGAGATTGTGATGACTACTTTGAATGGCCTCCCTAGGACATGGGATTCTTTCATCGAAGGAATTTGTGATAGAAAGAAGTTAGTCAAGTTTAGCAGAATATGGGAAGAATGTTCTCAAGAAGAAGCTCGGGTGGTAGCTCAAGAAGAGAAGATGGGAAGTGAAGATCAAGATCTCACGGTACACTCCAAGTCTCACTCCAAGACATCCAAAAGAAGATCTCATTTCTAGAGAGGTAATTCCTATCACAAAAGGGATTTATCTAGAGTCATATGTTATACATGTGATGAAGCAAGCCATTATGCAAAGAACTGTCCTAAGAAACCAAAGCCAACAAAGAAGAGCAACAAAATAAGACATCATGCTCATGCTATAGAGGATGATGAACCATCCAAGAAGAGAACCAGATATGAAAGCGAATATTCTTGAAGCGAGGATGAATATGTTCTGATTTTCGCTCTCACGGGAAACATTACTCATGGAAGTGATGATTGGCTCATCGACAGTGGGGCTTCTAAACATATGACAGGATTCAAGGAATCTTCTATAAGACTGTCAGAACATGAATCATCTCACAAGGTAAAGCTAGGAGATGACTACCAATATCCAATAAAAGGCAGTGGGGAATCTTCCTATAAGCTAGACTCTGTAAAGTCTCTAACAATGAAAGAAGGATTGTTTGTGCCAGGACTCAAGAAGAACCTTCTCTCCATATCAGTATTAGATGCAAAAGGATTACGGTTTGCATTCATAGATGGTCAAGTCATCATGTGGCCAAAAGGAAAGACTATCAATGATGCGGTGGTGATTGGAGAACAAGAAGGAGGCTTGTACAAATTGAAGGGCCATCCAGAACAAGCCTTGGTCCATGACATGGTAGAGCCAAGTGAACTTTGGCATAGAAGGCTTGCACATGTGCATTACAGAGCACTACCTATTACAAGAAAAGCTGTCGAAGGTCATCCATAAATCCAAGCAAAACATGATGGGGTCTGCAAAGGATGTGTGAAAGGAAAGAATACAAAGAAGACATTTCCAAGTAGTGAAAGCAAAGAAAAAGGAATCTTGGAAATCATCCACTCCGATGTATGCGGTCCTATGTCATCAAACTCACTAAGTGGGTATGCATATTATGTTTCTTTTATTGATGACTTTTCTAGGAAGACATGGGTTTACTTTATGAAGAACAAGGACAAAGTATTCAGTAAGTTCAAGGAATTAAAAGCCTTGATCGAGAACCACACTGAAAACAAGATCAAGACCATTCGATCAGATAATGGCAAAGAATTCACTTCAAATGAATTCAAAGAGCTATGCAAAGAATCAGGGATTAAGAGGGAGTTCTCAACTCCTTACAATCCACAACAGAATGGGATTGTAGAGAGGAAGAATAGAACTATCATGGAAGCTTCAAAAGAAATGCTTCATGATCAAGACCTTCCTATGCATCATTGGGCGGAAGCTGCTAGAACAACGGTGTATGTACAGAACCATACTCCACATAGAGTACCCAAGAACAAGATTCCTGAAGAAGTCTTCTCCGGTAAGAAACCAGAAGTGAACCATCTCAGAATATTCGGCTGTCCTGTGTACATCCACATTCCAAAAGAGAGGAGGGATAAATTAGATCCTTCAGGAAAGAAGGGTATATTTGTGGGATAGTCTGAAAGCTCGAAGGCTTACAGAATATATTTCCCAAGATACAAGAAGATTGACATCAGCAGGGATGTAACATTTGATGAAGACATAGCTTACAGCAAATCTAGAAAGAGACCTGCTAAAGAACCTGAAGAAGCATAAGCACCAGAATTCATGATACAACCATGAATGAAGAAATTAAAGAAGAATATCGAAAATTTGAAGAACCACAAAGACGTGTAGATCCATGTCTGGAGAAGAATCCTCATAAGTGGAAACTTGCTTGGGTACGAGAAATTATCCAAGGTGCGGAAAGATATGGGGCTCCACAAGAGAATCACAGAGAAAGAAAGAGGACCAGATCCTGCTCCGAGTATGTAGCTTTACTATGTGATTTCATTGATAAAGAACCTTCCCGTTATGAAGAAGCGGCAGAACGAAAATAATGGAAGAATGCTGTGATCAAAGAATACCAATAAATCATGCAGAATGATGTTTGGGATGTTGTCCTAAGACCGAAAGGGAAGTCAGTTGTAACTTCCAAATGGATCTACAAGATTAAACATGCTGCAGATGGTAGCATTGAAAAATATAAGGCAAGATTTGTGGCTTGAGGTTTCTCTCAGAAGGAAGGAATAGACTATGAAGAAACCTTTGCTCCTGTAGCTATATACACTTCCATCAGATCAGTACTTGCTCTGGCTACAGAGTTGAAATGGAAGATACACCAGATGGATGTCAAGACTGCTTTCTTGAATGGTGTAGTGGAAGAGGATGTGTATGTAGAACAACCACTCGGTTTTGAGACACATGACAGGGAGTCTCATGTGTGCAGATTGAAGAAATACCTATACAGTTTGAAACAGGAACCCAAGACATGGTATGGCAGAATTGATAGCTTTCTATCCAGTTTAGGCTTTACCAAGAGTAAAGCAGATTCCAACCTTTACTACAAGGTTGAAGATGGCAACCTAGTGATGCTTCTACTATATGTAGATGATCTATTTGTGACAGGTATGGATGGGTTGATTACTGATATGTAGAGAAAGCTTGATGCTGAGTTTGAGATGAAGGACTTGGGTATGATGCATTATTTTCTAGGTATGGAGGTGTGGCAGAGTGCAGATGGAATCTTCCTTGGACAAGGGAAGTATGCAATAGAGATCCTGCAGAGGTTTGGGATGATTGACTGCAAGACTATGGCCACACCTATGGAATCGAACCTGAAGCTATTAAGTGATGCTTCATCAGATTCGGTTGATGCTATGATGTATCATCAGATAATTGGGTCATTGATGTACCTAACGAACATGAGACTAGACATTTGCTTTGTTGTGAACACCTTGAGCCAGTTCTTGATAGATCCGAGAAATGTGCACTTGATTGCTGAAAGCATATTCTGAGGTACCTGAGAGGTATAGTTGATTATGGGCTCAAGTACAATGCGAATCAAAAGATTAACCTAGAGGGTTATGTTGATTCAGATTGGGTAGGCAGTGCCATCAATAGGAAGAGCACTTTAGGGTGTTGCTTTGGTATGGGATCAGGTGTGATCTATTGGTTCAGCAGGAAGCAATCCTATGTGGCACTGAGTATAGCTAAAGCACAGTATGTCATAGCTTGTTCAGCTAGTTGTGAAGCAATATGGCTACAAAAGCTACTGTTCGATTTATTTTATCTCCATATGGATACTACTTGTATACATTGTGATAACCAGAGTTGCGTGAAGTTGTCATAGAATCCAGTGTTCCATGACAAGTCGAAGCACATCAAGATCAAGTATCACTATATCAGGGATATGGTATAGAGGGGAGTAGTGAAGCTCCAGTATGTTGCGATGGAGGAACAGATAGCTGATGTGTTGATGAAGCCATTGGCTAGGGTGAAGTTCAAGTACTTCAGGGAGAAGCTTGGTGTTCTCTAGATAGAGGTTTCCTCCAAGGGAAAGTGATGAGTCCCATAGCCATTCTAATGAGCAAGTCAGATATAAGGGCTGAACCATTCTGTCATGGGGAGAGGATTGGTTCGTTCCTTGAAAGATATGAGTACTGAGATTCATAGCCATTCTGATGAGCAGTTCAGATATAATGGCTGAGCCATTCTGTTCATGGATAAAGGAGTAAGTTCCTCCCATGTCAGATATAAAAGCTACTGCCATTCTGACGAGTAGGTCATATGTAAGGGCAGTGCCATTCTATTCATGGCTAAAGGATTAAGTTCCTCCCATGTGAGATGTGAGAGCTGGCCATTCTGATGAGTAGGTTAGATGTAAGGGCTACCACCATTCTGACGAGTAGGTCAGATGTAAGGGCAGTGCCATTTTGTTCAAGGCTAAAGGATTAAGTTCCTCCCATGTTAAATGTGAGAGCTGGACATTTTGACGAGTAGGTCAGATGTAAGGGCTACTGCCATTTTGAGGAGCAGGTTAGATGTAAGGACAGTGCCATTCTATCATGGCTAAGGATTAGGTTCCTTCCATGTCATATGTGAGTGCTGGCCATTCTGACTAGTAGGTCAGATGTAAGGGCTACCACCATTCTGACGAGTAGGTTAGATGTAAGGGCTACTGCCATTCTGACAAGTAGGTCAAATATAAGGGTTACCAAAGACCTATGATGGGGTAGGCATACACCCAGCATGAAAGAAGGCTGGCTCTGTAGAACTTCCTATGACAAGAAGAATCATGAGATAACACATATGATGATGACCAGATGAGATCCAGATCAAGCTATGATCTAAATCTAGTTATGATGAATCTGAGAGATCTAGATCGAGTGATGATCCAGATCGAGTGATGATTTAGATCCAGTAGTGATGATCCAGATCGAGTGATGATCCAGATCCAACAATGATGATCCAGATCGAGTGATGATCTAGATCCAACCATGATGATCCAGATCGAGAGATGATCGAGATCGAGAGATGATCCAGATCCAGTGATGATGTCCCATGATGATCGAGATCGAGAGATGATCCAGATCTAGTGATGATGTCCCATGATGATCGAGATCGAGAGATGATCCAGATCTAGTGATGATGTCCCATGATGATCCAGATCGAGAGATGATCCAGATCCAATGATGATGTCCCATGATGACCCATATCGAGAGATGATCCAAATCTAGTGATGATGTCCCATGATGATCCAGATTCAAAGAATGAATATGACTTGAAGATGAATATGACTTGAAGACTCAGAAGGCTTGAGATGCAGATGATCCAGTTAATACAGAGAAGAAGACCAGTGCTGAAAATTGTGTCAAAAGAATACCTCCTAGTTAAGAGGGAGTGTTGATGTATTTGCAACTTCAGAATGTATTCATCTATGTATCTTATGTATTGTAACTCGATGTTTATTCTGGGATGTATCTATTATGTAATTGAGTCATGTTTCCATGCCTCAATATTCTGATCGAGAGAATCAATAATGCAAACAAGTCATGTCAATTCATAGTGGCACTAGGGTTATTAGACTTTCCAAGTAGAGGTCGGCCCTAGTAGGGTTTTAGTCATGCCAGGATTAGTATAAATATAGATATGGACTCTCTAGTTAGCACACATCACTTACACAATCAAGTGTAGTGCGTAGTTGAGGAAGGAGAAGAAACTGGGGCTAGTGAAAAAGAAGGTTACTGCTGTCGGGAGTGCATCTTACTGTTTTATGGTTTTACCTTTGTGATTATTCTATCTCTAAGGAAGTTGCGGGGTTTTCTCCATTTATGGTTTCCCTGAGGAAAAACACTGTGTTCATTGTCTCTTGTGTTTGATTGCTGTACTTGTTATTCTCTCAGTTAAAGATCCTAACATAATGCTAGCTTGAATGTTGAAAAACTAACACCTTTATATACTCAGATATATATTATGATCAGACTTTGTCTCTTAGTATATAAGTCACTATTGAAAGAATGGACATAACTGAGAGATAAATAGATAGGTAGTTGTAGGGTAGAGTGAAACAAATACAAACCTCAAGGTATTAATAGAAACAATCTAGAAATGAGGATGAACTTTCAATCCCATTGCTGCAATAAATGACAGTGTTTTAGGACAATAATACATCAAGAAAATAGAAGGTCATTTCAAATGTGCAAAGGCATTCTTAACCCACACTCTAGAACGTCTGTCATACTGTGATACACTTCCATACATAGTAGTAGCCTCAAGGAGGCTGAACATGAGCAGAAGAAACCTCTATAAAGTTGAAACATGCTTGACATGTTGCAACATGATGAACAAGGACCACAAAAACCCTACTAAAGGTCATGGTAGGAAAAAACAACAACACACTCACCAAAAATACCTTAGAACAGTAAAAAAACCACATATCAACTCAAGGTTGCCCAGGGAACAATCATGGTTTAGTATTGTAGACTTAGAAAGGGTCACAACCTAGATTAGAAGCCCAAAAAAGGTCACGACTTAGTCCAAACAGCTCACACAGGTCACGAATTTGTACAAACAGCCCATAGAGGTCATGGGTATATCCAAACAACCCATAAATATCATGGTTATTTCCTAGCATAGTTCATGATTCAATCTAAGGAATCCCACAAGGTGACATCTCAATCCAAGGAAACCCACAAGGTCACAGCTCAATACTAGCAACCTCAAAGGTCATGGTAGGAACCAACAACAACACACTCACAAAAAAGACCCCAGATTAGTCATAATGCCACATATCGAGTCAAGGAATCCCAAGGAACAGTCATGGTTCAATCTAGTAGACTCAGCAAAGGTCATAATCCAACTTAGCATCCAAAAAAAGGTCATGACTTAGTCCAAATAGCTAGCATAAGTACCAATAAGGTTCAACAAAAGATCAAAGGTCAACAAGAGTGGTCATAACAAAGTGGGAAGACAACCCTTTCACCCAAAGACCAAGGTGTACCATCAAGGTAAAAAAATAACCCTTTTACCCACTAGACCAAGGTGTACAATCAAGGTGGGGAAACAACCCGTTTACCCACAAGAACAAGGGTCGAACTTTTATCTTCTCTCTTAAGGTATATAGTCCATAATTGTTCTGTACAATAACAATAAGTTTTATCATCACTATATAAGGAAGGTCCAAACTATGAAACACTTCCAGTGACTGCAATACAACATGTATAACATAATTTTCATTTCTTTCAACTTAACACTCCCAAAGGTCCCTGCGTTAAATTTGAAGCATACAAGGACACTAAATAACAATAGTAGTAATAAATTAATGAACAAGTTAAACTAGCATACGTAAAGGAGAAAACAATGTGGTAACATATATAATATAATTTTCATTTGTTTCAACTTAACAATCCCAAAGGTCCCTTTGTTAATGTTGAAGAATCGAAGGACAATAAATAGCAATAGTATTAATAAATTAATGAACAAGTTAAACTAGCATACGTAAAGGATAAAATGATTTGGTTTAGACCTTCCTTTATATACTCAGCTATATATTATTATTAGACTTTGTCTCTTAGGAGACAAGTCACTAATGAAACAATGGACATACTTGAGAGAGAGAGAGAGAGATGTAGTTGTATGGCAAAGTTGGGAAAATACATGCCGCAAGGTATTAATCAAAACAATCTAGAAATGAGGATGAACTTTCAATCCCATTGATGCAATAAATGTCAGTATTTTAGGATAGTCATACATCAAGAAAATAGAATCTCCTTTCAAAAGTGTGGAGGCAACTTTAACCCACACTCTAGCACGTCCATCAGACTGTGGAACACTTCCATACATAGTAGAAACCTCAAGGAGGCTGAAAAGGAGCACATAAAAATAAAGTAAAATCATCATGAAAAATAGGTCAAGGTACCAAAATAGGAGAGGGAGGAGCTAGCACAAGCACCAACAAGGTTCAGCACAAGGTCAAAGGTCAACAAGAGTGGTCATAAAAATGTGGGAAGACAATCCTTTTACCCACAACACCTAGGTGTACAATCAAGGTGGGGAAACAACTCTTTTACACACAAGACCAAGGGTCAAACTTTTATGTTATCTCTCAAGGTATATAGTCCATAGGTGTTCTATAAAATAACAATAAGTTTTATCATCAGTGTATAAGGAAGGTCTAACTTGGATAAATTTTATTCATGTGCATGCAATACAATTATAAATGGACAAAAATAAAAAAGCAATTGTTATCACATACAAATTGATTAAAGACTTTGGTAAGAATTTTAGTTGTAAAAAATATCTATGCTATGTATAACACTCTACAAGACATAAGTGAAGAAACTATGAAACACTTCTGGTGACTTCAATACAACATATATATCAGATAATTCCAATAAATTAATCACTTTTGAACCAACATATAAAATAAGGATCATATATGAAGTTACGTGATTGAATGCACATGGATAAGGGTTATAAAATAAATAACGGGAATCCATGCCAATGGATCTTCTAGTATATTTTCAAGGTTTCATAGACTTTACAAATATTTTAGCTATACTTGAGCAAGGTGGGAAAACAAAAAACTGCATCGAGTAATTTACTATAAGTGATTGGTGTTTCAAAGTGTCCATCGGGCTACTGTAAGTGTTCTTCCTCCAACATACTATTAGTTATGAAGGGCGTTATGCATCTTCTCAATATGTCCAAAATCACAAACATTTTTATTAGCCTATTCCATAATTTTTGGTTTTCTAGCTAAGATGATTTGAGGTATATTTTAGATTCTGGGTTTGCTGATGGGAAGTAAATTTGTACTTTTAAAATATATATCATAGCTTCTTGTGTTTATTTTTAAAATCAAACTAAGGTGTAAGCTATATGCATTTGAGTTTATGCTTTGGATACTCAAAATGAAGTTTGAATTTCGAATGACTGATAGATTGTTTTATTGCAGATCTATGTGGAGATGATAGGGAATATGATGGATGATGCAAGATCAACTAGAAAGTATTCTCACTATAATTAATCTATCTGTCTAGAAGTAGACAAAATTCCCAAAATACAAAAATAAAAAAACATAAATATTTTTCAGTAAAGTGTCTGTCAGAAGAACCAATATATTCATAAGATGTGAGACTTAAAACACTAGAGGACAATTTAAATGGAACTGGTTCATAAATTAGTTCAAAAAGATAATTTCATAAAAAGGCATAGTTTTTATACTTTCTCACACTAAAAAGAACGTATCGATTGTTTTCTATGGACATATTGCTATTCCAATGCATGTGAACATATAGACTATTACAGTTGTTATGTTATGTAGTTGTGATACTTATGGGTCATGCAGCTTCACACATTACACTAGAATGTGGTTTGCAACACATCTCGATTCCCAACATTACTGTAATTGGCGAGGAGGTGACTTCCTTTCTCATACGTTTCTCATACCTTATCCATAATACCTCCACCTCTGTGGAAAATCAAGGATACCATTAGCGTTGATACATTGATAGCTAGTCCTTGGAAGGTGAATCCACTAGAGGAGAGTGAAAGTATACCTCCATGCATCTCCATTCTATGGATCTATTCCCCATCTAATCTTAGAAAATTGCCACATGTGAAGCACCTTAACTAACTGTGCATGCAACTACTAACTCAAACAATCTCAAAACAAAATTGAACCGCTAAATATAAAAGGAATCCAAAGTGAATCCAAAGTGGGAATGGAATATGAATGCTTTTATCATGCACTTTCCTTGTAGATTTGTCTCCTCCTTAAATACCCGTTAACCATCATTACTATTGTATGGAATTGTTGAAGGAGAGCGTATTGTAACTGCTTTAAAAAGCATTATCCAGAATATCAACTGGAATACTTTCCATTGTACCCTTTTTACATCCACCTAGATATTGTTTGCTTACTATTGCCATTATTGGTTCTTTGTTGGAGTAAGAGACTCATTGAGGTAAGCTATCTCTTGCAAAGGGAAAACATGTTAATTTTCTATCTTTTTGTTTGTATTTTCAGCATATCTCCTTGTTTTTTTACTCAAATTTTTATTAGGAGAGCCCGTTGGATGCAAAAAATTCCGCATCCAACTAGCTCTCCCAATAGAAATTTGGGTAAAAACATAGGGAGATATGTTGAAAATACAAACAAAAAAAGTAGTTTTTTTTATGATACCTATCCCCAAATTTATATTAAAAAATTGTTTAAGTGGTGCTCCCTTTTTGAATTTTAAAGAATTTTGATTGGCTAATACACGATGACATGGAATTTGTATTATTTTTGGAAGGCCAATTTTAAATTGAAATTTCCTCTAATGAGAATTTTGGGAACCAGCTTCGGGAGCCTACAACAAAGGTAGTATCCATTGAGCTAGAGAAGGAAGGTCAAACATCAATATTCCTAGACTTTACTAAGTTGGTTTTTTTCATGGAAAATCTACCTTATGACCTAAGGGTCTAGGGTCACCAACATACCGAAATGAAACTTGCACACATTCAACTATCTAGAAATTTGAGAGAGAAATAGGGAAGAAAGTCACTATACCTTATTTATGAAGGCTGGTCCTAGCTTTCTCCTTCAATCCAAATATTCCAGTAGCTCCAAGGGATCTTCACACCTCCAAAAGAGATAGATGCCTTCATGTATAATCTTAGATGTTATACAAGAGATTAATGAAATATCATAATTCCAATAAGATAACAACATAATTCATGAATCATAACACATAAGAACATTGGTTCACCAATTTGGAAGAAAATCTTTCTTTATTGATCAACTTTGATGAAAGATACAACCTATATCTGATACAAGTCCTCCTTTTCTAGCCAAGGAACCATGTTATGATGCTCCAAATATCCAAGGGTATTCCTCTAGCATAACCTTGCTCTCTTAAGATATATCTTAGCCTCAACCTATACCCTCTATTTATACTTGATGAATAAAAGGAGTTATGAAGGTTTAGATGGTTAGGAAAGTTGGGAATTTTATGATTTCGAGCCCAACTATCTCTAAGTAAACATGTTTTTATTTTTAATTTTTGTCTTAGGGTAATCACGGGTATGAATACTGGAAAGTCGTGACTAACTCACGACTTATATGAAGGTGACCCATGAATGAAAAGTGTGATCATGTAATTGTTGGTTGTATATATGGATACCCACGAATGGTTCATGAGCTACAATGCCAATAGTCAGGATTACACCTTAAGCACTTTATAAAACATGGGTAAGGCTATTAGGATTAAGATGTATTAAGGAACATGCTCATCTATATGTTTTGGGATACTTCAATTGATTGTGTCCTTTTGTGTACCGACACATTGAGTTCTAGTACTTGGACAGATAAGTTCCATTTCACAAAATAATGGATGCCCCCTAATGTATGAGATTAGAGGGAAACGATGGCTGAAATACATTACAATACTTATTCTTGGAGAACTCAGTTTCCAAGGCTATAGAGAGGTACACGAAATAGACATATCAAAGTCATGTACAAAATTGTTTTTGAGGATTCCATGTTCAATGAAGTGGAACACTAGCTCCTTTACAATATTTGATTACATCATATGGTATGGGAAATAGGGCCATGTATCTATTACAATGGTGGATCAAAGCCACAATATACAATGATGAGTCTTCAAAATATGGAAAATAGTGTCATGGAACATAACACAATCTTGTGCAATGTAGGTTATAGAGATCAGAACCTAAGGTCTTCGTCCAAATCCATAGTAACTAGTACAACCCCTACCATGTGAATATGTGAGTTGAAGTCGAACATGGAAGGAATTCATTAGAGTGTCAATAAATGAGTGATACTTACAACTGAAGAAAAGGAGTTCACCAATATGGATAGTGAATCCTAATGTACCATCTTTGGAACTCTAGGTCTTCGTCTTCAGGAGATGCTTATGAGAAACCTTAGTGCGAAGAGGAAGGAAATGAATCCTTCAACATATCACAAGAGTAATTGGAATATTGGATGAGGGAAGGTAGAAACAAGGGATTCTCAGAGATGATAATGATGGGAATCAAGATGCCCAAATAGAGGTAAATATCCTTGAACAATGAGCATGACATAGAGGTTACCCAAGGAATCTTTATACTTTCAGATAGGACAACTGGACTTATCTGTCATTTAGGAGACATGATCAAATTCCCCATGTATAAAGGTCAAGTGGAGGAGTAATAACTCAAAGTGATAACTGAAGTGGAAGTGGAAAACTGAGACATGGGTATTGGGAAGTTCAAAAAGTGCTTTGTTCAAGAATGACATGCTTCTACTGCTTATAACTTAAAGAGTGAAATTCTTCCTTTCTTTTTTTAATAATTTTAACGAGTCCAAGAAATTCAATTCAAGTTTCTCTTCATTTTTGACAAGATTGAAGAGGAGAGAGAATAATGCTTGATATGTCACTGATTCATGGATTTTACAAGCCTAAATTAGTAGATGCTCTTGGGTGTTTTTATAGTTTTGAGATTCTGAAAACTCCAAAGAAGAATCTAGGGGGGTGATTTTCAATAAATTTAGTCTCCTGAGTCCGAAAAAGTATAAAACAATCCACAGGAGAACTCTCTTAGATTTTGAAGAAATAGGGTATAAAGTTTTTTTACTTTTTCAGCAACGTTCAAAAAAGGGGTAAAGTATCACTAGATCAACGCACCATCAAAACCATCATATAGCCTAATTTTAACAAGGGCGAAGGAAGGAAAGATCAGTAAAAAAATTTCATTTTTTACGAGGAATGGGACTTACAACAGTAAACTCGAGCATGATAAAGACATAAAGTACGCTCGAAATATTTCTCATATTTGGGTCCAGAGCACAAAAAGGAGAAAACTAAGCTCATACAAGGATTTCCTTTTTCGTAAGTTTAGTCCTTCAGGTCCGAAAAAGAGATAACCCTACACCTGAAGATAATCTTCCCAATTCCGAAGAAAAGAGATTGTTCCTTTTTCGTAAATCATCTACATGGTCCAAAAAAATGATAAACTACCACCAATGTAGATGATTGTTCAATTTACCTTAACGACTCTGAATGAACAAGTTTACTCAACTGTCCAGTCTATTTTGGGGAGTCAAAACAGGGCCTAAAGAAAAATACATCTGGGTGGGGAGCCTTATAATCGGGTGTAGTTTGGTAAAAAGATGCAAAACGAGGCTCATTTTGTCATTAAAAAACAACTACGAAGGCTCCCGCAAGCTACCTCAACTGCAGCATGGGTACCAGAAAGACAAGAAAATGTTCTAAACTAGGGTTAGCCATGTAAAGGAGGCCCTATCCATGGAATAAAAATGATGTGTATAAGGTAAAAAGTGTCTATACACCATATTCCATGTATGGACTAAGATCCTAGGGTTTAATGAAGGATGAGGTATGAGTGTAAAGTATGCAACGGAGACCAAATACTACCCTATATGCAATGTAAATCAACTTCTGGATCATCAAGGACTTGTAACAAATAGAAAAACCACGTGGCATTAGTTCTGATAACCAAAATTGATTTTAAACTATTAAAAGTGGGTAAATTTTTTTATTTTTTACTATAAATAGCTCAAAATAAAAACAAAACATACAGTTTGGAAATTTTAACTATATTTAGCAATTTTACCTCCGTACTTCAATTGATTGTAGTGGACAATCCGGTGGACCAAATTCAAATCCGCAAGTTGCAAGTTAGTCTTCTCTCCCTTCTCTTTCATTTGATGCACTCCAATTTTAAAATTAATTGTGAATTATGTGATTTTCTTCCATCCCTAAAGGAATCCTAGAGTAATGGTGGGTGGTATTCATTAGACCCACAAGCATGACTTTTAGTTGTGGGTTTCCTGCAGTGCAACCCGCGAGTGGTGCATGCTGTGCAGAAAGCACAGTCACGAGAACATGACAAGCTATTTTTTTTTTCAAAAATAAAGGATGGAAATAATTTTTTATGGATTCTAATGATGGATATGTTTGCTTGGTAGGAAATCATGGTGCTGGAATGGAGAGAATGCAAGCATGAGGACATGGACTGCAATGCAATGAGAGATCCATAACTTTTCAAGATTTGCAAAGATGTGGTTTGTTGAATTTCTATTGTACATCAAATATGAGAGCACAAGCCCGTCTATTGGAGACACTTGTGGACTTATGGGATCACGATATTGGGCTCTTTGACCTCCAAGGGGAAACCTTAGATTTTATTGTAGATGACATTTAATTTATTACGATATTATCTCGTAGGGGAACACCTATGAACTTGGAGGGCATCGGCCATGGCGGTGACCCACTCAGCGTGCAAGATTATGTCAATGCTTATTTTTTTCCCAAGACAAAAAAATTGGGAACACAGTCCCCAATTGCACAGACTACCAGATTTCCACTAAAAATCATGGTAAGCATCATTTCCATAGTTGTAGGTTTTTCCATGCTACATTTAGCAACACTGAACCATACGCATGTAGCGGTAGAGTGTATGCAGGGTGCACTATTTGATTGGTGCTCGAAATTACTCTCGATTATGAAGAAACAAATTTTTGACTGCGGGAGGGAGTGAAAGAAGAACTTTGGATATGCGAGCATATTGGTTGCATTTTTCTTTGAGAGGGTTCCTGCCCTCAGTCCCGCAATGACTTTACCACCATGCCCACCCTGTCATCCTAGAATCAAATGATGGGGATACATTTTCCTTCGACATGGTGGAAGCTGTGGGATCTAGAGCAGTTATGAAAATGACTTCTACTATTGGTGGTGTAGATAGGTACCTACTCTTGAGCAGTTCCTCTATGTAGAATGAGACTTCAGGGGTGAACTAGAACTCCTCCTCCATCCTAGAGGAGAATGGGGAAAGATCGCTATGAATTTTTTACTTTTTATTATTTGATTTTTATGATATTTTGTTCATAAAATTATATATACATATGTACTTAAGTTTGACCTTCCCTATGTTTATATGCAGATTTTGGACCAGTCTGAATTGATGGACATCCTAGGACTTTTGTGTGGCCTATGCAGATCAATGGAGACGATGCGATGCTTTATGCGATAGAGGGAAAGATGGCCAATATTACCCAAGATGTCACCACACTCGGGATGGAGTGGATCCCCATGGATATGCATGATCATGTAGTTGGGATTCCTCCACCTTGGTTACGCCTTATTAGATGGGTAATTAGGATTGTGCTTTGTTACTGGGAGGATGTAGAGTCAGCTGCAGCCAAGGAGGCTGAGGATCATCCCTAGAATTAGGCATATTATAGATTATGATCCTATTTTTTGTATATTGATGTACTTATGACAGGATCTTCGGATCAGACTCAATGTATCTATGGACATATTTTTACACACACACGCACACACACACACACACACACACACACACACACACACACACACACACACATATATGTATATTTTTTTTTTATGTACATGTGCTTCAAATGTGTTTGTATATTTTATTTTACAATGTGTGTATTAAGTGCCAATTGAGTACATAATTTGCATATGCATTAGTGATTCTGTTCTGATTTCTTGAAATATGAATGTACAAAATGTATTGAAAATTTCTTTCAAGTAACCTGACATGTAAAACCTAGCGTATTAAGTTAGGGTTTCACACTTGATAATCACCATTAAGCTGGGAAACCATGAGCTATGAGTCAAGCATGACCTCCATATGGGTAATGCCACACAATGTAGCATCACATAACAACTCAATGAATGCACTGTATTCAACCACATTATTAGTTGCAGGACCTAAACAGGTGCCACCAGAGGCAACCATTTTTCGTGAGGGTGCATAAATAACCCAAGTGGCTGAAGCCAGATTAGAAGTGCAGTGGTTGGCGCCATCAACAAAACCTATGAACCACTCAGATGTAATCTGAAACAACCAACAAAATATATAAGAAACACTAACCAGTTAATGACCTATTGTACATGAACATACAATAATAATACAAGAAAAAGTATCATGCCTAAGAATAATACTTCTTTAGGTACAACCCACTTCTGGTCTCTAGTAGCTTGTTACCATCGTAATCACAAAATTCATAAGCTCCCTTATTCAAACATTTTGACACGACATAAGTGCCTAACCACATGGAATTAAAAATTCCTACCCCCAGGGGTTCCTTGTCTTGATCCCAGAAAAAAACAAGTTCTCCCCCCAGATAAAAATCTAGGTTTAACGGATTTATCATATTGTCATTTGACCTGGTTCTTATGAGCCCTTTTTGCAGTCAATGCATCACTGCATTGTTCATCTAGATTCTCTAAGTGAAGCAAACATTCTTCAAGATCAGTAGTGTTGGGTAGCACATGAATAGAAATTTTTAGAGATGGTATCTCGCACTCAATTGGTGTTACTTCTTCCATCCCGTAAATGAGATGGAAAGGTGAGAGACTAGTAGTAGTATTAACATAAGTTCGGTGTGCCCAAATTGTAGGGAACAACATGATATGCCAATTTGACCTACTTGCATTGATGCGCACTTCAGAATGGTTTTCAAGGTCTTATTAACCGCCTCTAATGGTCCATTAGCATGAGGGTAAAAGGAATATGGATGATCTTTCCAAAACCCTATCGTGGTGATCAACTCAGTCATCATGCTGTTATGAAAATGGTTTCGATGGTCAGTGACAATCTACTTTGGTATGTCGAACCTAGCAATGATTTGGTTGAAAATGAAATAAGCCGTTGTTTCTCCATCGACCATAAAGGTAGGCATTGCCTCTTCCCACTTTGTAAAGTAGTCTACAATGACAATGATGTACTTGTTCCCCCCAACAAAAACTGGGTTACATGTCATGTAATCAACCCCCCACTTAATCAAGGGCCCCACCAGGATGACAAGAAATAAAGGAGCAAGGTGTGACCTCATCTTCCTGGTATAGAGCTGACAAGGATGAAAACACTTTACAGCTTCCACACAATATTTAAAGATAAAGGGCCAAAAATAACCAACACATAGAATCTTCTCGATCATTGATAACACAAATAAATGAACCCCACACACTCCACTATGGAAATCATTTAGGACATGCTCTCCCTCCTCATGGGTGAGGCATCGATGCAAGATAGAATATACCCCTCATCGATACAAGGTATCACCGATGATAAGGTAATTTTTAGCATTAACCTGCAACTTACATCAATCTTCTTGCGAGAAGGATACATGATACTTAAAAGTCTAGAGACATACTAAGATATCTTCGTACCAGGGATCAGAGGTTGATATTAAAATGATATACTCATCTGGGAATGAGTCTTCTTCCACCACTATAGTCTCTTCTATAGGGAATTTCGAGATCAATTATGTGAATAATAAGGATTTTTTAGACTTAGCATACTGAAAATCCAAGTCAAACTCTTCGAGGATGACTATCCATTTATTGAATTTTCTCCCAACTATACGTTGGGATAGAACATACTGGAACATATTCACATCTCCAACCACTGTGGTTCTCCTTGTCAATAGATAGTGTTGTAGCCTCTGAACGGCATAGACTGCTTCCAATTCCAACTTGTCGATGTGCAAGTATCTAATTTCAGGACGTGCGAATGCTCGACTAAGGTAGTAGACAACATGCTCTTGAAGCTCATCATCTTCCTGAACTAGTGCTACTCCTATACTTAACTCGGATTTGACCAAATACAATATAAAATATTTAGTGTAATCTGGTGGACACAAGAGAAAAGATGATAATAAAGCCTTCTTCAACTTCTCAAAAGTGAGTTGTGTGGTTTCATCCCATAGGAATGGGGTGTCTTGTTTCAACAAGCACATGAAACCCTTTGTGATCGTGGTGTAGTTAACTATAAAGCGTCGAAGGAAATTGGATTTCCCTTGTAGACTCTACACTTTCCTGATAGAATGAGGAGGCAGATTTACAATGTTCTCAACTTTTAACAGATCCACCTATATTCCTCTATTTGACACAGTGAAACCAAGTAACATCCTCGAATCAATGTGAGAAACACACTTGTCGAGATTCAAGCGTATTTTATAGTGTCTGCACCGTTCAAAAATCATATGAAGATGGTCTGGATGGTCCTTCCTCTTGCGAGAATGGGAAGGAAGATCATCCAAATAAGGTTAGATGATATGTTTTATATTTTGGATGGTTGGAAGGTAGCTCTGACATTTTTTAAACCGAAGGGAATTTTCCTATACGCGAATGTTCCCCAAGGAAAAATGAAGGTCATTTTATGTTGGTCTTCCGTTTTAACTTGAATTTGATTATATCCCAAAAAACCGTCCATAAACGAAAATGACTCACTACCCACACAAGCATCAATAATATAGTCAATGAATGGAGTGGGGTAGTTATCCTTGGGAAATGCCTTGTTTAAATCATGAAATTCAATCCTAACGCATATAGGCCCTTATTTTTTGTCAACTAGAATAGGATTGGATGCCCATTCCATCAGAGAAATCAGGTAAATGAACCACACTTTTAGTAGTTTTTCCACTTCAACCTTCACAACTACTTCTTTCTGCAGATTTACTATTCTAAGATTCCGTCAAACAAACTTTGTGTCAGGGTAGGTATGGATCTCATGTTCAACTATAGATGGATCAATTCTTGACATCTCCTCATATGACTAAGAAAATATGTCACGAAATTCCTTAAATAAGGAAGTGTAAATGGAAATCTCTTCCAAAGAACAATTTGCGCCAATATGAACATTTTCCACGACGTTAGTATTTCAAGAAATGTTGATTGGAATGGTAGTAGATATTTTTTTTATATTCCCCTCGAAAAATACTCCCTCCTTAGGTAAAGGATTAATCGGCAGATCAACACCTTCCTTCAATATCACACGGCACTCTAAATTCTCAATCTTGCTTAATTCTGGAAGGAAGAAGGACTTGTGGTGAAAGTATTCACAAATTATTTCTCATCTAATCATAGCTTCCAGAATGGCTTTGTCTGAATGAAAAACCGTATCCAAGAAATCATAGGAATATGTGGAGTTCTCTGCCCAGGAAAGAAGATAGGATTCATCTGACTATTCTGAGACTGAATAAGGAGTCATGATGGAATCAACAGCGTCATTAAATATAGCTTGGTAAGATACTTCCACTGTCGATAAGAGCACTTGAGGGTCTTGTCGCGAAGGGAGGACCCAAGGTTTATTCTATTTACAACCATCGTGATAGAATTCCCAACACTTGTTGAACCTAAGTAGTAAATTGGAGTTGGTAAATCGAATGTGCCCATCAATGATGTATGCATTCTAGCTCCCAGTATTTCACTATCCGATTTCGACTGATCTATCAATGGTATCATGGACTCATTAGTTTCCAAATAGAATTTTTGAGTAAAAATGAGCTTGTCAACTGTAACTAGCTTCCCTTCATCTAGAAACACTACGTCTCAGAAAATGAATGAAGGAATAACACATATGGCATAAGTCCAACTTATCCCCAACAACAGATTATAGTCCAAGGTAGCATCAATCACTTCAACTTCAATAGACACTTCTTTCCTTGCCAACTTTATTTTAAAAGATGGTAGGATACCCTTTGGACAGAAAGACCTTTCGTCGAAGGAAGTAAGTAGAGTGTTTGATGGGACCAACTCTAGGGATCCTAAGGATTTCAAATAATACATTGACATGATGCATGTGGAAGCATCTTCATCAACCACCTTCATTCATCCTATGGTGTTTCATCCATGGACAACATTGATTGACAAGGACACATGGTATGACAAGTGTATTTTTACATCAAAATGATTAAATTTTTCCAGCAGGCTTGTCGAGTCCATACTACCTATGGATGTCAAGAGTGCATCCCTTTGAGAATGAAAACTATGTAGCACCTCCAATGTCGACATCGAACAAGGTATTTGAGATAAGTCTTTTACCATAGAGTAGTTAGAAACAGCCATAGAATTAGGGTTGTGAAATGTTTTCTTGAAGACACCTTTCTGTATCTTGGGAATCGGTTTAGTTGGTTTCTCAATGGTGAGAGGGGATGAATTTTCAGCAGTAGACTTACTTTTGTCCTGAGCCTTCTATTCATAATTTTTATTTCCTGTATGTAGGAGAGTATTGGATAGGACCATGTTGATATAATTATGATCAATAGGAGAAATAGTTGTATGCATGACATATTTTGAAGAATAAGCCGCATTCTGTCCTTGGGTAAAGGGATCCTTCTGTTATAGTGGATTTCACCACAATAGGTGAATCATACATTGTATGGCCTTCCCCTGTCCCACTGCAGACTCATTATCCCCTATGGAACACTTTTTTTCTTTTGATGTATCCTTGACCATCCCTAAAAACATAAGAAAAATGATGTACGCGACTATAGAGGGAATATCCGCGTATGTACGCGGTTATCGGGGAAAAGGCTGCGTATATCATTTTTCTTATTTTTTAGGGATGGTCAAGGATACATCAAAAGACAAAAAGTGGTCCATAGGGGCTAATGAGTCTGCAGCGGGACAGGGGAAGGACATACAATGTGTGAGTCACCTAGTGTGGTGAAATCCGCTAGTGATTCACCTAGTGACATGGTCATAAGGTCATGCAAAATGAAAACGGTGGTGAACCTAACCTATATTCCAGTATAGACGTTATACCTGAGATCAGTACAAAAGGGTCAATCCACAGGCTGAAACGGCGCTGAAAACGGTCTTCTACATCACAGATTAGGTCAGAAACGGTCCAAAATGGTTAGAAACGGTCAAAACTATAGGAAAGGGGGTAAAAATTTTCAAATTTTTGAAATTTTTTCTATAAATAGTAAAAAATAGAAATCATTTGAAACTTTTACCAATGGGGGCTCGATTTTGTGGATTGCAACCCAGCTTCGGCTGGGGGGCACCATCATATCATAGTGGCTGTCGATTACTTCACGAAATGGGCTGAGGCAATGCCTACAGTAAAATTCGACGGTGAGACAACCGCTCACTTCGTATTCAACCAAATCATTTCTAGGTCCAAGATTCCGAGAGAGCTTGTCACTGACCATGGCTCGCACTTTCAGAACCATATGATGGAAGAGTTGGCATCCAAGTTAGGGTATAAGCAAGAGCACTCCTCTTCTTACTATCCTCAAGCGAATGGACAGGTTGAAGCAGTGAATAAATCACTTAAGTCCATTCTCCAACGAACCATCGCACAAAGCAAGATGAATTGGCATATTATGTTATACCCTGCTTTGTGGGCATATCGAACCGCGGTAAAGACTGCCACTAGTTTTTCTCCATATCAGCTTGTGCATGGAGTGGAGTCAATATTGCCGGTTGAATGCGAGATTCCTTCGTTGAAGTTAGCCGTGGAACTCTTACCAGACACTTCACCTTTGGAGGAGCGTTTGGTTCACCTTGAGCAAATCGATGAGCAGCGTAGAGATTCCTTGGTGACTCTAGAGGTTAATAAGCATCGCGTAAAGGCCCAATACGATAAGTCTGTCCATCTGAGAGTGTTTAGTGAGGGAGACTTGGTCCTTTTGTGGGATC
>LPNX010614645.1:115142-147078 GCA_001517045.1 Pseudotsuga menziesii
GTAACTCTTGATTTAGAGTTAGTAGTGTCACAGCTCAATGGTTTGTACCATGTTAGAGATCCGAAGTTATTGAGGAGATTCTTACGTGTGAGATTGTTAGAATGACAGTTTGAGAATATAACATATATACACATTCCAAGAAATTATAATCAAATTGCCGACTCATATGCTAACTATGTGTTAGATTGGCATTTGTTTCATTCATCATAAATTAATCATAAACACAATTTTTACACATGTAAATAAATAAACCGATCACCATAAAACTTTTTTATATATAAAAAATGTGGTAATACATAGTGTCATAATACAAAATTGGGGCTTTGAAAGCCACCATCATATACACGGTAGTACAAAATAGATACACTCCCAGGTGTCTAGTCCTGTGGGGGTGGAAGAGGGTTGTGATCATGATATGTCACCATGGCTCTAGCTAGCCGCTGGAATAACCGCACCCATGCGCGTGGTACACCCACCACCTGTCTCTGCATAGCCTCAGGCAAGTCCTCAACTTGTGCGATGGGAACCCTGTGAGTCAGTCGCACGAAGTTGGTATGGATGCTTTGGAGCGTTCGCTTCGCATCCACACCGGTGATATCGTCTCCTCTTCCCCTCCGTCTATGACGTGGGAAGCCCTCTGGTCACTGTGGTCCCACATCTGCACATGAATGGTATATGTCATTATGTATTGTCACCCAAAACCATGTCTTTTTTATTCCATTAATCAAGAAAACACAAAAAAAAAAAAAAAAATTCAAAAATTTTAAAAAGAGTAAGGGTCGAGATTCGTTACCTATGTCTCCATATGCTGATCCTAGTGGTAATGGCATGTCCAGATCTCCTCGAAAATCTATCCCTGCATAAGGGTAGTCCTCTATGGCAACAATCTGTCATCGCCACCATGGAAAAAAGTCTGCTGGATAAGGGTTGGCCACCCTACCACCCCCCAGTCTGCGCATCACGTCTGCCCAATGTCGTTGGGCCGGATCTCGAACCCCATGGAGAGGAACATCCACTCTAGGGCTCAATCCTGGAACACGCTCGAAGAAAAATGTGCTCAAGATGCTGCTGAACCCGAAGTTCCATATCCTACCTGCCTTGCACTCACTGAGCTGATGTTTCATGTTGCTCAACAGTGAAGTGCTCTAGTCATAGATGGTCGGTGTCATACACTCCACCGCATAGAACATCAGTGGCCGAGAGGCCTAATGGAGTGATGCTAAGCCTGCTATCCTACCCAGCGTCAGTAGTATGGCCTTTAGTCCCAGCACCTGTATAGCGTTGGTGGGAACTTGGCTCCCCACTTTCTTAGTCTCTGGGTAGCAGTACACAGCTATGTACTCATCGATAGTAAGCCCATGACCTAGCCCTCCTCGGGCACGAAGGTTCACCATCTCACCTCGTCGAGATAGACCTGTGATAAAGTAGATATCCTCCACCTCAATGGTGAGGGACATGTCGTCTATCCGGAAGGACTCTGAGTTTGGATCCCAATAGTCTACCAGCATCTATAGCAGTCCTAGTTTGGCCCTCAAGCCACCTAGGCACCAAAACTTATAGAGTCTGCATCTTCTTAGAGCTTCTTGAGCCATTCTGTCATCCCTTACTGCTTCCTCTACGTCACCATGCTCGCGTTCTCGCCACTCTAGCACCATCCTGAATCAGAAATTGACCAAAATGTCCATTAGATTCATGTAAATCCTTATGCGCGGCGTCATACACGGCTGTTTTGCAAACGGACGCATATGTACGCGGTTTCCAGCCCATTTTCTGCGTATAGCCAGCCCTATACGTGAAAAAAGCCTCGATACCCGCGTGGGCCGCAACGCTCATGTAATATTGGCCTTTAAAAACTCATTTGACCATGAAAACTTGTAAAAATTGTATTGAAATGCAAGCAGAGAACATGAGTAAATACCTGGAGCAGACGGTTGTGAATTCCGCCGGCTGGATCTCCTGGAATTTGCAGTTGAAAATCAGAGCTCCAATGGGTAAAAGTTTCAAATGATTTCTTTTTTTTACTATTTATAGAAATTTTTTCAAATATTTGAAAATTTTTACCCCCTTTCCTATAGTTTTGACCATTTCTAACCATTTTGGACCTTTTCTGACCTAATTTGTGATGCAGAAGACCGTTTTCAGCGCCGTTTCAGCTTGTGGATTGACCCGTTCGTACTGATCTCAGGTATAATGTCTATACTGGCATATAGGTTAGGTTCACCACTGTTTTCATTTTGCATGACCTTATGACCATGTCACTATATCCTTAGGTACGAACCCACTCTATTATGTCACGGAACCTTCTTGCTGCTATAGAAGTGGCATGATATGAACCATAGAACCATAGAAGTATTTTTTAGTACATTTTAAGGGTATTGATGGAAAGGATGTCCCAATTAAAAAATTCCACGATACAGTGTCAAGCAATAGAGAACAAAAAAATGTTGAACCGAGTTGTTACTCTTGTCTCACAGGAAAGTTAATTTGTGAATAGAGAACAAAAAAATGTTGAACCAAGTTGTTACTCTTGTCTCACTAGGAAATTTAATTTGTGATCACAATCAGTTATTGAATACTCAAGAGTTAAGACAGAAAAGAAGCTACAAGTAAACTTCGAGAAGATTCAAGACGCAAAACTGAAAAAATTTCAAGGTGAAATGAAATATTAGTACAATCATAGTTGAAGTTCAATAATTTTAATTCTTTACAAGTGAAACTCAATAGTTCTCAAAGAAAGGAGATGGATAATCTCTATGTGGTTCAGAGGTTATGTTTGAAATTGGTAAAATATGAAGGAAGCAAACGAAATCCCAAAAAGAGAATCACATGATGGAAGTTTCTGAAGCTATCTAAAGCCACTAAATAAGAATTGACAATCCTCTCATGCCGCTTGTTGAACAATTTCTATTCCAGGGCCTTCAATTATGTTCAATAGGTAGTTTAAGCCACTAATTCAAAATATATTTATTTAAATAAAACACTTTTTGTTGCAGCTCATGAAGTATTAGGAACTGACTGTGATTAAGGAGTCATGTTTTAACCTGGACACGTTGCATGTCTTTGCTTGACATCCAGGTCCAAGAGATGAAGGTGGCTACATATAGTTTACACACATGGGTCATTCTTTAGTGGGGTTGAGATAGTTTTGATTTTTTATGGGCCATATCCTTACCATATTTGACCATGGTTTATTGACATGGGAGCATTCCCTTGTTGGGATTCCCACCTTCTGGACCATTGAACATGTCAAAACCCTAAATTTTCTGAAAAAATTTAAAATTTTTAATTTACATAATATTAACATAAATGCAATTATAGTCAAGGGTTATGAGCTTATTATTAACATTCATTTGTTATTTGCATAGATTGATAGAACAGATCTTTTATGTTTACTGACTTGTTTCTTTTTTTTTACGAACATAAGGTGGGGCTGTCATGAAAAACTAGGCTTACTTAGCTTTCGAGCTAATGCAGAAAGTTTCTTCTTTCCTTACAGATTACAGGTAAAGAGATTTGGCTGCTGCAATAAAAATTCTAAATTCTTTATGTACAAGTTCGTTTACAATTCAAAGTTCAGTAAGACAGTAGTAGCTAAGGACGTATCAATGCTTACTGAGGTAAATTCATTATTTGTTCTTCATTCTAGTAGAGGTAGATTTATAATTCTTACGATTACTGAACTGTTTGATATCTATCATAGTTATCAGTGTCAAAAACTCTTTAAATAGCATCGTTTACAAGTAGAATACGAAAATCATAAGTTTATGTTTAAGAAAGCACAAATACTCTTACTTCGTAAAGTGTATAAAGAAGAGGGTTTACAATCTACTGCTACCAAAATTAAACTATTCAATGATGAGAATAAAATTATACTGTCGCACCAGATCTTATATACATTCCCACTGATTCGAACAAGTTTCAAGGTCTAACCCTTACTTTGATAAACTTTCTCTTAAATGACTTCACCTTCCTATGTGATAGAATTCTAAGTTTAAGGACATTTAATCCAGATGATGCACTCATCAAAATATTTAGTTGCCATTTCCTCTTGTAAGCTTTTATCCAACTTAAATGACTATGGAAAAACCATAAAGGTTAACATTGTAATACCATAGTTACTATGGTTGAATCTACAACCTCTTTAAAGTGTACCAATAGTATACTCTATAATTACAATATAAATGTTGGTGGAATACTTGTAAAAATAACCTTCTTACTTAACCAAAAGTATAAAACTTCCACCCTAATAATCATGTTACAAACCTATTCTATTAAGACTGTAAAATGTTCAATTTCAAAGTAGTCATTCACCCGGACAAATGGTTCATAAACAAGTCCATGACAATTTAAGTTTAAAGTCTTCTCTAAGGAGAACTCTTAAAATCTTTACCTTAGACATTTCAATTTTGTAAATAAGATGGTGTTATTGTATTTACCACTCGACATGTTGTGTTGATTAAATCAAAGGTTTATTAAATACCATAACATGTTACAAGGTTCTTGCCATATTATTAGTTGTACCCACGATGAACATAATGTTATCATTTTATTGCATCGTATGGGTGATAATATAATATAACATGTAGTAATGAAATGCATCGTGATAAGTTCGAAGGTATAGTTTTATGTGCTAATATAATTCTTGTTATTATTTTCCAATAATAGGTTGAATTCCGCTGGGATTATAGTATAACCTTTGAGATAGCCAATGATTGTCAACAAGAGTTTTCTCATGATTTTACTCCTCCAAACTATGGAAAGATTAACCACCATGAGTGATTTATTTTCATGGCGACGTGGCTTCGTGTGAGCCAAGCATCATGGTATTTAAAAGGATCATTTCTAAACCTAGCTCATTGTTCTCCCTCACCTTCGGCACTCATCCATCTTCTGCGAGTAAGCTAGCCGTTCTGTCACCTGTGTAGTGCTGTGAATTCCTTTGGCTTAATCCTCTCTGCTTCGTTTGTGCAATTGCACCCAAGTGGGGGTCGTTCCTTAGCATTTCTCTACACCATGACTACTCATTCTGCTTTTGGTTTTTCGTTGCCTCAACAGCTTAAACTTTAAACCCTTGACTGTATCAGTCCTCACCATCTTCCTTCAATTCACTACTATGGAAGTGGTTTCTTCTTCTTTCAGAGTATTGTGGCTTGATTGCATTGTATACTGTGTGTTATTTGTAAGGAAATAACATCACAGCTATAGGGTTTTACCCTGTCTGTCGAATAGCTGGGGTTTCTTTGTTGTCAGTGGTTGGGAAGTATTGTAAACGTTGTCTCCTTTTTGCAGCTGAATGATAAACCTCTTGCTCGTGCTGTCACTGGTCGCTGCAAAGCTGGTTACTACTTTAGAAGCTGAGGTAAGCTATTTTCATTATTTTTAATGATAAGCTCATTTTCTTGTTTATATATTCCTTTTCTTTTAATATGTATTTAACAACTGGTCTTATGTTGGTTTTGCAGTCACGGCCTGCTTCTCTTTTCTATTTGCATAAAGAGTACAAGTTGTGGCGATAAGAGCCACGATAAGCCCTGGTTTCTCCATGGCTCATCCACCTTGTGTAAACCCTTATGGGGTAATGAAGGATTGGTCGTTGCGGCTTGTTAGACCCTCATGGTTTTTAATTTTTTTTCGTTGTTTGCTCGCTGTTAAACATCGTTGGGTTAAGACCCTAGCTCTATTGTAGAGCTCTCCGACTTCGACCGTGATTGTAAATTTTGTTTTGTTTAAATTTTTGTTTATAGTAAAGAACAGGATGTAAGCCTTCATATGTATTTTCTTAATACGGCCGTGGGTTAATATTACATAACTAGTTTTTACCATCACTTCTTTTTTGTATAATCTGAAGGAACAGGGTTTTTACCCTAGGTATTTATAAATATTTATTACTGAACTCCTTCTCGGCATTCCTTGTTTACTTACATTAATGTAATTTTGAAAGCTTACCTAAATTTAATTTTAAAACCACGATTGTGAGTAAATACTGTTAATTCCATCGTTTGTTGATTTATTTGCATAAATTGGGTTTTATAGGGTTTAACCCTATTTGACAGTGAAGGAAAATAACTCTATTCCTTTTTCTTTTAAAGTTATTGTTAAGTTAATAAGTGCTTCTGCAAAAATTAGGGTTACTAGTTATTTATAATTAAGCTTGAATAAATGCGTATCCTGTACTTCTGTTATTTTCTTCCTGCACGAAATGCATTTGATTTATTACTGTTTAAAGATAATATTATTATTAGGGTTTATGTACCTGATTTATAATTTAACTTTCTTGTTAATAAGAATTTGTAATTATTGATGTTTAGTTTATACCCTTTTAATGATGTAGGGTTTTTTATGTCTTTCGTTTTACAATAGTTTTAAGAACTGTAAGTTTACTTGTATACTCAGACAGTATAAATAGTTCTGGAATATACTTATAATAACAAGAATACTACTTTATATTAATAGTAATAATATTTCTATACTGCATAAATAAAGTGCCTTATTACTATTATAATGTCTATATTATCTCTCTGTGATTTCTATAGTCTCTAAATTAATATCCTTTGTTTATTTTGTAAGTTTATCATATACAATACTTGTTATTTGATTCTTGTGTAAATTATGCTATACTATCTATGTTCTGTTGTAATTAATTTGTTTCCTTAGTTATGATATTTATCTCTATATATATCCAGATTTAAATTAACTCTATCCAGAGTTTATCTTATAAGCACAAATATAATCATTTATTCATATTCAAAAAAAAAAAAGAATAACAGCTCTGGAACTTGTTCGAGCTCAGTCTTAATAAAAGAAGGAAAATGATGAAATGAAAAACATCACAAAACATTCATAACATCCAGACCAAAATGGTTTGGCAGTAGTATCTAATCATTATATAATTATTCCTATTTTTCAGTTTATTATTAGACATTTAGTCATGAAGTTATTCGAATATAGAAGAAATGAACTGTATGGTAAAACGGGAAATAGATCTAGTCTAAAATATACTATTTATTCTTTACAACTTAAAATTACTGAAAGCAAAATACAGTATAAATAGTTTTTAACTAAGAACTCATACAACTGTCAGTAAAATATCTTTTCTGAAAGATAGATAAAGAAACTACTACTCTACAATCTCATCATGCTATTCTTATTTAAATTTACCCCTGTGCTGGAGTACGGTCTGGTAAAACCCAGATGTGGAAAAACACAGAGGGTCTTATCTTTCATCAAAGATTCCATTACTAATAAACTAAAACATTTACATCATTAAACTAGTTAACTCTTATATCATAAACTACAAACATAATATTCAACCATTCACAATATTTAAAGAAGATAGTTAAGTGACAGAACCTGCTTGATCTTTGGACAACAACAGCAATGGGAGGCCGTTCCTCCCTACCAATTCCTGGAGAGCGCTCAAACAACGACTTCTCATGACCCCCGAGCTTGGTCTGGTCTCCCTGGCTGGAACTAGGTGCAGCAAAAGTCAGATACCAGTTTTCAAACTCAGTATTAATCCATAACTTATCAGTAAGTTCTCCCAGCTAACAAGCTGTAATAAATCAAGTTACTGCAGCATTCCTCTCAGAACAACTTCCTTATTGTTTTCCCTTTTCCCTCAATGAATTTCCTGAATATCATTCACCTGAACGAATTCTCTCTGGAAAATATCTGAGCAGCCTCAGCTCTATTCATTGGGTACTTTTAAAAGATTGCCTAGGTCTTTTTGGGTTAGTTGTCATTTAATGAGCTACCTGCTCTGATCCCACTTTCTTGGGGGATCATGACCCCAATTATAGGGAAGTTGCCACCTGCAACTTAGGAAGTGTTTGAGGATGCTGCCACTTGTCTTTTGCCCTCCACCTAGTTCCATCCACCAGTTTGACCAGTAACCTCTTTTTAACAGTTCTCCCATGCTGTTGTCTCCATAATTTATTTATTAATAATAAAATATTCTGAATTACATTCCACTTCTGTTGAATCTATTGAGTCATCAGTTCCTACTTAGCATTAAATTTAACATAATGTCTCAGGAATATAATTAAAACAATTAACATTATTTTACAAAATTGGGGTATGTGACATACACACCCCCTTAAAATGTAACATCGTCCTCGATGTTACTTATTCTTAATCCTCTGCAACCTCCTGGAACAGATTCAGGTATGCTTCCCGCATCTTACTTTCTAGTTCCCAGGTAGCTTCTTCAGGACTCAGGTGCTTCCATTGCACCTTCAACTGTCCAATTATGCGGTTTCGCAGAGTAATTTCCCTCCTCCCGAGGATACAGTCCGGTTCCACCAGAACTTCTCCTTCTGGTTCCACCTGTACATCATTCCAATCAATCACATGAGTAGCATCATGAACATACCTTTTCAGAATAGAAATATGAAAAACATTATGCACTTTCAAGTTAGGTTGTAACGCTAGCTGATATGCAACTTGACCAATTCTAGATAAAATTTCAAATGGACCACAATAACGTGGTGCTAGTTTTGCACAAATCCCCAGTCTTAAGGAACTTTTCTTTGGTCTTAACTTTATAAACACGTGCTCACCCACCTGGAACTCTTTGGGAGTTCTTTTCAAATCTGCTTGGCTCCTTTGCCGATCCTGTGCTACCTTCAAATTTTCCTGCACTTGTTTCACAATCTGTTCCATTTCCTTCAATAATTCTGGTCCTAATACTAATCTATCTACTGGATTATTCCAGGATATAGGAGTGTTGCATTTACGTCCATACAAAATTTCAAATGGACTAAACTTAGCTGATGCGTGATAGTTATTATTATATGCAAACTCTGCTAAATGCAAGTAGTCTTCCCACTTACCTGGATGATCTTTAACATACATTCTTAACAGATCTTCCAGCACCTGATTCACTCTTTCTGTCTGTCCGTCCGTCTGAGGATGGAAAGAGGTGTTGAAATTCAGTGTTGTGTTCAATCCCTTAAACAAGGACTTCCAAAAATTCCCTGTGAATTTAGGATCCCTGTCTGAAATAATAACCTTAGGTACTCCATGTAACCTAAAAATATGCTTTAAAAATATATCAACTATATTGGCAGCCTTGTAAGTAGTCTTGATAGGAATGAAATGTGCTGCTTTACTTAACTTGTCAACCACCACCATAATTGAACCATTCTGATTCTGATTTCTGGGCAATCCAGTAATGAAATCCAAGCTGATTACTTCCCATTTCCAACTAGGAATAGGCAAAGGTTGCAATAAACCAGTTGGATGTTGGTGTTTAGTTTTCACTTGTTGACAATCCAAACATCTAGCTATGTATTCAGCTACTTCAGATTTCATATTAGGCCAGAATTATTCTTTCCTTAACATGGTGACAGTCTTTTGGTAGCGTGAATGTCTTGAGTAAGGTGTTTTATGAACTTCATACAGAATCAACAATTTAACCTTAGGCACATTAGGCACATAAAGTGTCTTTAAATAATAAAAATCCATCTTTATTTAGACTATAACCTTTTATTAAGCTTTCTGTAGGTTTTTCTTTAGCTGTAACTTGAAATTTTTTATAAATTTCATCCTGTTTTATCCCTTCTGTCAGCTGTTCATTTAAATCAAAAACATAAGTGCTGATGGCTGCTGTAAAATTCAGCTTTGCATTTCTACTTAAAGCATCAGCCACCTTATTTTCTTTTCCTTTTATGTGTTGAATTTCGAAATCATATTCACTCAAGAAGGCCAACCACCTTGCTTGTCTTGCATTTAAGTTGGGATGATCTAAAAGGTATTTCAGACCTTTATTATCAGTCATTAAAACAAACTTTTTGCCTATTAAGTGGTGTCGCCACAATTTTAAAGCATGTATAACAGCTGCAAGTTCTAAATCATAAGTTGCATAATTCTTTTCGTGGATTTTTAATTTCCTGGACTCATAGGCAATGACATGCCCGTCTTGAGTCAGCACACCACCTAAACCTTCATTACAAGCATCGGTGCATACCACAAAATCCTTATTAGGATCTGCTATTCTTAGAATAGGCGCAGTTTTTAATAAGGTTTTTAATTTCTTAAAACTTTCTTCGCATTTTAAGTTCCAATAAAATTTCTTGCCTTTCTTTTGCAAGGAAGTGATTGGATTAGCTATTTTTGAAAAGCCTTCAATGAATCTCCGGTAATAACCGGTAATTCCCATGAATGACCTAACATCTGTTACGTCTTTTGGAACTGACCAATCTTCGATTGCCCGAATCTTTTTAGGATCAACTGAAATCCCTTCCTTAGTCACTACATGACCTAAATACTGGATTTCATCCTTAAAGAAATCACACTTGCTGAACTTTGCAAAAAGTTGTTGCTCTCGCAGCTCTTGTAAAACTATCCGTAAGTGTTCCTTATGTTTCGCTTCATTTTTAGAATAGATTAAGATGTCATCGATAAACACGACAACAAATTTATCTAAGTATTTATGCATTATATTATTCATTAGGCACATAAAGACAGCTGGGGCATTGGTAAGCCCAAATGGCATTACGACAAATTCGTAATGTCCATACCTTATTCTGAAGGCTGTCTTTAAAATGTCCTCATCTTTAATTCTTACTTGATGATATCCTGATCTCAGGTCTATCTTTGAGAACACCATAGCTCCACGTAGCTAATCAAACAGATCATCTATACGGGGCAACGGATATCTGTTTTTAATAGTCATTTTATTTAGTTGACGGTAATCTATGCATAGTCGCATACTTCCGTCTTTCTTTTTAACAAAGATTACTGGTGCTCCCCAAGGGGACACACTCGGTCGAATATACTTCTTATCTATTAACTCCTTTAACTGTGATTTTAGTTCATTAATTTCTAAAATATTCATACGATACGGAGATTTCGAGCTAGGTACCGCACCTGACACCAATTCAATAGTGAAATCCAGTTCCCTCCTGGGAGGTAATCCTGGAATTTCCTTTGGAAACACATCAGTAAATTCATTTAAAACAAGAATATCCTCTAATTTTAACTTATCTTTTTTAGATTTACTTGCCTCATATGTAATAGTTACAGCATAGGCTTTGCACCCTTTTCTAACTGCTCTTTTAAGTTGTAAGGCAGAAATATGCCTGATTACAGTTTTCCTAGGAATACCTTTAACTGTTACTGGTTGTTCATTATTATTTACGCACATAAAGGTTTTATCAAAACAGTTTAAAACTACTTTGTGCTACTCTAACCAATCCATACCAATCAGTAAATCATACGAGCGAAGTGGCAAAACATTAAGCTTAACTGTAGTTTTAAAATCATTCATAAGTAAGGCACATTCTTTCACATAACATGTTACTTTCCTTTTTGCCCCAGTGGCTAATTGAACTAACCAAGAATTATCAAACTTTTCAACAGTCAATTTACACATTTCTACTATCTGAGGTGAAATGTAACTAAGAATAGCTCCTGGATCAATTAAAATGGTTACAGGGGTTTGGTTAACCATACCTTCTACTTCCACCATGGAATTCTGATAATCAGCTTGGCGGTTCTCCAACGTTGCATTTATTCTGGGCATAGTCCTTGCAAATTCTCCAACAGTCATCTCATCCTGCACAGTATGAATATTGCTGTTTGACTTTTTTCGATTTGGGCAGACTGAGGCATAGTGCCGGCCATTGCACTCCCAACACTTAACAGGCTCCTTTCATTCAAAATTCTTAGTGAAATTTCCATGATTGTTTGAAGCTTCCTTGCCCTTGAAGTTATTGGAATTATTGGAATTATTAGAAACACCATTTCTATTTCCCTGGAAGTTTTTACTATTAGAATGATTTCCGTTCTTATTATTCCTGAAATTCTTCTCGGGTACAAATTCTTTCTTTTTAAACTCAGGATGATTACTGTTCTTTTTAGCCTTCCAGTTGGCTATACCTTATTTCTTCTTGTTCTGCTCAAAACAGAAATTCACCTTCCTCATGGCTTCTTCCAGAGTCTTCGGGTTATCATACTCGATTCTATCCTTGATATGATATGGCATACAACTGAGAAACCGTTGTACTTTAGGTTTCTCATCCACTAAATAAGGTACATACCTCAACAAACTTAAAAATTTACTGTTTAAGTCCTTCATAGTCATGGATCTTAACTTTAACTCGTAAAATTCTTTAGCTCTTTCTTCATAGTATTGTTCAGACATAAATTTCTTCTTGAATTACCTTTTAAAAGTACTCCAGTTAACCTCTTTTTCCTTGATACCCTTAACTCTCTTCAGATCTTGCCACCATATGTCTGCTTTTCCAGAGAGATTATAGATTGCCATTCTTGCCTTCAGCTGATTTGAACAGTTGTATATCTGAAAATATTTTCTCATCTCGGATAACCAGGACTCTTCTTTTTCCCCTTTTTCAGTCTCTCCGTTAAAAGTTGGGGGCTTTATTTTTTAAAACTCCCCGGAAATCTCTTCATATGTTCTGTACTTCTTCTTTCTATTATACAACTCAGCCTCACTACTGTCACTAGTAGAGTAATAGCTTTGTTGTTCCCTGAACCCTTCAGATGATGAACTGCTTTCAGCTTTATCCAGTTTCATCTTTTTAGATCCTTTTTGATGGCTAGCTTCCTCAGATTCAGATCTTTTGCTCTTCCCTTCTGTCTGAAATTTTTCCATCAAAATTTGATTTAACTCCTCTTGAGTCTTTAATATCCTCTCATTATCCTTCTTGACTAATTCCATTTCAGTCTTCAAATCCTTTATAGTCTGTATTAGCTCTGAAGAGTGAGCAATTACCTCTTCTAACACAGGTTCTCTAGACATCTGTCTTGTCTCAGTGTTTGGAGACTCCTCCTCAGCATATTCTCCTAGCTTCTCCATACCTGTCTATTAGATTCAGAAAAAGAAAATTTATGTTCTTTACATAAAAAAAAATATAGGTTAGTACATTGTTTTTACTATTTTATGGAAACTAGTTGGGCCACATCAGGGCCTAGTATTTGAACCATGCTCTGATACCACATGTCAAAACCCCAAATTTTCCGAAAAAATTTAAAATTTAAAATTTACATAATATTAACATAAATGCATTTAACTAATCATTTAATTAGTTAAGGGTTATCATCTTATTATTAACATTCATCTGTTATTTGCATAGATTGATAGAACAGATCTTTTATGTTTACTGACTTGTTTCTTTTTTTTGCGAACATAAGGTGGGTCTGTCATGAAAAACTAGGCTTACTTAGCTTTCAAGCTAATGCAGAAAGTTTCTTCTTTCCTTACAGATTACAGGTAAAGAGATTTGGTAATAAAAATTCTAAAGTCTTTATGTACAAGTTTGTTTACAATTCAAAGTTCAGTAAGACAGTAGTAGCTAAGCACGTATCAATGCTTACTGAGGTAAATTCATTATCTATTCTTCATTCTAGTAGAGGTAGATTTATAATTATTACGATTACTGAACTGTTTGATATCTATCATAGTTATCAGTGTCAAAAGATATTTAAATAGCATCGTTTACAAGTAGAATACGAAAATCATAAGTTTATGTTTAAGAAAGCACAAATACTCTTACTTCGTAAAGTGTATAAAGAAGAGGGTTTACAATCTACTGCTACCAAAATTAAACTATTCAATGATAAGAATAAACTGATACTGTCGCACCAGATCTTATATACATTACCACTGATTCGTACAAGTTTCAAGGTCTAACCCTTACTTTGATAAACTTTCTCTTAAATGACTTCACCTTCCTATGTGATAGAATTCTAAGTTTAAGGACATTTAATCCAAATGATGCACTCATCAAAATATTTAGTTGCCATTTCCTCTTGTAAGATTTTATACAACTTAAATGACTATGGAAAAACCATAAAGGTTAACATTATAATACCATAGTTACTATGTTTGAATCTACAACCTCTTTAAAGTGTACCAATAGTATACTCTATAATTACAATATAAATGTTGGTGGAATACTTGTAAAAATAACCTTCTTACTTAACCAAAAGTATAAAACTTCCACCCTAATAATCATGTTACAAACCTATTCTATTAAGACTGTAAAATGTTCAATTTCAAAGTAGTCATTCACCCGGATGAACGGTTCATAAACAAGTCCATGACAATTTAAGTTTAAAGTCTTCTCTAAGGAGAACTCTTAAAATCTTTACCTTAGACATTTCAATTTTGTAAATAAGATGGTGTTATTGTATTTACCACTCTAAATGTGGTGTTGATTAAATCAAAGGTTTATTAAATACCATAACATGTTACAAGGTTCTTGCCATATTATTAGTTGTACCCATGATGAACATAATGTTATCATTTTATTGCATCGTATGGGTGATAATATAATATAACATGTAGTAATGAAATGCGTCGTGATAAGTTCCGAGGTATAGTTTTATGTGCTAATATAATTCTTGTTATTATTTTCCAATAATAGGTTGACTTCCGCTGGGATTATAGTATTACCTTCGAGATAGCCAATGATTGTCAACAAGAGTTTTCTCGTGATTTTGCTCCTCCAAACTATGGAAAGATTAACCACCGTGAGTGATTTATTTGCATGGTGACGTGGCTTCATGTGAGCCAAGCATCATGGTATTTAAAAGGATCATTTCTAAACCTAGCTCATTGTTCTCCCTCGCCTTCGGCACTCATCCATCTTCTGCGAGTAAGCTAGTCGTTCTGTCACCTGTGTAGTGCTGTGAATGCCTTCGGCTTATTCCTCTCTGCTTTGCTTGTGCAATTGCACCCAAGTGGGGGTCGTTCCTTAGCGTTTCTCTATGTCATGCTTACTCATTCTCCTTTTGGTTTTTCATTGCCTCAACAGCTTAAACTTTAAACCCTTGACTGTATCAGTCCTCACCATCTTCTTTCAGTTCACTACTACGAAAGTGGTTTCTTCTTCTTTCAGAGTATTGTGTCTTGATTGCATTGTATACTGTGTGTTATTTGTAAGGAAATAACATCGCAGCTATAGGTTTTTACCCTGTCCATCGAATAGCTGGGGTTTCTTTGCTGTCAGTGGTTGGGAAGTATTGTAAACGTTGTCTCCTTTTTGCAGCTGAATGATAAAACTCCTGCTCGTGCTGTCACTGGTCGCTGCAAAGCTGGTTACTACTTTAGAAGCTGAGGTAAGGTATTTTCATTCTTTTTAATGATAAGCTCATTTTCTTGTTTATATATTCCTTTGCTTTTAATATGTATTTAACAACTGGTCTTATGTTGGTTTTGCAGTCACGGCCTGCTTCTCTTCTTTGTTTGCATAAAGAGTACAAGTTGCGGCGATAAGAGCCACGGTAAGCCCTAGTTTCTCCATGGCTCATCCACCTTGTGTAAACCCTTATGGGGTAATGAAGGATTGGTAGTTGTGGCTTGTTAGATCCTCATGATTTTTAATTGTTTTTGGTTGTTTGCTCGTTGTTAAACATCATTGGGTTAAGACCCTAGCTCTATTGCAGAGCTCTCCGGCTTCGACCGTGATTTTAAATTTTGTTTTGTTTAAATTTCTGTTTATAGTAAAGAACAGGCTGTAAGCCTTCATATGTATTTTCTTAATACGGCCGTGGGTTAATATTATAGAACTAGTTTTTACCGTCACTTCTTTTTTGTATAATCTGAAGGAACAAAGTTTTTACCCTAGGTTATTTATAAATATTTATTACTGAACTCCTTCTCTGCATTCCTTGATTACTTACATTAATGTAATTTTGAAAGCTTACTTAAATTTAATATTAAAACCATGACTGTGAGTAAATACTATTAATTCCACCGTTTGTTGATTTATTTGCATAAATTGGGTTTTATAGGGTTTAACCCTATTTGACAGTGAAGGAAAATAACTCTGTTCCTTTTTATTTTAAATTTACTGTTAAGTTAATAAGTGCTTCTGCAAAAATTAGGGTTACTAGTTATTTATAATTAAGCTCGAATAAATGAGTATCCTATACTTCTGTTATTTTCTTCCTGCACGAAATGCATTTGATTTATTATTGTTTAAATATAATATTATTATTAGGGTTTATGTACCTGATTTATAATTTAACTTTCTTGTTAATAAGAATTTGTAATTATTGATGTTTAGTTTATACCCTTTTAATGATGTAGGGTTTTTTATGTCTTTCGTTTTACAATAGTTTTAAGAACTGTCAGTTTACTCTTATACTCAGATAGTATAAATAGTTCTGGATATATGCTTATAATAACAAGAATTCTACTTTATATTAATAGTATTAATATTTCTATACTGCATAAATAAAGTGCCTTATTACTATTATAATGTCTATATTATCTCTCTGTGATTTCTATAGTCTTTAAATTAATATCCTTAGTTTATTTTGTAAGTTTATCGTATACAGTACTTGTTATTTGATTCTTGTGTAAATTATGCTATACTATCTATGTTCTGTTGTAATTAATTTGTTTCCTTAGTTATGATATTTATCTATATATATATCCAGACTTAAATTAACTCTATCCAGAGTTTATCTTATAAGCACAAATAAAATAATTTATTCATATTTAAAAAAAAAAAAAATAACACCTTTGGAACTTGTTCGAGCTCAGTATTAATAAAAGAAGGAAAATGATGAGATGAAAAACATCACAAAACATTCATAACATCCAGACCAGAATGGTTTGGGAGTAGTATCTAATCATTATATAATTATTCCTATTTTTCAGTTTATTATTAGACATTTAGTCATGAAGTTATTCGAATATGGAAGAAAGGAACTGTATAGTAAAACAGGAAATAGATCTAGTCTAAAATCTACTATTTATTCTTTACAACTTTAAATTACTGAAAGAAAAATACAGTATAAATAGTTTTTAACTAAGAAATCATACAACTGTTATTAAAATATCTTTTCTGAAATATAGATAAAGAAACTACTACTCTGCAATCTCATCATGCTATTCTTATTTAAATTTACCCCTGTGCTGGAGTACGATCTGGTAAAACCCAGATGTGGAAAAACATAGAGGGTCTTTATCTTTCATCAAAGATTCCATTACTAATAAACTAAAACATTTACATCATTAAATCAGTTAACTCTTATATCATAAACTACAAACATAATATTCAACTATTCACAGTATTTAAACAAGACAGTTAAGTGACAGAACCTGCTTGATATTTGGACAACAACAGCAATGGGAGGCCGTTCCTCCCTACCAATTCCTGGAGAGAGCTCAAACAACGACTTCTCAGGACCCCCGAGCTTGCTCTAATCTCCCTGGCTGGAACTAGGTGTAGCAAAAGTCAGATACCAGTCTTCAAACTCAGTATTAATCCAGAACTTATCAGTAAGTTCTCCTAGCTAACAAGCTATAATAAATCAAGTTACTACAGCATTCCTCTCAGAACAACTTCCTTACTGTTTTCCCTTTTCCCTCAATGAATTTCCTGAATATCATTCACCTGAATGAATTCTCTCTGGAAAATATCTGAACAGCCTTAGCTCTATTCATTGGGTACTTTTAAAAGATTGCCTAGGTCTTTTTGGGTTAGTTGTCATTTAATGAGCCACCTGCTCTGATCCCACTTTCTTGGGGGATCATGACCCCAATTATAGGGAAGTTGCCATCTGCAACTTAGGAAGTGTTTGAGGATGCTGCCACTTGTCTTTTTCCCTCCACCTAGTTCCATCCACCAGTTTGACCAGTAACCTCTTTTTAACATCTCTCCCATGCTGTTGTCTCCACAATTTATTTATTAATAATAAAATATTCTGAATTACATTCCACTTCTGTTGACTCTGCTGAGTCATCAGTTCCTACTTAGCATTAAATTGAACATAATGTCTCAGGAATATAATTAAAAAAATTAACATTATTTTACAAAATTGGGGTATGTGACAGAACATGCTTTCCATCCTTTCATAGATTGTAATATCTTATCATGAAATATTATCATCTCTCAAACTTCAGTCTTATCACACTCATTTTCTTTTTCTCTCTTACATTTCTTAAAACGTTATGTAGTTGAGGAACAAGTCACAACAGATATAGAGTTTTCTCAATAGAGGCCACAAATACTGTTGGAATTTGGAAATACTTGTCATCAAATGCATGAATGAGTTTTCTTTTGCAAGAACACCACAACATAAAATTTGTCTCATCCTTTGATCTATTACATCAAAATATAGAGATATGTACTACATCAAAAGATATAGCTATAATTAGAGTGTATGATAGATTTAACCTATAGTCCTTTCCTCCAAATGCACTGGTCCTACACTTATTTGCATTTGTACCAAACGCAATTTGTTTCTTGTGGATTTTATGGTATGTATTACACAACCATATCCCAATGCATATTATGATACAAATCCTGTATAGAATCAAGAGTGTCAGGGATTAGGCTTCCGTAGCTTATTTCCATTTGACTTAGATACATGGAAATATACAATTCCATCTTGACTGAGATGAGAATAAAGTGTTAATGAGAAACATACAATATAATTAATTGCCTTGCTTATGGTAATTGTGGTAGACAAAAAAAATATTGATTGTATTCATGTGCAATGAATGACTACAACAAGTACATCAATGGGACTGAAAAATAACACATCCAGTATAGGTATAGAGTGGGAGTGCAAAAGAAAATCCTATAGAACGCTATCAAAATAAGATAAAGATCTAAGTATCTAGCTAAAAATAGTCTATAAGAAAGGGAATACAAGGATATTGTCACCGAAGGTAAATATCATTTAAAAAATACAACAATTAGAAGATCAATTACCATAGGTAGCTTTACCACCAAAACATTAGAACACAGTCATTGCAAGCTATAATATTAATTCCTGATAGATCAAATCGGTCTAAATGGGTAGTTATATCCATTCATTGTTGTACAGATTGGACATTATTAGCCAAAGAGATATAACTTGCAAGCCATGGCGTTATTTATTTAACCTCATATCACGGTTTTGTTTGCAGAAAAAATATTAAGTACCTAATACTAGATCACTGAAAACACAACCTTCCTTAAATGGTGAGGTTGAGGGGGTATGAAGAAGTCTTTTTTTAGTAACAACCTTACGTAAAACGCAAGGGTCTTGTTTGAAAAATTCATTAACAACCTAAACCTGGATTACTATCAATGGAATAATGGTTCACTGCTGCAGTAAAGTAAGCCAATTTATTTATTAACCCTACTACAAATGCTAGGGCTTGTTTGCAGAAATAACATAAGCTACCTAACTTCCGAAGAGTCCTTGTTTCACTGGTAATGTTGGTAGAGTATTAACCCGCCCACCGTAGCTCCATTCCAATCTCACCATACAAATGGCTTGTCTCAAAAAGTGATTAGACAAGATAGATCACTGATGATTTTGATGGAATAGTTATCCTAGGACCTAGCGTTACCTAAGCTAAAGCAAGGCCTAATCTCTGGGTGATATATTTCAATATGTAACAACACTAATTTTGATTTTTTAAACTGTTGGATTCATACCTACACCCCTTTACTCTATTGCTAGTACACAAATTACAACTTGGATACTTAGTAATAACATAGCTACAACACTATTATGAATGTATGAGATCACTGGTTGGGTTCCTTGGTCTATTAGTAGTTTGGTGAGATCACTTATATCCCCTTTATTTGTTTGAGTATTATGTAACCACCGTCACATGATCAAAAATAAAATATCTATGTGGATCATTGCTTGGAAATATACAACCATACAATGTTCTAGTGTGTAGCATCAAGCTCATCCTCATCAGTTGTTACAACAAGAACATGACCCAAAACAAATGCATTCTAAATCCAATGGTTTCTTAGTCCATAAATCATTGATAAATCTAAAGTGTATGCTATAAATCTGATATAGTAGTGGGGATTCTTCCAGCATTTCAGAATGGAATTGGTGCACCATTATTATGCATCTATAACCCTTTACATGCCACCTGTCAATCCTTCTTATCAAAACATGTAGCCAGTAGTTGTATATGTTCCTCAGTATGGCATCAGTGGATATCCTATGAGTATATCTCTTTTGTGCTCTATTATGGCAATATTCCCTTCATATGGTACAATTCCTATGGTCTTTGATAATACAGTAGCTTCCCTAGCTTCAAACAAGAGTGCATGAGGAATTTATACAATGACTAAATGGTGAAGCCATACAAGTGCTCAACCAAGGATACACGTGATGTTGTAGATATTGGATTCCTTCTCTAACTAGAGTCTCAAGGATTTGTTTATGGAGGTCATGCTACAGCCCTTTGTATCCCTTCTCTAGCTAGAGGGTTAGTTTCTGGAGGTCGAGTGGAAGACATGCAGCTATAGAACACTTCCATGGATAATAGAACATAAGTTAAACTTTATGATATTTAATACTTTACAATCACCTATTCTAAATAACAATAGTAAGTGTATTGTAATTTGTGAGTACTTTCGATATAGGATTTGTACTCAATTGTACCATCTCACCATTGGTTAGTGCAATGATATCAAGTTCTGCATTTGTTGTTGCAATATTTTCTTCAAACTGAAATGAGCATAAATTCCAACTTCCTGTAGAATATGACAGGGAAACATCCACAGGAAGTTATTATAGATGAAAATCACAAAGAGGGGATAAACAAATGAATCATATTAATATTTATTTTCTACTGGAGAAGTTGAAAAATCATGACACATATAGGAATCTTATAATATTTCTAAATGTGATAGTTGTCGGGGTAATTCAATCCTAGATAAGGAATTTACTTAAAAGGATATGCACTATGTGCTAGATTTTTATCATTTAAGCAATATGATCTTAGGATCTCATCTGAGAGAATAGCATGAACAATAATAATAACAAGAGACAAGACACACAAAGAATTTTCCGTAGGGAAACCATAAAGGAGAAAACCCTGCAACTTCCCCAGAGATAGAATGAGCACCAATGGTAGCAATAAAACCCAAATATAGAAAATATGATCTACACAGGTGTTCTATCTCTCTCACTTGAGAGAGATTCTCCTCTCTCACTCATGGGTCCCAGTGAGTGAGTATATGTGTGATAAGTAGAGAGGCTCACTTTGTATTTATATTCTTTCATTCACTTAATATCCACTCCAACAAGTCAGCCTCACTTAACAATTACTTACCAGGGACGAATTCTCTAGGAGAGTCTAATAACCCTAGTTCCCCACAACTATGGGGACTTTTCCCTCAAATCAACAAGTAGTATTAACCTTGACTCAATTATGGGGATTATTTCCTCGACTTACAATTGAGGGTTAACATCAAGGACTTTACATGACTTTTTTACATTATTGAATCTCCCAATCGGAACATCGAGGCATGACATGACTCAATTACATTAGAGATACTTCCTAGAATAATCATCACGGTACAATACATAAGATATATAAGTGAATACATTTTGAAGTTACAAATACATAAACACTCCCTCTTAACTAGGAAGGTATTTTCTTGACACAATTTATCAGCACAAGTACTCTTCTCTATATCATCTGGATCATCATCAAGTCATCTTCATCTTCAAGTCATCTTCATCATCTTCATCATCTTCATCATCTTCATCGTCAAGTCATCTTCATCAAGTCTGTATCATCACTTGATATGGAGCATCACTTGATCTGGAGTATCACTAGATCACCATCAAGTCTGGATCATCACTTGATCTAGATCGTCATCAAAGATGTATCATCACTGCATAATCATCATCATCACTGCTTCCGCTATCTCAATCAAATGGTGTTATCTCTTCATTCTTCTCATCACAGGAAGCTCTACAGAGCCAACCATTTTTCATACTGGTCGTAGGTTTAGCATCTAGGTAGGTCTTTATCTTCTTTAGCACTGATATCTAACCATGAGAGGAACACATCCAAGAACCATGTCATAATGGCCTGCCCAACACTTACATCTTTCATTCTCAAAGAATGGCTCTCAGCTCTAGGATGAATGTCAGTCCCATACTGAAACACGTTCATGGTAACTAACCAAGTGCCTCAATTCTCCCAAGGAATGGCCTCTCAACACTAAGTTGAGATTCAATCCCAGACTAAATCAATTTCTTGGTAACTGACCAGGTGCCTCCATTCTCCCATAGAATGGATTCTCAGCACTAAGTTGAGCTTCAGTCCTGGACTGAATCAAATTTCCTAGTAACTAACCAGGTTCTTCCATTATCCCAGTGAATGGCTTCTCAGCACTAAGTCGAGCTTCAGTTCCAGACTGAATCAATTTCCTGGTAACTGACCAGGTGCCTCCATTCTCCCAGAGAATGGCTTCTCAGCACTAAGCTGAGCTTCAGTCCCAGATTGAATCAATTTCCTATTAATTGAATAGGTGCCTCCATTCTCCCAGAGAATGGCTTCTTAGCACTAAGACGAGCTTCAGTCCCACATTGAATCAATTTCCTGGTAACTAACCAGGTGCCTTCATTCTCCTAGAGAATGGATTCTCAGTGCTAAGTTGAGCTTCACTCCTAGACTTAATCAATTTCCTTGTAACTGACCAGGTGCCTCCATTCTCCCAGAGAATGGATTTTCAACACTAAGCTGAGATTTAGTTCCAAACTAAATCAATTTCCTCTTAACTGACTAGGTGCCTCCATTCTCTGAGAGAATGGATTCTCAGCACTAAGCTGAGCTTCAGTCCCAGACTGAATCAATTTCCTAGTAGCTGAACAGGTACCTCCATTATCCTAGAGAATGGCTTCTCAGCACTAAGATGAGCTTCAGTCCTAGAATGAATCAATTTCTTGGTAACTCACTAGGTGCCTCTATTCTCCTAGAGAATTGCCTTCATAATTTATATTTACCATCATGATAGGACACACCATCTATCATCCGAGGAAAGGGGGCTTCACTTACATCTGACCATGGGAGGCCCAACCTACCATCATGTTAGAAAGGTTCATGGACTCATCACTTCCCTTTGGAGGGAACCTAGATCTGGAGAACACCAAGCTTCTCCATGAAGTACTCAAACTTCACTTTGGCCATTTCTAGCATAGAATCACATCCGGAATGATTACATACAAGGATAACCTATGAGCTTCACCAGGACTGATTACATCCGAGGAAAACCTACAAGACCGTTTATGTTTGAGAAACCTACAAGCTTCACCAGGATTTATGCTCAAACAACCTATCTCACCAACTATAATAGAACTCCCTCTTTCGAGAGATCTCAAATGGGATCCCAAATCGGAACTTCAGTGCTCCTCTCTGCATCATACAAAAATGAAATTTAGACCAATCAAATAAAATAGTAGTTTTCAAAAGAAACATACTACCTCCCAAATAGTAAGTGACAACATCTTTTGCCTTGGTTGTACTCAGCACCATGGAGGACTCCATTTTCCCAAACCAAGAGATCACACATGATCCCATACTGAAGAAACACCCCAAAGTTGTCTTCCTATCAATGGCACTGCCTACCCAATACGAATCCACATAACCCTCCAGGTTAATCTTCTGATTCATATCATACTTGATCCCATACTCAACTGTACCCTTCAGGTACCACACTGCATTCTATGTGACCAAGTGAGCATGTCTCAGATATGTCAGTAAGATCAATAAACAAAACATCTGGCGAAGAACCACTCAATAGCTTTAGGTTCAATTCCATAGGTGTGTCCATGTCCTTGTAGTCCATCATCTCGAACCTCTTCAGGATCTCTACTACATACTTACCTTGGCCAAGGGAGATTCCATCCTCATTCTGTCACACCTCCATGCCTATAAGGTAATGCATCATATCCAAGTCCTTCATCTCAAACTCAACAGCGAGTCTCCTTCTTGCAGCTTTAATGAGTTCCCATTTTCTGTCAGGAACAAGTCATCAAAATATAACAGGAGCATCACTGGTATACCACCTTCAACCTGGAGGTAAAGCTTGGAATCTGCTTTACTCTCAATAAATCCTAGATCCATTAGTAAGCTGTCCATCCTATCGTACCATGTCGAACCTCGATATCTTTTACAATCACTCACTCTGAAGTGGAGCATCATACTCCCTCTGTCTTTCATACTCTATGCCCTGAAACATTCTGTATCAGAGTGACAAGTAGCTTCCTCTGCTACTATTATTCTATGTATCCATCCGAGGTCACTAGATACCAAGATCCTATTTCTTGAACCTTTTTCAAAATTTCTTCTTACACCCATCTGTGAGCTTGTCATCTTCTATAGGCTTTCATCTTCAACCTTGTAGAAAAGGTTAAGATCTTCATCACTCTAGGTGATCTTCAAGCTCCTCATGTATGTGTTATCCCATGGGTGTCTTCTGAGCTCGTACAAGTCCTTCTTTCATTTGCACACATGAGTCTTCCTGTCATGTGCCTCAACTCCCACTGGATGCAAATGTCTCTTTGTAGTCTATGCCTTCTTTCTGTGAGAAGCCTTGTGCTACAAATCCTGCCTTGTATCCCACAATGTTGTCATGTACTGCATGCTGGATCTTCTAGATCCATATGAAAGATATTATGAAATTCCCTTCAGGTCTTCGATATCGGATCCTAGACATCATTCTTATTGAACTAGTATTCTCCTTCCCTTTCTTCTTGGCTACTTCTTCATAGCTGGAAGGATTTTCATCAATTATGTCGCTCAACAGTGTCACATAACTGCATTGTGTCTGAGGCCTCTTGAATCTTTTTGAAAGTATTGTCATATTCTTCTTTAGCTTGGATTATTTCTTGAAATATCGTCACTTGTTCTTTGGAACAATTCTCATCCTTCTTTCCTTTTATGTGATTGTACGCGATATTTCTTACAAGTCAAATGCATTTGTATGGTTAGAAACATTTCATAAGGCATATTCATAGTGGCAAATTCTTATGCATAAATATATGATCATGAAACTATTTTAGCCAATACAAACTTTATAGATGCCTTCCATCTCTACCAGGACAACATTGATATTGTGCACTAATCCAATATGTCAGCAAAGATGTTTCATTCTAGATAAGTAGAAATGGAGAGTTGTATAGCACCATGAGCTACTTAACTATCACATGGATATTAGTAGTATACTGTCATTAATGCTAACATTCTATCATGCATAATACATAAACTAAATATAAACAAATGCATAACAAAATGATACCATGAAATGACAATCAAATACTTATCTTTATTTGTTTCATGGGTAGACTCCTTCTTTCAGCTTTTAGCTTCATCATCTTCTTCATTCATCATTTCTTATCCAAATGATAAGATGGATAAGAGGATCTTCAAGAATCAAGTTCTTCATATTCCTTGTTTCTTGAGGGATATTCTTTTAATCATGAGCACTTGATATTCAATTTCTCCCATCTTCTCTTCTATGAGTTAAGCTTCTTCTTCTGTTCACTCTTCCCAGAGTCTACTGAAGGTAACCACTTTCTTCGATTTGAGGTGTTCGTCCTGGTTCCGGAGCTGGCTGATATAGGGTTTGTCAGAGAAACCATAATTTTGAAAAGTTGGAATATTTTAGATATGATTGGATAGAAATATATACCTCTTCAATTAAAGCTTTCCAATGTACTCCTTTTCTAAAAACAGTGGAGGGAAGCTCTCGAAACAGAAAGCCCTAGTTTACCAATTTCTTCTGCAGAAATGCCTGATAATGTTTTTGTGGTATCTACAAAATTACTAATCCTGTGTGTCAAAAACTTCTCACGGAGGTATCCTTGTTTGTCCTATTTCCAATGCCGCAGGTCTGAGTAGAATTTGATTCACCAATTGAGACTTATGCTTGTTTTCCCAAGGTGACCTATTTCTATACTATTCAAAAGAGCGATATTTTATGGACTGCCACATTTCACTGGTTCATCTTCAGGTTGTGAACCTTTTAACATACAAATAAAATCCATTCCCTTTATGTAACATCTTGAGCAATTTCATTTGGACCTTCGTAGCTAGAGATATAGCAATTCTCACTAGGTGTCCTTTTTAGGGATGAATCCTAGGAGAGGCTAGAACCCTAACTTGGAGGAATCATATCTCCTAGAATGTAGCGAATCTGAGGCTGAAAATTAGAAACAGTGTACATAAGGAATTCATTTTAAACCTGTGAAAGTTTTGGCACCTGCTCCTTCTCCAATATCGAGATAGAGTGAATCTACCAAAACTATCAGTTTCAGTATTTTAGGGTTTTTCAGGCCTAGGGTCAAACTAGGGTTTGAATTTCCCAGAGTTTCACCCAACCAAAATTCTCGACCCAGGTCTCCAAAATTCTATTTTGATGAAGAGAGTAATCCTATGTTAGGGTCACTAAAAAATTCCTCTTCTGTAAAAAGCCCTAATTTCCTGCAGCAAAAACTAAAAATGCCTGAAATCAAATTTTGGTTCGACAGAAAGATGCACCCTTCAATGGAGAGTCAGCCTAGCCTTCTTTTGCTGATGGATTGTGTAGAGAGACCCAAAAAGTAAGAAGCCCTAGATTTTGCAATTGTACAATATTTTATTCTCAAATTAGCTCTAATACCATGTAATATTTTTATCATTTAAGCAATATGATCTTAGGATCTTATTTGAGAGAATAACTGTCAGCAATAATCACAAGAGACAAGAGACACAAAAAATTTTCCTCAGGGAAACCATAAAAGAGAAAACCCCACAACTTCCTCAGAGATAGAATGAGCACCAATGGTAGTAGTAAAACCCAAAGATAGAAAAGATGATCTCCATAGTTGTTCTCTCTCTCTCTCTCTCACTTGAGAGAGCTTCTCCTCTCTCACTCATGCGCCCTAGTGAGTGAGTGTATGTGTGATAAATATAGAGGCTCACTCCCTATTTATATTCTTTCGTTCACTTAATTTCCACTCCAACAAGTCGGCCTCACTTAAAAATTACTTACCAGGGCCGAATTCTCTAGGAGAGTCTAATAATGCTAGTGCCCCACAACAATGGGGACTTTTCCCTCCGATCAACAAGGAGGGTTAACCTTGACTCAATTGTGGAGACTATTTCCCCAACTTACAATGGAGGGTTAACCTCAATGAATTTACATGACTTGTTTACAGTATTGAATCTCGCAATCAGAACATCAGGGCATGGAACGACTCAATTACATTACATATACTTCCTGGAATAAACATCGGGGTACAATACATAATATATACAAGTGAATACATTCCGAAGTTACAAATACATCAACACTATGATTTAATGGTTTCTGATTTTGTGACCTTACAAACAAATTTTGTTAGTAAATATTGTCCATCTGTGGGATGGATGTTGAGATTTAAATCATCCTATTATATCTCTCCCACTTGAGAAAGCATTTCTATATAACATGCCATGTGATTGTCTTCATAAACCTCTACTCTTGTATTTTTTGTGAGTGATTTTGCAAGGATTGGAGAATGGTGGTATTCATCTTTCACTGGTTGAAAGATAATTATGTATTGTCCTTCAAGTTACAAGTCTTATATGCTTGTGAGATATGGCATCTTAAATTCTTACTAAGTAAAAATGGTTTCCCTCACAGTATCATTATTTTTCAGCATTTTTCCAATAAACGACATTGGGTTGAATTCTTCCTTTTGGCCTTGCACCAGTACCTCACGTACATATTCTAGCACTGCTGAAGCCTTTTGGTCATTCTAAAAGCTTCTCCTATAAGATTAAATTTAGATGGACCTATGTTGGAGCTACAAATGAAATATGGGCACTATCTATCAAAAATTGAAAAAGGAAGAAACTGATTGAACCGACTAAACCATGACCATATTACAACTCATATCTATAGGTGGCCAAGAGAACACTCTTCTCCAAAGGTTGGATGATATGTTGGGATGCTTGATTTCTATAAGGAAAACACATACTATTATGCTTAGGATTTGTTAGTTTTGGAATCTTTGTATATCTCTTTTACATTGAGTTTGTATAATGTTGAATATATGACCAATACCATTATAACTACCTCATGATTCACTCATTATTTAGGGAAGTAGTTAGTAGTTGTTGGTTCTATCAATTGGGTGTAGCTAGAGTAGTTGAGCATAAAGTTGTTATCCTCCACCACTCAGGTTTAAATACCACTTTATGAGGTGCTTGACATTGATCTCAAATAATCCAATTTACTTGGGTACCATTCTCCGAATGGAGGGAAACATCGACGTTGCATTTACCTAGGTACCATTCTTGGAGAATGAGGGGAAGCTCAGATTGAGAAGTACTGAAGTGCATTACATAGAAATTATTATATATATAAAAAAGAAAGAAGCAGGTGGTGTTGTTAGTTGGGATTTTGTGTAAAATATTTTAAATGGTAAACAATTCCTTCTGATAATGTAATAGAACTCTTCTAGTACTTATAATATGTGATTGTTGCCTCTTCTTGATGTCAGTGGATCATATAGATAACATGAGTTACATTATTTCCTCAATTTGTGAACACTGGATTTCACTACGTGTTCATAGAATACCAAAAACATACCATTATGTGGCAAAACTATTCTTATGGGAATTCCACAAAAAAGGACTTGGCATGATATTTTGACTGTAACCAAGAAAAAGAAAAATGAATTGTCTAACTATTTATTCTAGAACTTTAAAATGGGGCCTTATTTTAGCCTAAAATGGTAAAAAAATATTATTTTCTTTAAGAATTATTGAATCTCGAAAAAAATTGTAATTTCAAATAATGCAAATGTAATATATGTTTTCATTTAGGAATAGTTTTCTAGGGCACAATGACATCAACAAAAGGTACATTTCCAAATCTTGTAAATGTCTTCCAGGAGAGAATGAATGGATGTATTGAGAGGGAATTCAAGAAGTAGGTACTGTGTTTGAGCATTTTGAGTAGAGAAATCAAAGAAATGTAGACTCGCTCATATGAATCGAGCATAGGGTCATCTGTAGCGGGCGGTCCCATGCCCCCTGCCCCAGAAAATATCCTTTGTAATCTCTCCATAGTTTCTTTTGCTTCTTATTATGCTACCCCTCATAACCAACCAAACCCTCCTCTCCTCTAAGCAACGCAAAATATTTGGCACCAACGGTCTACTTGGACAGGTTATTTTACCCCGTGTTTTTGCTAGGTTAATATCTACCTTAGACGTGGGTGAATATGGAATCATAAAAAGGGAAGCCAAGAGTTATGGTTATCAATATGAAAGGGATGCAGGCTCTCAAATAGGTAGGGAGGCTAAGCAAGGTGGATTAGGTTCTTCTTTCTCTGTTCCCTTCCTTTCATATGCTTTCGTTGTCGAGCTACCTATATTAATTGCTCTTGGCTCAGATGTTTATGCTTAATCAACGTGTGCTTTCCCCTTTGCCTCTTGTTCTAGAATTTAATATATAACCATGTGAATAAAAGATGGGGTCTCTATAAAGTGAAAAGTATGCCACTAGCCCAGGAACTGGATATGAATCTTCAATTGCTTCAGCTGTTGCTTCTTCCTCTATGGGTGATACCTTTGCTCTGGATGTTGCTTCTTAATCAATGGGTGAAATTACTTTTGTTGCTTCAATGAGCTGGTTGAGTAGTCATTTGTGGAATTGGAGAACAAAATATCCATGGGTTTAGGAAAATCGGCCATGAATGTCGTGAAACAGAGGTGGGTCGAGAGGTGGTGGGACAAGAGTTTCATTTGCATAGTTTTTTGTTTTAGAGATGATGTTTTCATATATTTTTATTATTATAATTATATATATTTTGTTAATTTGTTTTATTTTTTATTTAGTTTAATCATTATTATAAAACTTGTTTAGTTTTATAAAATAGGATTAATATAAAATATAATTAATTTGTGTTTTATAAAACTATAATATTTGTTTTATTATTCTATAATATTTGTTTTAATGTTATTTTTGTTATAGTAGTATATATAATAAACTTGGATCGAAGACATTGGAGAGGATTTGTGCACATCATGAATAAGGTGGGTGGTGACGTCAAATCCAAAATTTACCTGGACATCGATGCATAAAGGAGTTTTACCTTGAGAGTGATAAGGAGAATCCATCACTGCATTATACGTATCATATTATGCAAGGTCAGATCTGTAAGAGGATGAATCAAAGTATTTACCTGAAACTATGAGATGGGGCATTTACCTTTACTCAATATGGATCTGAGCTGACTCGTTCTGGGTTAGAACCCAAGTTTATATTGAGTCTTCGATTGGTTAAAATATTGTTCTTGGTGCTTCCACTAGTTCAATTAATGTATCAATTGCTACGAAGTTTAAAGGAACTAATCGTGGTGAAGCTACGTCAACTGGTCCACCTAGTTCAATGATCACAGATCATGATAGCTATATTGAAGTTAGAAAAACACCTCAATATGGGACTCGGGACTCTCACATTGATGGATCAAAAACTAGATATGATGCTTCTAGGGATCGATATGGTACTGGTTCTAAGTCCTAATTTATATTTGTAGGAACCTAATTTTCCTTTGGTGCTTAACAGTTTGCTTCAATGGTGCAATGGGGATAAAGATAGTCAAGAGCAATTTCATGCAATTGATTTGTTGGATCTCTGAAGATCTAGGTGCATGGAATCATTACAGAAAAAAAGAGTTTTTCAACATACATATCATCTAGAATTTGTGATCCCAATATATGAATGTCTAAATCACATCGTCTGCAATAATCCACAAAACCCTAACACTATCTTGGCCACCTCAGAAAAACGCTAGATATTCCTTACCCCACAAATTCTATTTTAGATTCAGAATTCTTAACCTACACATGATCAGAGATAGAACGTAGACAATTTACAAAAAATACTAAATTGTAACACTTCATTGTCACAATTGCAATTTTTAATGACACAATTAAAAATGACTAATTCATATTCTTCTAGCTAGTCATTTTTTTATGTTGTGACTAAATTGGTCATTTATGTTAGTCATTTTCAACTTTGTCACTTATTGTCTAGCCATATTTGTTAACTCGTGACTAAATCAATCGTTAAATTTAGTTGTTTATAGTTGGGTGAGTAAAAATTGCTCACATTTTGTAGTAAATCACTTGAAAAACTATAGTGATTATATTTTTTAGTCACGTAGTCACTAATTCCTCATTTTGAAGTAGTGATATATATATATATATATGTGTGTGTGTGTGTGTGTGTGTGTGTGTGTGTGATTTAGACTACACCCTAACCATATGAGGAATTAGTGACTACGTGACTAAAAAATATAGTCACTATAGTTTTTCAAGTGATTTACTACAAAATATGAGCAATTTTTATTTTGAAGTAGTGATATATATATATATATATATATATATATATATATGATTTGATTTTGACTACACCCTAACCATATTCATGTTGGAGACATTTACCATCATACACACTCTTTTGGTCAAATTGGCCTAGTTAAACCACTATCCTAAGTATACTTGACATTAATTGACATCAGTGGAGCATTAATTGCCATCATCCAGTCACACCCATTCCTACCTACAGTCAAGGAGGCTAACTGGAGCACTCTGAGGTGATCTAAGTGACATTAATGCACCTAATTGCTAACTGGTGGTTACAATCAGTTCAACCAGTCAGTTAAGGCACCTCCTGTCATTAAATATATTATTTAATGAGTATTTATTATTATTTAATGATCTGGAGTCAAGAAGGTGCCTCCACCAACTTCTGATGGTCAGTTCAGCTTCAGTTAACCTCATCGGGGGTCATTGAAGTCATGGAGCACTAGCATTTGATGGTTGGCTTGCTATGACATGTGTTTGATCTCCTTCAGTTGAGATTCAATCATTTATTGCACTCTGACTTTAGTTAGGGTTTGGTGAGTCAATTAGGGTTTTGGTCAAGTGGTTAAATGAGTGTGAACCAATGGTTGAGAGTCAGTTAAGCTAGACTCACTCACTGAATTCGAATTGTCTCCTTAGGTATTCAAATTCTTCATGGAGTTAAGTTATTGCTTAACATTGGTATTGTAACCATTCATTTTTTATTAAATATACAGAAAGGAAACCAATTCCAGTTCCGATTAACACCATTTCATGAGTATTTGTTGATTATTCTTTCATGAGATTGATTCTTAGTTCC
>LPNX010614645.1:147130-264565 GCA_001517045.1 Pseudotsuga menziesii
AGACCATGTGCAAGAATTAATATGGTATCAGAGCATACGGCGGGACGAAGATCAATCTCTCAAAAACAAGCTTTTTGACAGATTTCTCCATGAAAAGTGAGCAATAGCTCAAAATTCCAGCACTACACCAGAAGCCAAGGCTTACCACTCAATATCCCAAGTAAAGAACTTGTTGATCAAGATTGCTTGATTGATTATGCTGGGTGTGATGAAAGCTTAAAATGTGCAGGCTGTCTGACCTTATTCTTCCCTTTCTATATTGATTTTCAAATTTCTAGAGGTGAAGCATTCGTTACTGCATATCGAGATGGCCTCCTTAGTACCTCTCTTGACTCCATACAATTTCCACACATGGAAAAATAAAATGGAGGTTCAGTTGCACTCCAAAGGACTCCATAGAGTCGCCATGGACACTGAAGTTGAGCCTGGATCCACCATATAAAAATCAAGATTCTTGAACAAGAAGGATGAAGCCTTCGGTTTCTTGTGCCTCTCCATTTTTGATGACCTTCTCTTCCATCTTACGGATCTGAAGACATTGAAAGAAATATGGGACAAATTGGAATCTCTATACAAAAATCATGATGACTTGAGAGTTTACCAACTCAAAAATGAATTCATGTCTCTCAAACCTTCCAATTTCGAGACTCTGAATGATTTCTTTACAAAGTTCAAGCATACTGTTTTCCTCTTGAAGCAATGAAAAGTGGAGAAGGAAGATGATCAGCTCATCCTAGCCATCCTCTCCAAACTCGGGGCTGATTATTCACTTTTTGTTTCTACATTCCATGCGGGGAAGCTCACAACCCCCAAATGGAAGATGCCTACACTCAATGCCTTCATTGAGTCCCTAACTAATGAACATGACAAGCTTGTCTAGATGGGGATCATCTGATCTTCTCGTGATCAAGCCCTCCATGTCTCAGGGCGCAAATATTTGAAGGGTAAAGGAAACTAGAAAAAAAATCACAAAAATAAATTTGATGCTCCCAAGCCTAGAGTTGAAAATTAGCAGCATGATGAATCTTCTGGCTCAAGGAAGAACAAAGGAAAAGGGCACAATGGGAAAGAAAAAGTCAGGTGTTCTTATTGCGGGAATGGTTTTTACCCTGAACATGCCTGCATGAAGAAAAATATTGATGAAGCAACCTCTCTCCTTGAGAGGAATCACATCAATATTCCGGAGAGCTTTCAGAGGAGAGATCACAAAGATCAGGAACCACAGCATGAGAAAGGTCATGCCCTCATGGCAAGCATTTCAAAGTCCAAAGCACTGTTGATTGACAATGGAGCTTTGAATCACATGATGGCTGAAAAAGACTCCTTTTCATCCTTGGAGAGTGGAAAATCCATCCCCATCCACATGGGAGATGACTCCACCATCATTTCTGAAGGGAAAGGTACTATAGATCTAGAGAATGGTTTTTTTCCTAATGTTTTGTATGTACCGTCTCTAGCAGCAAATCTCCTTAGTGTCTATCAGATGACACATACAAGAATGCCTAAGAGAGTCTCTTTCAACCCAAATGATGTTGAGATAATAGAAATTGCATTTGGGAAACTCATTGCAAAAGGCCTTGCAAATCATCATTTAAAAGCCTATGAGTTCTCTCACTTTGTTGTGGATGCAAAGCCCACCGCTCTGCTAACTCATGGAAATGAGGTTAGTAGGCTGTGGAATGAAAGGTTTGGCCATATTAATTTCAAATATTTGTAGCAATTACGGAAAAAATCCATGGTTGAAGGCCTCCCGATCATCAAGGAAACCATGGGAGTTTGCAAGGGCTATTTGATTGGAAAACACCCTGAGCACAAGTTCGATCGGGGGAAGGAAAACCGAGCTATAAGCATATTGGAGCTGATACATTTTGATATCATAGGTCCCATGCCTATCACATCCATGAATGAATAAAGGTACCTCCTTACTTTTATTGATGATTTTTCAAGGTATACATGGGTTTTCTTTCTCAAAAAGAAATCAGAAGTATGTGAAAAAGTTTCTGAATTGAAAGCCTTGATTGAAAATGCCTCTGGGCTTCAGATCAAGATCTTGAGATCTGATAATGGAGGGGAATATGTCATTAATGATTTGCTGTACATTTTCTCCCAAAGTGGTATTCAGGTCCAACATTCAATTCCCTACACTCCCTAGCAGAACGGAGTAGAGGAAAGGAAGAACCGGTCTCTCAAAGAGATGACCACTTGTATGTTGGAGTCAAAGAAGCTTGCTGCAAATTTGTGGGCTGAAGCCATGCATGCTACATAATACATTTATAACAGGGTGCCACATTCATCAGTGAAAGGAAAGACTCCTTTCGAAGCATACTTTGGACACAATCCAGATGTGTCGAACCTATAGGTGTTTGGGTCCACTGCATGTGCACGAATTCCACTTGATAAAAGAAGGGCTTTGCAACTGCAAAGCATAGAATGTTTGTTTATTGGGTATCCTAATGAATCTAAAGGATTCAAGCCACTAGATATCAATATGAAACAAATCATCATCGAGAGAAGTGTCAAGTTCGATGAGCCTCTTCAGGAGGTGGAACTAGTGAAGGAGAAAACTGCTGAATTTCCTTTCTATTCCACTGAATATTTGGATCATGAAATTGGGGGTGATGACCCTGATTTGGATCCTATGATTTTTGATATAAGTGTGCAGCAATCATCAAATACTGAATTAGAACCTGAAGTGCAAAATCATCTTCCTACATGGGCCCAACAGACACTCTCCTCTGCAGGAGACAACATTGGAAATCCGGATGATCCAAGGAGAACCCGGTCTGATTTCCAAAGAGCAGGTATTGCGCTCTCTTGTTCTGATAATTTGCTGTCCAAAAATTACTATTTGATGATTAGTTCAGATCCAAAATCCTACTACCATGCTCGGAATGATCTGAGATGGCAAGTTTCCATGGATGAAGAGATGAATTCTCTTCATAAAAACACTACTTAGGAGTTAGTTTCTCTTCCTCGAGGAAGGAAATTGGTTCAATGCAAGTGGGTGTTTCGGAAAAAGGTTTTTGTTGATGGAAGCACCTACAAATATAAGGAAATGATAGTAGCAAAAGGTTTCTCTCAGCTCCAAGGAGTGGACTATCATGAGACCTTTGCACCGGTTGCAAAAATGGACTCCATCCGCCTTGTTTTGGCTATTTCCGCAGCCAAGCACTGGGAGGTGCATCACATGGATGTTAATTCAGCCTTTCTGCATGGAGATATTCATGAGGAGATATACATGAAGTATCCTGAGGGATACATCACTGATTCATCTTTGGTTTGCAAGCTAAAGAAGTCACTATACGGGTTAAAACATGCCCCAAGAGAGTGGTATTCCAAGATGGATGCCTTCCTTCTCTTGCAAAACTTTCAAAGATGTAGATCAGATCCAAATGTGTGTTTACAGCAGCATGATGGTCATATAATTATCATTGTTTTATATTTTTATGAATTACTGATCACAGGTAGCACAATTGCCTCCATTTCAGCCATCAAAACTGCTCTCCACAATGCCTTTGAAATGAGTGATTTGGGGCTTCTAAAACAAATTTTGGGGCTCAAAATCGAGCAAATTTCTTCTTGTATTATGGTAAATCACTCCAAATACATTTCATACATGTTATTCAAGTTTAACACAACTAAATGTAGGCCTACACCATTCCCTTTCCTTTCAGGGATCAGCCTTGAAGAAGGAAAACACACACCTCCCATGGACTACACTATCTATCGCCAGCTGATTGGTAGCTTGTTGTACTTGACACATTATAGGAATGATATTTGTTATGCCATGAATGATGTATCAAGATACATGCATCAGCCTCATGATATTCATTGGAAGGAAGCCAAGAGGATGCTCTAGTACATTTAGGGAACCAGGACCTACGGCATTCACTATGCTGCAGACTCTGAGCTAGAGCTGGTTGGATACACAGATTCCGATTGGGCGGGTGATTCTATTGATAAAATGTCAACTTATGGATATGTATTCATATTTGGTGGTGTCCCTATTTGTTGGTCAAGCAAAAAGAAGAGTTCCATAGCACTATCTTTAGCAGAGGCCGAGTATCGAGAAGCGGTGAATGCTTGCATCCAAGCAGTTTGGTTGCAAGGCATTCTTTCAGAGTTTGATATTGGTAGTACTTTGTCCACTGTCCTCTTTTGTGACAACCAGAGTGCTATTAAGATATCCACGGATCCAGTTACTAGGCAGAGGATCAAGCATGTAGATCTTCACATGCACTACATCAGGGAGCTAGTGCATGACAAGACCATCATTTTGCAATACTGCTTGATTGATGAGCAAATTGCAGACATCTTCACCAATATATTTTCAGATAATAAGTTCGCTTACATCTGTTCACTGTTGGGGGTGAGTTCATCAGGGTGATCCAAACTACTTTCAGTGTTCAACTTGAGGGGGGGGGGTGGTTTCCCACTGGGTTTTCCCTCTTTTCCTCACTTAGTTTGTTTTGAGCATTGTTTTAGTTTCAGCATTGTACAGGGTGACCTATGGCATTATTTGTCAGGGCCCTAGCATTTTATGCATCTATGTTTTCTAACTCTTCTTGAGTATAGCTTAAGGGGGGGTGTTGGAGACATTTACCATCATACACACTCTTTTGGTCAAATTGTCCTAGTTAAACCACTATCCTAAGTATAATTTACATTAATCGAAATTAGTGGAGCATTAATTTCCATCATCCAGTCACACCCACGCCCGTCTACAATCAAGGAGGCTAACTTAGCCTTCTCCTAAAGTCAAGGAGGCTAACTGGAGCACTCCAGGGGTGATCTGAGTGACATTAATGCACCTAATTGCTAACTGGTGGTTACAATCAGTTCAACCAGTCAGTTAAGGCGCCTCCTTTCATTAAATATATTATTTAATGATTATTTAATGATTATTTATTATTATTTAATGATATGGAGTCAATAAGGCGGCTCCACCAACTTCTGATGGTGAGTTCAGCTTCAGTTAAACTCATCAGGGTTCATTGAAGTCATGGAGCACTAGCACTTGATGGTTGGATTGATATGACATGTGTTTGATCTCCTTCAGTTGAGATTCAATCATTTATTGCACTCTGACTTCAGTTAGGGTTGTGTGAGTCAATTAGGGTTTTGGTTAAGTGGTTAACTGAGTGTGAACCAATGGTTGAGAGTCAGTTAAGCTAGACTCACTCACTGAATTCAAATTGTGTCCTTAGGTATTCAAATTCTTCATGGAGTTAAGCTATTGCTTAACATTGGTATTGTAACCATTCATTGTTTATTAAATATATATAAAGGAAACCAATTCCGGTTCCGATTAACACCATTTCATGAGTATTTGTTGATTATTCTTTCATGATATTGATTCTTAGTTCCTAGATCATGTGCAAGAATTAATAATTCATCCATATATATAAGTGATTTAGACTACACCCCAATCATATTAGTCCATTTCAAATCCTACACATTTATAAACAATTAAAAACCCCAGCTATATTTCATCGTTGAAATCCAATATATTTATAAACATTAAATCTACAATCTTAGATATAATTTAACATATCAATTATATATAAATTATAAACTGTGTTCCTATCTATAATTCACCATTTCAATGGGTATAAAAGAAATGAATCTATGTTCCAAATGAGACATTATTCCAATATAGATGTAAGAAAATAGATTTCCATTTCCATCTTTAATTAACCATCCTCATTCCTGTATATAGAGAAACAAACAAACACTTTAATGATTCACCATTTAAATATTATATATACTTAAACAAACTATCATGCATTCCACCTTTTGTCTTCAATTTAAACACTTAATATTTGTCACGTATGATTTCTCATAAATAAAAAATACAGATAAATTAGATGGATAGTAATTCACTCAACCAAACACCGAAGTTTAAGATAAATTAGATGAATAGTAATTCACCGAAGTTTCACACAACCAAACATCTCAACCGAGGTCTCTAAAATTCTATTTTGTTGAGTAGAGTAATCCTATGCTAGGCTCACTCAAAAATTCCTCTTTTGTAAAAAGCCCTAATTTCCTGCAGCAAAAACTAAAAATGCTTGGAATCAAATTTTGGTTCGACAGAAAGATGCACCCTTCAATGGAGAGTTAGCCTAGCCTTATTTTGCTGATGGATTTTGTAGAGAGACCAAAAAGTAAGAAGCCCTAGCTTCTACAGCTACATAATGTCTTCTTCTCAGATTAGCTTTGATACGATGTAATATTTTTATCATTTAAGCAATACGATCTTAGGATCTTATCTGAGAGAATAACCATCAGCAATAATCACAAGAGACAAGAAACACAAAGAATTTTCCTCGGGGAAACCATAAAGGAGAAAACCCGACAACTTCCTCACAAATAGAATGAGCACCAATGGTAGTAGTAAAACCCAAAGATAGAAAAGATGATCTCCACAGTTGTTCTCTCTCCCTCTCACTTGAGAGATCTTGTCCTCTCTCTCTCATGCACCCCAGTGAGTGAGTGTATGTGTGATAAATAGAGAGGCTCACTCTCTATTTATATTCTTTCGTTCACTTAATGTCTGCTCCAAAAAGTCGGCCTCACTTAAAAATTATTTACCAGGGCCGACTTCTATAGGAGATTCTAATAACGCTAGTTCCCCACAATAGTGGGGACTTTTCCCTCCGATCAACAAGGAGGGTTAACCTTGACTCAATTGTGGAGACTATTGCCTCGACTTACAATGGAGGGTTAACCTCAATGACTTTACATGAATTGTTTACATTATTGAATATCGCGATCGGAACATCAGGGCATGAAATGACTCAATTACATTACATATACTTCCCAGAATAAACATCAGGGTACAATACATAATATATACAAGTGAATACATTCCGAAGTTACAAATACATCAACACGATGATTAAATGGTTTCTGATTTTGTGACCTTACAAACAAATTTTGGCAGTAAATATTGTCCTTCTTTGGGATGGATGTTGAGATTTCAATCGTCCTATTATATCTCCCCACTCGGGCAAGCATTTCTATATAACATGCCATGTGATTGTCTTCCTGAACCTCTACTCTTGTATTTTCTGTGAGTGACTTTGAAAGGATTGGAGAATGGTTGTATTCATCTTTCACTAGTTGAAAGATAATTATGTATTGTCCTTCAAGTTACAAGTCGTAGATGCTTGTTAGATATGGCATCTTAAATTCTTACTAAGTAAAAAAGGTTTCCCTCACAGTATCATTATTTTTTTATCATTTTTCCAGCAAATGACATTGGGTTGAATTATTCCTTTTGGGCTTGCACCAGTAACTCACATACATACTCTACCACTGTTGAAGCCTTGTGGTCATTCTAAAATCTTCTCCTACAAGAGAAAATTTAGATGGCCCTATGTTGGAGCTACAAACGAAAGATGGGCACTATCCATCAAAAATTGAAAAAGGAAGCAACTAATTGAACCGACTAAACCATCACCATATTACAACTCATATCTATAGGTGGCCATTAGAACACTCTTCTCCAATGGTTGGATGATATGTTGGGATGCTTGATTTCTACAAGGAAGACGCATACTATTGTGCTTAGGATTTGTTAGTTTTGGAATCTTCATATATCTCTTTTACATTGAGTTTGTATAATGTTGAATATATGATCAATATCATTATAACTACCTCGTGATTCACTCATTTTTAGGGAAGTAGTTAGTAGTTGTTGGTTCTGTCAATTGGGTGTCGCTACAGTAGTTGAGCATAAATGTTTTATCCTCCAACACTCAGGTTTAAATCTCACTTTATGAGTTGCTTGACATTGATCCAAAATAATCCAATTTACTTCGGTACCACTCTCTGAATGAAGGGAAACATCGACGTTGCATTTACCTAGGTACCATTCTTGGAGAATGAGGGGAAGATCAGATTGAGAAGTACTGAAGTGCATTACTTGGAAATTATTATATATATATATAAGAAAGGAGGTGATGTTGTTAGTTGGGATTTGGTGTAAAATATTTTAAATGGGAAACAATTCCTTTTGAGAATGTAATAGAACTCTTCTAGTACTTATGATACGGTGAATAGGTGACTATTGCCTCTTCTTGATGTCAGTGGATCATATGGATAACATGATTTACATACATTTCGTCAATCTGTGAACACTGGATTTGACCACGTGTTCGTGGAATACCAAAAACATACCATTATGTGGCAAAACTATTATAATGGGAATTCCACAAAAAAGGACTTGGCATGATATTTTGACTGTAACCAAGAAAAGGAAAAATGAATCGTCTAACTGTTTACCCTAGAAATTTAAAATGAGGCCTTATTTTAGCCTAAAATGGTAAAAAAATATTTATTTCTTTAAGAATTCTTGAATCTCGAAAAAAACTGTAATTTCAAATAATGCAAATGTAATATATGTTTTCATTTATGAATAGTTTTCTAGGGCACAATGACGTCAACAAAATATACATTTCCAGATCTTGTAAACGTCTTCCAGGAGAGAATGAATGGATGTATTGAGAGGGAATTCGAGAAGTAGGTACTGTGTTTGAGCATTTTGAGTAGAGCAATCAAAGAAATGTAGACGTGCTCATATTAATCAAGCATAGGGCCATCGGTAGCGGGAGGTCCCATGCCCCTTGCCTCGAAAATATCCTTTGTAATCTCTCCATAGTTGCTTCTGCATCTTCTTATGCTACCCGTCATAACCAACCAAATCCTCCTTGCCTCTAGGCAATGAAAAATATTTGGCACCAACGGTCTACTTGGACAGGTTATTTTACCCTGTGTTTTTGCTGGGTTAGTATCTACCTTAGACGTGGGTGAATATGGAATCATACGAAGGGAATCTAGGGGTTATGGTAATCAATATGAAAGGGATGTAGGCTCTCAAACATGCAGGGAGGCTAAGCGAGGTGGATTAGGTGCTTCTTTCTCTGTTCCCTTCCCACAGGGACTTCACTTAGTGAACCTGTCACATAGCACGTGCGATCATGGGATATTAAAGAATACCCTTAATTTCTAGAGATATTGACCCAAATTATTTTTGTTGAAACCCCCTCCCAATACTTAAAACCTACTCCCCACCCATTTTTATACCTCAATCCTTATAAACCACCCTACCCACCCCCACCTTAATCCCTTCATGCCCCCAATACCTGCAATATATTGGTTCAATTTTTGATAATTTTAAAACCCACAATATGAACTAACGTGATAGGATATTGGTCAACAAGTGAAGCCCCCATGTCCCTTCCTTTCCTATGCTTTTCTTGTTGAGTTACCTATATTAATTGCTCCTGGATCAGATGTTTATGCTTAATCAACGTGTGCTTTCCCCTTTGCCTATTGTTCTAGAATTTAATATATAACCATGTGAATAAAGTATGGGGGCTATATAAAGTGAAAAGTATGCCACTGGCCCAGAAATTAGATATGAATCTTCACTTGCTTCAACTATTGCTTCTTCCTCTACGGGTGATACCTTTGCTCTAGATGTTGCTTCTTAATTAATGGGTGAAACTGCTTGTGTTTCTTCAACGGGATGGTTGAGTGGTAATCTGTGGAATTGGAGGACGAAATCTCCATGGGTTTAGGAAAATCGACCATGAATTTTGTGAAATAGAGGTGGGTCGAGAGGTGGTGGGTCAAGAGTTGCATTTGCATAGTTTTTTTGTTTTAGAGATGATGTTTTCATATATTTTTATTATTATAATTATATATATTTTGTTAATTTGTTTTATTTTATATTTAGTTTAATAATTATTATAAAACTTGTTTAGTTTTATAAAAGAAGATTAATATAAATATAATTAATTTGTGTTTTATGAAAATATAATATTTGTTTTATTATTCTATAATATTTGTTTTAATGTTATTTTTGTTATAGTAGTATATATAATAAACTTGGATCGAAGACATTGGAGAGGAGTTGTTCACATCGTGGATAAAGTGGGTGGTGATGTTAGATCCAAAATTTAACTAGATATTGATGCATAAAAAAGGTTTACCTTGATTGTGATAAGGAGAATCCATCACTGCATTATACATATCATATTATGTGAGGTCAGATCTGTAAGAGGATGAATCAAAATATTTACCTGAAACTCCGAGATGGGGCATTTAACTTTACTTCATATGGATTTGAGCCGACTCGTTTTGGGTCAAAACCCGAGTTTATATTGAGTCTTTGTTTGGTTAAAAAAAATTTCTTGGTGCTTCCACCAGTTCAATTAATGGATCAATTACTACGATGTTTAAAGGAACTAATCGTGGTGAAGCTACGTCGACTGGTGTAACTAGTTCAACGATCACATATCATGATAGCTATATTGAAGTTAGAAAAACACCTCAGTATGGGACTGGGGACTCACATTAATGGATCAACAACTAGATATGATGCTTCTAGGTATCGATATGGTAACGATTTGCTTCAATGGTGCAACGGGGATAAAAATAGTCAAGAACAATTTCGTGCAATTGCTTTGTTGGATCTCTGAAGATCGAGGTGCGTGGCATCATTACAGAAAAAAAGTTTTTCAACATACATATCATCTAGAATTTGTGGTCCCAATATTATATCTGGAAAGAAATATGAATGTCTAAATCACATCGTCTGCAATAATCCACAAAACCCTAACACTATCTTGGCCAGCTCGAAAAAAACACTAGATATTCCTTACCCCACAAATTCTATTTTGGATTTAGAGTTCTTAACCTACACATGATTAGAGATAGAAAGTAGACAATTTACAAAAATTACTAGATTGTAACACTTCATTGTCACAATTGCAATTTTCAATGACACAATTAAAAATGACCAATTCACATTCTTCTAGCTAGTCATTTTTTATGTTGTGACTAAATTGATCATTTACGTTAGTCATTTTTAACTTTGTCACTTGTTATCTAGCCATATTTGTTAAATCGTGACTAAATCAATCATTAAATTTAGTTGTTTATAGTTGGGTCAATCAAAATTGCTCATATTTCGTAGTAAATCACTTTAAAAACTATGGTGACTATATTTTTTAGTCACGTAGTCACTAATTCCTCATTTTGCAGTGATGATAACTATATATATGATTTAAACTACACCCTAACCATATTCGTCCATATATATATATATATATGAGATTTAGACTACACCCCAATCATATTAGTCCATTTCAATTCCTACATATTTATAAACAATTAAAAACCCCACCTATATTTCATCCTTGAAATCCAATATATTTATAAACATTAAACCTACAATCCTAGCTATAATTCAGCTTATCAATTATATTTAACTTATATACTGTGTTCCTATCTATAATTCACCATTTCAATGGGCATAAAAATAATGAATCCATGTTCCAATTCAGACGTTATTCCAATATAGATGTAAGAAAATAAATTTCCATTTCCATCTTTAATTAACCATCTTCTATAGAGGGAAACAAACAAACACTTTAATGATTCACCATTTCAATATTATATGTACTTAAACAAACTATCACGCATTCCACCTTTTGTCTTCAATTTAAACGCTTAATCTTTGTCACGTATGAGTTCTCATAAATAAAAAATACAGATAAATTAGATGGATAACATGAGGTGGGTGCCACATATTTCATGTTAGTTTTTCAGTCAACAATTGGTGAATCGCTAGATTTTATCAGACTTCAACAAAGGAGTCAATGCAGGTACTCAAGGATATTTCCGTACTAGCTAGATAGAAAATATTCTAACTACAGAAACGTGTCCTTCGGGTTAAAAATGATGCCAAGATCGATCTCTTCTAATGCAGTGAAACAAGAGTCAACTACAGCTGGAGAATATTTCTGGAGGAAGAGGGAGGTGCGTGTAGAAGTCAAGTGTTGAAACAATAAAGTTTCGTTTGGTTCGAACTATGTAACATAGAGTTGGCATGACGATTAATGCTACCCTTCCTTCACCGACAGGATGTAGAGTTTGCATGCCACAGTAACGATCTTAACAAAGAATCTACTCCATCCTAGTACTTATAACAATACAACTAAGGTTCGATAAGAAACAATAATGTATTATATGGCTGTCAATTTGGTTTTCTATAGGATTAGAAATGTTATTTAAACAAGTTGAAGGTCAATACTCTTTACTATACAAAATCTGTGTGTTTATAGGTTGTATCTATTGAATAATCTTTCGAGCTTACATTGTAAATAATATTTCAGTTATTAGTTAGTAAACTCTAGTTAATAATATCGTTATGTAACTGTAGATAATGGTTTTGATTTTCTTTGTATGTAACACTCATCTACGTAATAAGATATTGATTTGTTGAGGTTCTTCACGGCTTGTGTTAGTGGTATTGAGGAAGGCAACGAAGCATTTGTGAGAAATCAGTAGCATTTGTTAGTATTGTAACTATGATGTTCGATTTGTGCAGTTATTGTTGATATCTCTGAATATTTATTATAGCTTAGTGTTTATGACCTTAAATGTCTTGGAGGGAAGGTTAAGGCCTTAACTATAATTTATTATTAGTATATTAGTTACAATTAAGTCTGTTTAATGGTAGGTTACATAATAAAGGAGGTTCATTTGTATACTCTCATCCCATCTTGTCTTGTACATTGGATACATTGTAAAAGAAGGTTCACTTCTAGGAGAGGCTTGTTATTCGTTGACTCTATCACTCTCAAAACATTGAGCTGCTCTTCTTTCTGTTTGATGTTGTTTCGGGAATTTGGTTCATAACATGGGATATGATATATGCTTTATTATGTACTCACATTTTCTAAGATTTCATTGTGCTTGTCTATATCTCTAAGTCAGTTGAATTTGTGTACCTTTGATAATTATATCATGTGCTTGTAGTTAAATTTAACAGGACTTTAATGAGATTCAGATTAAATACTAATGCTACTGATATGGAGACATCTTCATTATTTCACAATCTGCAAGTTATGGACTTTATGGTTAGGTAAAACCTCTATCTCTGCCAAATAAATTCTAAAGGCAATTTTAACCTCCATCTATGCCCAATAAAATCCATAAAAAGGTTAGATAAAGAAACACAGGTGATCCTACTTAAAAATTAATCATCAGATTTAACAAGGGCTCAATAATTGCATTACTGTATAGTCTGCAGTGACAATTTGTATTTGTAGTAGAGACTGTTTTTAGATACAGACCTTACTTACTTGAAACGTGGGACCATTCCTAAGTTCCCATCCAATATGAATCTAGCCGTGCAATCACTACAGGACAATGCAATGATTAAATAAGTAAACAATTATTAAAATAAGAGCAAAATGAAAATTAATGGAGGCCTGTTGTAATTCAAAAGGACAAACAGTGCCAGGCGTTGGAATTTTTTTTGATGAGGCATCCACAACCACTAACCAGACAAAGTCAACTCCAAAAAATTGACATCAAATGGTGGGCTACTTTTTTAAAAATGCAATTCATGATATAGAAAAAAATGCAATGGAAACCCTGTTTCCATAATGTGCCAGATTTAGAGCTTATGAAGATGTCATACCAAGCATTGGAAACATTTTGATGAGGCATGAAATCCACAGGTAAACCAGACAAAGTCAACTCCAACACGTTGTCATCTAATGGCGGGTTAAAAAACTTTTTGAATGCAATTCATGATATACAAAAAATGCAATGGAAATCTNTATTTGGAAATAATGAAGATGTCTCCATATCAATAACATCAGTATGTAATCTGAAGTTCATTAAAGTCCATAAAGTCCATAACGTGCCAGATTGTGAAATAATGAAGATGTCTCCATATCATTAGCATTAGTATTTAATCTGAAGCTCATCAAAGTCCTGTTAAATTTAACTGCAAGCACGTGATATAATTATCAAAGGTATACAAATTCAACTGACTTAGAGATATGGACAAGCACAATGAAATCTTAGAAAATGTCAGTACATAATAAAGCATATATCATATCCCATGTTATGAACCAAATTCTCCAAACAACATCAAACAGAAAGAAGAGCAGCTCAATGTTTTGAGAATGATAGAGTCAACGAATAACAAGCCTCTCTTAGAAGGCAACCTTCTTTTACAATGTATCCAATGTACAAGACAAGATGGGATGTGTATTCAAATGAACCTTCTTTATTATGTAACCTACCATTAAACATACTTAACTGTAACTAATATACTAATAATAAATTATAGTTAAGGCCTTAACCTTCCCTCCAAGACATTTAAGGTCATAAACACTAAGCCATAATATATATTCAGAGATATCAACAATAACTGCACAAATCAAACATCACAATTACAATACTAACAAAAACAACAATTCTAATCAACCAATAATGCACTCACAAGCATGCTAAGTCCAAACTACTCCAACAGTGGTGCAAATTTACTTTTAAGCAAATTGAAGGGTAAATTTAAACCTGGCCATGATCATTGAGTTAGTGCTACAGAGAAAAGATAAACTTATAATAAATTTAAAATCAACAATCGCTTCTCATAATAAAAACCATTTGCAAGGGCTTATTCGCCAAACTACAGGCTCAAAAGGATTAGCATTTCTAAAAACATCTTCTAAGAAAACATTAAATCTAACATGTTAAAACCCTGCAATTGAGTGTATTTGCATCCATTCCACCTTAAATCAATGAAACAATGTTAACAAGCCCCATCAAACCTATTAATAGAGAAATTCAACAAATTTCAATGGCTATGTCAATAAGTCAATTTGCTCCTTTCTCGCATAAGTTGAATTGCTCTGCAATAGTTATTCTTCATCATAAACAAGGTTAAATATAACATGAGTTTCCACTCTTCGAAAAGTCTGTGTGTTAGAATTCTAAACATAAATCATGTCGTCTTTCCTCCAACAAACATCAACCCTGCCAAATCCGCAAAATAGAAGCATAGGGAGTTAATCACTCTGCTATAATCAAAAGATAAACAATGACCTTGGGAAGCTATGAAGAGGTAAAAATTAGACCTTATAAACTATGTGATAGAGAGGTTCTGATAAATATTGAATTGCTAAGATGGCCAGAGGCAGCACATGCATAGTGATAAAATAAACAATGCAAAAACACCTAAAAATCCTCGATGACATACATTTTTTGTGATTCTGATCAAATAGACCATTCCATCAAACTGCAAACATTGTTTCAGCATCAGAATTTTAGAAAATAGAGTGCAAAAACACATAAAAACACCCTGATAACATATTTTCTGTGATTCTAACCAAATAGACCATTCTATCATGCACAAGCATTGTTTCAGCATCAGACATGTCTCAACACACTGTGAATACAATGTGCGAGTTGAAAATTGTGTATATGGCAAGATAAACCTTAACATAACTTCCTAACATATGTCACACCAACATACCATATGATGAAGAGGATGCAAATCAAACCCAACTCTTCAATCAGCAGAATAAGTAAATTTTAGAAACTTGTGTGTATCAATAAAATAAACAAAAGCAAACACAGTTTGATAGGAAAGCATACTTGTTCATCGTGAGAATTGCTGGAAAAATCATTGTCCCATTTTAGACATGAATTTCTCATATTTTGACTCAATAGCATAGGTTGTCTCTGTCGATGATGGAGGAGGTGGTGGAGGAGGATGATTTACTACCCATGGAGGTGGAACACTACCTATACTTTATGCATGACCTGTTGGGGCACTTGGAGGAGGTGGAGCACCATAATAACCTTGATACTAAGGTGGAGGAGGATATGCAGGACCTGTTGGGGCACTTCGAGGAGGTGGAGCACCATAATAACCTTGATACTGAGGTGGAGGAGGATATCCAAGAGGTCCAACCTGTGGTATGGCCATCATTGTAGTTCCAGTAATACTGGGGACTATACCTAGAGGACCTCCATGTTGGCCGTCATAGGAAGATGACTACAGTGGTAAACTCTGAGGCACACCTAGAGGCAAGCTTTGAGGCGGTTCAACAGGAGGAATACTCTGAGGTGGTGGACCAAGCGAAGGTGGTCCCTATACAGGATAAGGTCCCCCATATGGTGGAGGTGGCATCATATTTTGAGGTGATGTAACAAGTGGAGGAGGTCCTTGCATTGGCGATCCAGGATAAGTGCCCCCTGTGGATGATAAGCTTCACCATACATATTGGATCTTGGTGGAGGTGGTGCATAAGGGTTGTAAGGTTGAGGTGGAACAGGTGGAGCCCATGGAACTGGAGCAGGCATTGTGTTCCATGTTGACATTGAATTTCCAGTCAGCGGTCCTAAAGGAAACTGTTGTGAAGTATAACGTGCTACAGAGGGTTCTGATCCACGACAGGACCTAGGGATTAGGGTTTGGCCACCTCCAAGAAAACCAGCTTGTGGTGACCTTCCTGCAACTCTGACAACCATAATCCTCCCATCCAGGTGGTATCCATTCATATGCAACACCACCTATGCAGCTGAAGCATTATCAGAGAACTTCACAAAGCCATATCCTTTACTTGCGCCAGTTAACCGATCATTTAGACCTTCACCGCAACAATTTCTCCAAAAGGAGAAAATAATCGAATAAGTCCATCCTCATCAATTTGAGGTGGCAGGTATCCTATATATAGATTGGAATCATCATGATCCTTGGTAAATTTTGAGCCCAACCTAGACTGAAAGTTATTCAACTATTGACCTTGCGTTCCACTATAACCCGAAACCATTCCACTGCTTTCTTTCCATGGAGTGTTCCCATTTTGTGGGCCAGGGAGAGACAATGTCTGACTCTGACAACCATTGTCACCAATTTTTGCACACAACTCAGGTGCGCTAGCCACCCAATTCATCCAAAAAAAACTGGTATTCATCATCCATCTTCTTCCTCGAGCCCTCCACTGGACAATCGACACTCGAATGACCACCATCACCAAATATTCTACACAAAACATGACTTTTGAAACCCAAAATCCTTACGCGTAAAGCATACTTCCTATGTCCCAGTTTACCACAAATCCTGTAGATTTCATCATCCTGTATCGTTCCATTCAGCGCAACAAGTTCTCTCAACTGTGCCCGCTTGTGCTCATTCAAACCCTCGTCCACAGGCATAAGCAGATTCTCCGCCATGCCTGCATATTTTTCCAAAGAATCCTGTCTCCACCTCAACCAAAACATGCAAGTCCTTGTTTTCGAATGGATAAAGTTTCGGATCACATTTCTGTTGTAACCTACCTTCCTTGACAAAGCCGGCGCCTCTTATAACAATCTTTGCACCGGTCTCCTTCTCCATTCTCTTTGAGTGTTGCCTCTGGGGCCAATAATGAGACAGATAAAAGTATACCCTGAAAAATATTATAACAATCTTTGCATCGGTCTCCTTCTCCATTCTCTTCTGAGTGTTGCCTCTGGGGCCAATAATGAGACCAATGAAAGCATACCCCAGAAAATACTTCACAGGAATGAATAGTTTCTTGTAAAGCTTCGGTGGGTGATAATCTGCTGGAGGCTTAAATGGAGAGCGCTATGAAAATGCAACTTGCAGAACACGACAAACATAAATATTACCAGAGCACGTCAAGCTGCTATTAACTGACAGGTAAATGTCATTTAGTTAACAAATAGGTGCAGAACAAAACTTTATTGTGGTTTCTTTTCCATCGATTGCAAGTAAGTGGTGAAACATTATTGGCTTAAAAAATGACACCGTGGCGAACTCAGATTGGACAAAGGGACGACCAAAAAAGGTACAGGATTCTCAAACTTGACCTCACAGAAAAATGTCTATCGACGTAAATATCATGCACTAAAACACTAAAAGAGGGCATGGACAAAACAACACTAAAAGAGAGCATGGACAAAACAATATGAGGTGAGTAGAAAGATGACTAATGGAGTATTAAACAAATCATTTAAGAACAATGAACAAATAAGTTACGTGTGTGTAGTAGTTGATGAATCTAAAGATAGAAGACTTTAATGGGACAATTTATTTGCTTATAGGGTACTGTGTAGCGTGTGCTAATTTATCATACATCATTAATTAGATGACCACATTTTCCAATTGAGCAACTTTTCACAAAAACCAAGCATGGCCCAGTTTGCCCAACGAGCCTTATTTACCAGACAGACTCGTATTTAAGATGAGTCTGTCAAAGTGTCAAAGCGTCATGCATTACCATCAGAAATCCTCCTCCATGGCTCTATGGCCTCATTCGACATGATATGCCATCCATCATGATCGTTCTGGCCAGATTTTTAGGCGGTCAGCAAACTCCATGTCTAATAACTAGTCGGCTAGTGTCCCATGGTTTCGGTGGCTAAGTTTTCAACACTCATCAATGATCATTATAGCTCGATCAGACAGTTGGATTATAGCTCTTGCGCTATTTCATTTTTAAATTTGAATGCTCTACACAGACCGGGTTCAAGTTTTTCCAACCCATTTAAAAAATGCTCTACATGGCAGAAAGAATAGCAAGAGCGCAAGCTCTTCATATTCACAAATCGTCGTGGCCTAGGATAACGATTAGATATCATTGAGGATGGATCAAATGCGTTGTTGGTGATCTCATACATCTTTGTTCGTGGCCTCGATTCCAATGAAAGGGTACACTAGAAATCCCTCCTCACGAACTCTAAGACGCATCCAGTCGAATCCAATAATATCAATCGCAATGCCATTGTGGCTCCCTCTCCCTTGCCAAGCCAATCTCTTGTTGGGTATATATTCAAATGACCCATTCAAGCTCCATCAAGATGAGTTTTCCATAATTCATGCTTGGCAAGATACTCCTATTGTTTCTATCTCTGCATGGACTTGCTAGTTCAATTACTCTCTGTATTTCTTTTGTGAAGATCATGGCACTACTCTCTTTGTCAACTTGAGGCATGTTTTTAAATCAGTTTCCTTATCTATAAATACATTTTCCAACAATTAGACCCTATTGCCCAGATTCTCTGGATCTCGAATCTATCTCTTTACTCAGTCTGTTCAAGAGCACAATTTATATTTTTGGGGGTTGGACCGGTAGAGGGATTGGAAGGAATTGCTGTAAAAGAGCCTATAACCTTTGAAGACATGGAAATATCATCCTTATCATTATTGAAAAATTAAAAAAATGATCTTCATAAGTTCTGAAGCATACTTGTATATTTGAGATTAAAAAATCAATAGTTGAATGATGCCATTTGTTAAAAGTATTGAGTGAGACTTTCAAACCGACCCTAAACTCATGCTCAAGATCAGGAAAATATGGGAAAACTTATTTGCGAACTTATTTTCTTACTGGCTTCAATTAGCTTCTCAATGTGCACCAAACTCGCAGTGACGATATCTTTCAAAGCTATATCTTAATCGACTACAAGACTAAATGGAGTTTTCTATGTTTATTTTGATCATTCATGAAACCCTGAGGCTTTTATTTGGATTATTCATTTCTCACATCTCATCTAGATTCAGCTCTGCTAACCGCTAAATTAATTCTGTTTTCTTTTCTAAGATTTGTGTTTGAAAAAATTGTCTAGAGAGAGAAGATGTCTCAGGAAAAAAACACCACCATCTGTTCCACGTCCACAACAAGGAAGATAGTCCAGAGCACAGATATGATGTATGGTGCGGGGAATGTTCAGTCTGATGAATATGAGAATGCATTGAAGGAGGAGAAGCATCATAAGGATCATGCAGAAAAGAAGAGTCCAAAGAACGCCCAGAGGCACAAGATTGAAGAGGAGCTTGCACCAGCTGCTGCAGTGGGAGAAGGGGGTTACGGTTTTCATGAGCATCACGATAAGAAGGAATCCAAAGAGGAATATGAAGAAGATCATTGCAAAAAGTATCACCATCTTTTCTAGCTGATGAGAATCTGTTACTCCTGCATTTGTAATAATGTTTGGTCTTTTCCTCCATTATTTGGATTTGGCATGGTGTTGTTACGAGACTCAGAAGAAGCTCTAGTGATCTAATATGTCACTCACTTAGTCTTGCTGGTATCTCTTAGACCAATTAAAGGGTTATGTATTGATTCTAATAAACATATACATATTGTTGATCTGTAAAAGTTTAACCGTATGCATATTGTTGTTAATGAACGCATGGAGCTTCTCCTACATCACCATTTCAAACGGTTACAAATACTCTTATGTTAAATGAATCCATAAAAATAATTATTAAGAAAATCCATAAAAGGAGTGCATTTAAAGGAAAATATGTAAGCAGAGTAGAGGGTAGAATTCCATACTACACAACCTCTTACAATCAACGATTTTAACAAACCTTTTTTTGTAGAAATGGCTAAAACAAACCTGTATTTAAGTAAGTTCATATAAAATGGTCTTCAATAGCATCCCTATTCCTTTTAAAGGAATCTCTTTTGACACTAAATTGCACTGAATGCCATAGTGCATATTACAAAAACCTATGGCATGCCCACGTTGTGGGAAACTTAACTTGTAAATCTCTCTTTTTGAACCTGTAATTTAATTTGTGCATCTCTCTTTTTCAACTTCTACCAAGGGAAGTCCTTTGCCATTCCATGCCACAATAATTGTTGCTTGCACCAAAAGTATATACATAATCTAAAAATGTATATAAATGTATATACATAATTAGTAGACGTCAAGTGGACCATTTTGGTTGTAGACGTCAAGTGGACCAGATAATTGGTTGTGGATGTAGTTCCATTGATTATGACTTGACCAGATTGGTTGTAGATGTCAAGTGGACCAGATTAGCTGTGGACCAGATTAGCTGTGAATGTAGTTCGATTTATTATGATATGGAATTTTTTCCTCCCCACTCAGGTTCTCTACTCTACTCTATTCTTGTTATTAGTTAGTGATATGTGATACTGATAATGAGTATTGTCTTCGATTTCTGTAAAATACCCTGAATCTCTGTAATCCACCTTCCTTCTTACTTGATTGCCACCTGAGATTATACAAATAAAATGCAATCCAACCTCTTGCTCGGTCTCATAAAATACTCGTCTCTTCAACGATCACCCTAATTGTGCAAAGCACTTGTTGCTCCAAATATATTCGTTTATTCGTTTATATCATCATAATTCCCATAGGAAAAATGGGGAGCCTGAGCACCAAGGCTTACTTTTGTTTTGGTTTTAAAATTTTTATATAGAGGGTTATGACCTGACAATCCTTATCTCGATTTCAGATTCTGAAAAGAGATAGACATGTCATGCCTGGTCCCACATATCGTCGTCCGTTCAAACGGATGTTTGATGGTTTCCATCGGGAAAATCATAACTCTGTTGTTTTGTAAGTGGCCCACTTTCTTGCACCAAACAAACTCGCATTAAAGAGTCGTCTCACACCTCTTCGTATGAGTCCCAGATTACACATGCATTCCTTATTGAACACATGGATCCAATGCTCATGGCATCTAGTTATACTACTCCAAGGGTGGATGCCAATAACTTTGATGATGCATTCAAAATTTTGAATTTGTGAAGGTGCCCGATATTGATACTTGAATTTCTCGCCTACTCCATGTAATTAAAATTTGAATAGATTTGGAAGGTGATAGATAAAAGGGAGTTGTCTAGATATGTGGCGATTTCTATCAAACTTTTATTTCTTCGGTGACCATCCCTTATCTCCCTCTGGTTCACTAGTTTCTATAGGCTGGTACCTGTATTACCCAGTGGGCTAGCATCAACGCCACACCAAACATCATACGTCGGCACTATGGGAAAACTATTCCTCTGTCGACGATCTGTCTCTCGTACATGCCCTCCTCCTGAAACTCATACCTACCATACTACGATGTCCCTCTCCTTTATAGAAAGAGCTTTCCCTTAGAGATTTGAATTTCATTACCAATGACAAGGTTAAATGGAAGAGCCTAACGACGCGATGATTTTTTCCACCGACAATCATCGTGTTGGCCCTCTGGAAACTGACCCACCCTTCCTCCCCTTCGTTGGCCCCCCATTCTCCCACCATCATCATCACCCCCTCCATTGCCATTAGACCCTTCGCTATCTCCCTTCGTCTATCATCATCGCCATCTCCCACACGTCCCTCCCCATGCACTTATTTCCCACCGACTCCCTCCGTATCAGCCTTTCCGCGCACACCATGATTCAAATCTAGTGATGGGAATGCCCTATATGCCACCCCATATCTGCACATCGTGTGCCCCCTTCCCACCTTCTCAGCAATGATCGCATTGTGTGCCCTTCCCTCAAGCAGTGTGATTATTGTTTGGAGTTCCCCGAAGTCAAGCCCACAATTTGTCCTGGAGTTATTCCTTCCTCCACATAACTGAACAAGGATCAGGAGATGGTGAGGCGTTGAATCAAGGCCATTTATGCTTTCTTTCCATTTGCGCTAATGATGTGTGTCATGTTGCTGGAGGTGAGTGCAACAAGTAGGGAGCAGTTGGTATTTGTGGGTGTCCCATCCAAAATCCATCCTCGTCTGATAGCTCAACTCGAAAGCTTCTGCTGGTAAGTTTATACCCATGCTTATACTGGTAACTTGAATCCTTTGAATCCGTGCTGGTAATAAAAATCAAAGGTCAATCTCAGTGCCCGACCAACTGTAAGCTTATTCCAAATTTTCTTAATGAAAGAACATAGTGATTCTCAAATCTACTCAACATATATAGTAATGATTTCCTTTCATTTTCAATACTAGTGTTGTATTGCCATCATTGTGAAATGTCAATGACCTAGATGTTGTGCACAAATCATAGTCCTCCTCTGTTACTTCAAGTAGATTGTGGACTCGTTTATTATATGAAAACACTGCAAGTAGCCAAGGCACAAATCATCATATGGAAATACGTGTATTATATGAAAACACTGCAAGTATCCAGGGCACCGATCATCATATGACAAACAACTTATAATGAGGGCAATACTTAGTTCTTTATCCTCAGAAATGGACTGAACTCAATTTCACTTCAAATTGATTTTTTATTTGTGTTATAGTGGAGGATTGCATATGTGGTGAAAAACTCATGCTTAAAAAGGAGTGATGGGTTTGAAAAATACCGAAAGCCAAAGGTAATTCTTTGTTAGGTGTTAACTGTTACACTTGTCTTAAGTCAGTCCTTGGAATTCAGGAATTAATTTTGTTTCTAGCATAATGTATTGTTTGAATATCTTTTCGCCAATAATTTTGTCATGTTGGTGATCTGCATTGGAGTATTTTTATGTGCTAAAGTTAGCATAATTATATGTTTTAAGATTCCTATAAGTATCTAGTGGAATATTTTGTAGTTGACATATTTTGTAAAAATAAAATAAAATACGAGCCCTTAATCGTAAGCAATACACATCTATAATGCTTTCTGGCTCAACCTATTTCTTTTATTGGAACTACAAGATTAAGATACATGTGGATGTGTCATATCCAACATAAAATATGGTGGGTTAATGATTTAATCCGAATTTGGATGATTTGTCCATTATTTTGTTCTATATCATCATATGTGTGACTGATTCAGTTTATCATTGTTTTTTCTCTTTTGCATTACGGTTACTCCGCAGCTTGACAACCCTTGGTATGAAAACATCACTTTCATTGGAGTTGCAACTTAGGTTTGTATTGAAACAACTCTTCGACTTTTCCATGTATTGGAAAGTTTTGTTGAATTATTATATGTTTCTAGATTGATTGTCCCTATATGTACATGCTGGAGGAGTTGCTTGGCTTTACATGAACATTTCCTTATGTTTAACCCTAAAATCAATCGTTTTTTAATATCTTCACAGGTCCCTATTAGAGAAAATTCCTTGTGATATATACTATGGAATTTCTTATGATTTTTAAATGACTATACTTAAGTCCTCTATTTGACACAAGGAAAATGGAGCTGGAAGTATATAGACAGACAACAAAATATGAAATACAAGGAACGCTCAAAGAAGATTCAAGGGAAGAAAATATTGATTGTATATATCTTTGTACAATCTTATTATTGTGTGCTTGGCATGTGCATCGAGCATGGCTAGAGAAAAGAAAGCACAAATTCATCATGCTCTTGGAGAAATTATGCACTCTTTCCATGATGATGAACTTGTGCAAGAAGTAGTTAAAAACATGCTTGAAAAGTTCCAATATCAAAAGAAATTTATAAATTATTTCAAGAAAACTTGGATAGCAGAAAATAAAATACATAAGTGATTCATAGTGTCCATGTATGTATATATTCTATGATGTCGGAAAAGGACCTACCATGGATTAAGCCATCGATGTATAATGTAAATCATTGATTCACCATGCCTTATGCCACGAAAAATCGTGTGTCTATGAAAATAGGAAGACTCGTCTTAAAGACGGGCCTATTAAGTAAGTAAGGCTCGCCCGCTAGTAATCCCTACTCGCACAGTGAGCCTTATTTACCAAAAAGATGAGTCTTTCCATTGTCAGAGATGCATGACTATTCATGGCATAAGTTATGGTGAATCAATGATTTACATTATACATCCATGCATTAATCCATGGTAGGTCCTTTTCTGGCATCCTGATTCAAAACTTGGGTTCTAATATCTTTTACGACATCCATTAAATTTCCTCCATCGTTTGAATGATTTCGAGGATCTATAGGTTGGAAGTCATGTGTCATTATAAGGATGGGACGATTGTATCACTTGTCACTTAGTTTAATTTCAAATTCAAAAATTTGAACATGGCATTTTCCCTTCGAATCTATTTCATTTTTTTTTGCTTATATTGTGGTTTCCATCCATGTTTCTCTACAATGATTTGTGTCCCCGTTTAATTGTGTTGTATTGTATATTGGTTCTATGATGTGATAGGTCACTTCATCAATTCTTCATGTTTTCCTCTACTTTCTTCTACTGGAAAACAACTCCCTCCACCCTTGTTATGGTTCTATACCAAGAAAGGCCTCCTGCTGTTGGATTTGTCTTTTAGTCAGCAACTACTTCTGTATATTTAAAATAATATGATTCTTCAGGCTTAAAATTCTTATTCACCGCCCTCCCTTGAATATCAACGGGTGTCTTCTTTTTAAGTGCTGGTGTCAGATCATGTAACCATTTGATTGTTGAATGAGAGTAGGAATTGGCCTTGAAAGTCTCTTCCATATCCACTGCCATGATTGTCGTGAGATGAAAATCATGGAATATGGTTCATGCATCATCAAATCCAAATCCATCATCAAGAGTTCTAGAGTTGAAGGAAGAAGGAAGGTAGACAAAGAGATTGACATGTAAGAAATTCGATTGAAGTTGCATTAGCAACTTTGCGCAGTTTATAAAAATAATATGTTGGGATTTTGTGTTGGTTGCGGGTATGGGTATGGAATTTTCATGGAGGTTCACCATCTTAATTCCTAAATTCTCTCAAATTCAAACCTTCCCTAACTTTGTAGCAACACTGGTTTCAGGTTTCGATCCTCTCGCGGTTGGTGTGGAAAATTTAGCAGAACAAAAAAAATATTATAAATACTTTTTGGAAGATGACAAAAGGGCCACTATGGCCCAACAACAAGGCTTAAATGGTCATTGCTATATGATCACAAGCTTGGAAGAATATTGTGGTCTGCAAATAGAGTATTGGAGTAGACTTGATGGTCTCCTTAATGCATTATATCCATATCTCAAGGATGTTGCAAAAGGTTAACAATGTAGAAGTTGAATGGTTGAGATCCCATGGATCAGGCACAAGAGGGATATCTGGTGTCATAAACAGGGGATGGGCCTATGCTAGATGTTATGGGGAAGGCACGTTTTCATTTGGAGTTACTTGTTTGGAAATGCCCCTTAGAGATGCATTGTGAAGACTCGCGTTTATCCATATTGCCAGGGACATAGTGCATCGCAATGGACGATATCACAGAACTGTAATGGGATTGTAGCCAACAACAAATATGTGTTTTTATAATCATGAAATTGAAGGGAAAACGTTGAGGCAGGAGGCAATCCTTGATATAGTTAAGGTTTCTCTAGGTATCTCTAAATTTGTTTATGTGCAATACAGAGTAGGAACCATCGATTGCACAGCCTAAGTCAAATATAAGATGAAGGAGAGCATTATCGGTGATAGAAACTATGCTCCGAGAGGATTGGAATGTTATTTGACTTTGTCCCCAATTTTGAAGTATGTAAGAATTGTTGTTATTGTTTCTACATCTTGTGATTTTAGAATAATCATGTGAAGTAAGAATTGTTGTTATTGTTTGTCCATATTGGGATTTCAATCTTGTAAAGGATGGATAAAACTAAACTCCGCCTTTAGATGCTTTAGGCTATTCTTTAGGCCTAGAAATGGATGACAAAAATGTAGGTGGATTGGAATATTTTTAACATGTTTTATATTTAACACAGATATTATTTTAAATTATTTAAATATCATACATTAAATGCTACTTTACATCAATGCCAGCCTTAAGGATTATTGGTAACCGAACTAGGGTTGTTATGGAAAAAAGTTGAGCTAAGAGACCAAGCCTGGGGTTTTTCCTATCACACCTGACCACGGGGGGCTCTCCTCGCACATCTCGCGTAGAGGTGCTCCGACCTCCAGGGACGAAAGGCCTCCTTTGGTTGCTCAATGGAGAAGATGGGACCTTCAGGTCCTGTGCTAGTCAATGGAGCTGCATATGTCGAAAGCGAGAAACAGGTCGGTCTAATAAACGACCTGAAGCCTCAGGTGGGGGGTTGTTTCCCTAAATCTCCCACCATCCCAGAACTCCAAATCATATCTAAGAAGGTCAAAGGCACAATAGAGCTCTAGAAGGAAAAATCCCTGATCGGGAAGTTTGTGGGGATTTGGCCCAAGGAAAAAGGCCTAGTCAAATGGATCAGCAGTGTATGGAACCCTAAATGCCACTATGACCTGCAAATTGGATCCAAGGGTTTTTTCACTATCATTTTATTCAACTAGGAGGATCGAGACTGCATTCTAGAAGGGGGTCCCTACTTCTTTTTCTCTGTGGGTCTCTACCTTCTCCCATGGAAGGAACGGTTCAACCCAGAAACTGAAGACATGAAAATTGACCCTGTCTAGATCCGCCTCTTCTCTCTACCAAGGGAATAATGGGATATGGAAACTTTGAAGGACATAGGGAATACCTTAGGAGAATTCATAAAAGTTGTAGAGAAAACTAGGGTCCAAAGGTATACCTCTTTTGCTTGAATCTATGTCTACTTAGATCTATCCAAGGAGCTGCCAGAAGCCATAAGCCTTAACTAGGAAGACAAGGAATGGATTCAACCCATAAACTATGAGCAAATTCCATTACGATGTAGGAAATTCCATGAGTATGGTGATATACGAAGGAACTACCCCAAGATAGCCCCAATGGCTGCCTCCACTAAACATTAGCTGGTGGGAGCCATGGAAAATGATGGATTTACCCAAGTAAAGAACAAAAGAAGAATCAGAGGCGGTGCGACAGTAAAGGCCAAAAAATATCAGGAGGCAAGGGAGACTAGATCCAAAAACTCCTTTGTTGTCTCAGGGGACAGATCGAAAGGAGACACACCCAAGGAAAAGGAGCAAGTGGAACAGCCGAAGAAGGATATAAGTGCCCTAGAGAAAGAGGAAACCCAATGAATGGAAATAGTAGAGGAAGAGGAGGATGAAGAAATGGAGCTAGGAGAACTGGATCTAGACACGATAGAAGCCGAATGTGGAAAGAAGGGCCAAGGCTATGTCCCCAGGAGGCAAATCGAGATTCTTTAGGAAGCAATAATCAAGGACAGGGCACAACTGAACCTGGGGATATATCTAGATCCACAAAAAGGAAACAAGAGGAAGTCTCCAGAGGAGGAACAACGAAGAGGGAGAAAAACAAATAAGCAGCGCATTGCAGAAGTAGGATTTAAGCTCATTGAATCAGGCCAATACCCAACGATCAAGGCGACCTTGTATGAAGTCTCCAAAGTTTACCATTGAAGCTAATTTCATGGAATATTAGGGGGTGTAGTAACCCTAGGAAGTGGAGGACTATAAATAGGAAGATTAAGTAGGAAAACCCTGATATTCTTCTACTCCAGGAAACTAAATGTAGTTGTGAGGGATTGGAAAAAATCAAAAATAAAATATGGAAATGCAGCAAAGTTATGGCCATGGATGTTGCTGGATAATCAGGTGGGATTGCAATTTTCTGGCGCCCCCAAGTGGTGGAGCTTATATACTAAAGGGCCAATAAGTTTGCACTCATGGCCAATTTCCAACACCTTGATTCCGGGGTGAAGGGCACAATTATAAATGTGTATGGCCCCAGTAGCTTCCCTGAGAAACGAGCCTTCATAGATTTCCTCAACTGGACAAAATACCAGTCGGAAGGGGGAAGCTGGGTAATGGGTGGAGATTTCAATCTCATAGCCAACCTCGGAGAAAAGAAGGGAGGAAGATGAACTCTTGACAAATACCAAGAGGCTTTCAGCGATTTCCAGGCCCAAAGCTCCTTTGTGGATATGGAAACCAGAAATGGCTGGTATACTTGGAACAATAAGCGAGGTGGAGAGCATCTAGTGGCTTCTCGCTTGGATAGATTCTTGGTATCGAAGAATATCCTCCACGGTACGGGTAAAATTATGGCTGACGTCTTTCCTGCTGCAGGATCTAACCACTGGCCTATCAGCCTTAACTAGGAGTGGTCTTGCTCTACATTGAAGAAATCGTTCAGATTTGAACACTTTTGGATGGAACACAAGCACTTTAAAGATATTTTCAATCAGTGGTGGTAGGAGATGGTTCCCCCCACAGGTACATCTATGTATCATTTCCAGTAGAAACTCAAAACACTCAAGGCCAAAATCCGTACTTGGAACAAAGAAGAGTTCGGTAATATTTTTGAAGATAAAAAAGGGCTAATTACTGAGCTTGAGCTCCTTAGGCAGAAGGGCATGGAGAAAGGGTGGGATGAGGGCATGCAGCAAAAATAAATATCTCTATGGGGCCAATTAGAGGCAAGAGAGAGGCAGGAAGGAATATTCTGGAAACAAAAATCCAAGGTCAAATGGTTGCAGGATGGTGAAAAGAACACCAAGTTCTTCCATAACTCGGTCCTCCAAAACAGGAGCAACTCTAGAATCCAAAAAATTAGAAAGATAGATGGCAGCCAGATTGAGACCAGAGGGGAGATCAAAGACGAGCTTACCCACCATTTCTCGGAGATCCTCCAAGAAGAAGATCATGACAAAGGAAGGAACATAGCAAATATCACTCTCCTAATCCCCTCCTCTGTCACTAGGGAAAAAAATGAGATGCTCAGCAAACCGTTTACTATGCAAGAAGTTGAAGAAGCAGTCAATCAAACGGCCCTTGGAAAATCCCTTGACCCAGATGCTTTCACTTCCAATTTTTTCCATCATTTCTGGGATGTTGTGAAGGAAGAGGTACTTGTGGAGATTGTTGAAGAATCCAGAAGTAAAAGGAGGGTTCTCAAAGCATTTAACGCGACCTTCCTAACCCTAATCCCCAAGGAAGTGGGAGCTGAAATCCTGGACAATTTAAGGACTATAGCCCTCTACAATGTGATCTACAAGATAATTTCCAAAGTGATTGCCAATCGATTGAAGACCCTCCTCCCAAATCTCATCTACCCAGAAAAATATGTCTTTGTGGAAGGATGTTAGATCCTGGATGGGGTCATCCTCGTGCATGAAGTCATTCACTCTCTTCAAAGCTCTCAGCAACTAGGTATGATGATCAACATTGGCATAGCTAATGCCTTTGACAAATTAAGTTGGCAATTTATAAGCAAAATGTTGGAAGCTTATGGTTTTTTCCAAGGCTGGGTGGATTGGGTTATGGGATTAATCTCCACCCATTTTTTAGCATCCTTTTGAATGGAGCTCCAACCCATATCTTCCAACCATCTAGGGGTATCAGACAGGGAGACCCTCTTTTCCCTTTTCTCTTCATTCTTATGGCAGAAGGATTGAGTCATCTCCTTCAGACTCAGGAAGAGAATGGGGAGTTGAGAGGTCTCAGAATTCAGGATGACATGGACCTATAGACCCACCATCAATTCATTGATAACACCATGCTTATGGGGCACCATTCAGTCCAAGAAGCAAGAAGATTCAAAAAAATCCTATCTCTCTTTGCCAAGGCCTCGGGCCTAGATGTTAACCCTAACAAATCCCAAGTCTTCTTTCTAAATACTTCCCTAGCTACCCAAAGGAACATCCCTTGCATCCTAGGTTTCACGAAAGGAACCTTTCCCTCAAAGTAATTAGGAGTTCCCCTAGGTCTACGAAAGCTGAAAAGAACATCCTAGCTTGAAATCTTAGACAGAATGAAACAAAATCTCTCAAGCTAGATCTTAAGGCCCCTTAACCTTCCTAGCAGGCTTGTCCTAATCAAATCGGTGCTACAGGTTATGCCCATTTATCTGTTCTCAGTCCTCTCAACCCCTAAGTCTATCCTTCGCGAAATCCAAATCCTTCAATGAAACTTTCTATGGGGTGGCCAAGAAAAATAGGCCAAATTTTCTCTGGTAATCTGGGAAGGCCTTTGTCGGCCCAAGTTGATGGGGGGTCTAGGGCTCAGAGATCCCAAAATTATGGCTGAGGTCCAAGGTGCAAAAGTTTGGTGGCGCTGGGTAACCCACACATCCGAACCCTGGGCCAGACTATGGCACATCAAATATGCCCATGATAGACCTTTCTCCCATTTGATCCATTTCAACAAGGACTGGTTAGGCTCCCCCATATGGACAAAGGAAAAAGGAGGAAGACACCTAGTGCAAAGCCATAGTTTTTGGGAAATTCGGGATGGAAGGAATGCTAAATTATGGGAGGATTCCTGGAACCAGCTCCCGCAGCTCGAAGATAATCTAATATGGGGCCCTATATGGGAAAACGCCATGGTGACTAGTAAGATCCAAGTTTGCCACTTCTTGCAAGACACAAACCTTCATGGGTGGAGGTGCTGGGACTTCTTGGAAAAATCAGACCAAATGAATATGGCAGATTGGGATGCTTTCTAGGAGGAAATTCTCAATCGCTTCATCAAGGTCAAGGAGGGACTGGACATTCTAAGATGGGGGTATGCAAACAAGGGGATGTTTAGTATCAAGGAAGCATACAACATATAGATAGGAAATCTGATTGAGGAGGAGGAAAGTTGGAAGAAGATCTGGACCTTGAATCTATGGCCTAAGGTAGGCCTCTTCACTTGGCTAGTGGTTAAGGGTCGTATCCTCACCTGTGAGAATCTCCAAAAGAGAGGAGTCCAAGGACCATCCCAATTTTGCATGTGCTTCCAAGCGGAAGAAACCATGAGCCACCTTCTTGACTGCTTCCCTTTTGATGCATCCATTTGGGATAAGGGGTCCATGGGATTCCGAAGAAGTGACAGGAAAATAGCTTAGCTGGCTAGACCCTTGACAGAATGGAATCATAAAGCATTCAAAAACAGAATCATCAAGACTATTCGGAATTCCTTACCAGGAATGACCATGTGGTTCCTATGGAAGGAAAGGAATGGGAGAATATTTAGAGACAAGAGAAACAACATTAAGAAGGTTTCATAGACTGTGAAGGATAACCTCCTCTCCTCCATTAGAAGCATGCAGTGCCATGATCAGGACAATCTTTTCCCAGCTGAACAAATCCATATTGTGAAACATTAGGGGCTCGACAAAACTCAGATGGCAGGGCTCCTTTGGCAAGACAAGATTATTAAACCTTCTAGCCCAAATTTTTGGTCGACTCCGCCCCCTCAGTTTTTCAAGATCAACTTTGATGAGGCATCCAAGGGGAACTAGGGGGACGCCAGCTATGGAAGACTCTGCAGGCATTACGAGTGGAAGATCCTATTCATCTTTTTGGGAGCTATTAGCCAAGACACCAACAATTCTACTGAGCTAGAGGGTCTGATTCAAGGCTTGGAATGCCTGGTCCATGGCGTTTGCTTCCTCGCTCTCATTGAGGGGGAATCCAACATCATGATCCAGGTGGAAAAACACTTAGAAAGTGGCCAAGTCAATGATAAAGTATCCACCAAATAGAGGCTTTCTAGTTGCCTGGACTCCCTCCATGAATTGCTCCTTGATCAAACAGCTGTCTCTTTCAGCCACATCAGAAAGGACGCCAACAAGGCAGCAGACCTCCTTTCCAATGCGGGTGTGGATGGTGACTTGGATCTTCAATGGGTCCCTCTTGAGAATTTTGAAGCCAAATATTGGGCCCAACGTTGCAGACAAGTGGCAGATCAAGACTATGAGGGGGGACACAGGTGGCTCACCCAAACAATGCGGTGGTGAAGGGGGCAGACGGTGTGAGCACGCCATGACAAGACCTCATTAAAATTCCTGTACAAATCTTTCTGGCAAGCGAGCAGATCAAAAGGTGGCTATCCTTCACCATCATGGTAATCTATGGTGAAGGACGCAAAAGGACAGACGGAGAATGGTGTGATGGATGATTTGACTGGGTAATTACTTATGGCAGGGGATCCTCTATAGGAAAGAGTATGAGGGATGTCGTTAGCATCATCACCATGGAGCACTCAAGGTACAATCCTAGTTAGGCAATTATGCCACCTTCCCCTTTTTATTCTGCTACTCTTCGACCTCCCCGCATCCGTCGCCCCTGCACTCTCTTAGACTTCCTGCTATTCTGGTTTACCCATGGTCCCTCCTCCTCACCTGCCTACAGGTATCCATCTCCTCCTTGGACCTTGTGCTTGCCCTGCTCCCCCTTCCATTGGAATATGGCTCTGAAATGTTCGTTGGAAAAGGGTATGTCCCCTGGCGAATCTTTGGTAGGGCATGGTAATGTGAAGAATTCCTACAGGGCCACGCAGGCCCAACTCCAGGACCAGGAAGAGGCTGAATCCCTCAAGGAACACATACCTCTAAACATTCACTTGGAAGTGGAGGAAAGGGTTGAGGAATTCTGGCATGTAGTCAAAAATATGCCCAAGCACTACAAAAAAAATTGGATTTAGCATCTCTTTTTGCATCCTTTTTTTGCACCTAGACTATCTTTCAGTGTATTTTTCTTCATTTTTTGGACAAAATGGTGCAATTTCATGGGTTGGTGCTATTTTAGGTGTTTTTTGCGTCCTTTTTCTAAATCTGACGCAAATTGCGACGTAATTTGCACCGGGTTTTGCACCTAGTTATGCGCCAGGTTTTGCATCAGGTTTTGTGATAGGTTTTGAGCCTAGTTTTGGATCTAATTTTGCACCTAGTTTGTACATCTACTCTTGTTGTGCCCCCTTTTATGCCCTTGTTTTCATCCACTTTTGCATCCTTTTTTACATCCACTTTTGCATCCACTTCTGTTTTTTTTTTGCATCCCTTCGTGCGCCAAGTTTTGCATCAAAGTTTACATCCTATTTTGAGTCTATTTTTGCATCTCGTTTTGTTTCAGCCATTTTTGCATCCACTTTTGAATCCATTTTTTCTTCCACTTTTGCACCCATGTTTTCATCCCTTTTTGCATCCCATTTTGCATCCATGTTTACGTCTTTTTTCGCATCCACTTTTTTCACATCCCAATTCATACACAATTTTGCGCTTACTTTTACACCCACTTTTCCTTCAACTTTTGCATCTACGTTTGCATCTTTTTTGCATCTAATTTTACATCAGTTATTGCATCCCTTTTTGCATCCACTTTTGCATTGGGTTTTGCATTGGGTGTTACGACTACTTTTGCATCTAGTTTTGCATATACTTTTGTTGCATCCACTTTCACATCCAATTTTGTATCCAATTTTACATCCATGGTTGTATCCACTTTTGCGCCACTTTTTCATCATGTTTTGCTTCCATGATTGCATCATTTTTTGCATCCACTTTTGCATCACCTTTTGCATCCATATTTTGTGCACCCCATTATGCGCCCACTTTTGCGCCTACTTTTGTTGCATCCATGTTTTTATCCACTTTTGCATCTAGTTTTACACCCAGATGTTGAAGATGAAAATGAGGATAATGATTATGATATTGATGATGGTTATGATGATGATGATGATGTTGTTGATAATGAGGAGAATGATTATGATGATGATGATGAGGAGGAGGATAATAGCAATGATGACATTTCTGATGATTATGATGGCAATGCAATGAATGGTGATGATGGTGATGGTGACAAAGACAATGATGATGAGTACAATCAGAGTGATGATGTTGATCATCTTAAAAAATAAGTTGTTATTTGTCATGCGTAAATCGTGTGTGTCCTCCATGACCCTTTTCCACTAATCACATATTTTGCGTAGATGTTATTTCTTATGCTAAAGGTAATGACGAATAACTAATGAAACTGTCAATAATCATGATGATGATGTCAAGGACAATGGTGATGATGATGACATGGATGATGATTATCCCGATGATGATGACTATTCTGATAATCATGATGACAATGACAAATATGATCATCATCATCATCATCATTTCCATCATCGTCTTCATTAAAGACATCATCACTGTCATTGTCATCTAGTTCATCATCATCATCATTTAAAGCATATGGGATATGTTTACCATTTACAACATGCATAACAAGTGGGATTATTCTAAAACACCCCACCAAAGTACAAAATTCAAACCACAAGGGAAACATAATATTGAAATTGTTTCAATTTTCTTTCTCCCAACAAAACATGCTTCATTTTAGGGAATTATGTTAAAATCCATGCATTCATAGTCCATCCATACCATACTTGTAATAAATTTAAATATAATACATAACCGAATTTATAAAATAGGTAAACATTTTATAAACACCCTTATGATATATAAACTTCTTTCACCTTAATAATGGTAAAATATGTAAATATAATAATAACATATAATTAATATAAATATGTTACTATAGTTCATATGTTAAAAGATTTAATATAAATAAATATATATAGTTCATATGTTATGTGATTTAATATAATTAAATATACACACATATTATTTACTTATACATTATACAAATTAAAATATAGATTAAAACCTATGAAGTTTCATAGGGAGGCAAAGCAAAACATGAAGGATTTTTCAAATATAGATCTATGTACAACTACCTATTTCCCAATGGGGCTTCTGCTAAATCAGTCTATGGATTCAGGGTTATGAGTATCAATTTGGTCCCTCTGGTCCATCCCCAATTTGGCCATGAGAGGATTTAATTCGGTCATGAGAGGATTTAACATTATTCCGCCCATGAGGAATTCTAAGGGTGCCTAGTTGGCAATGTGGGTGTCTTGATTCACGGGCCAAGATGTTCAAATCCTAGATTTTGGGGATGGATCAAAGTAAACTAGGAGCTCTACCGCTGTTGATGCTTCTACTGTCTCTGTCTTAGATGCTTCTCTCTCGTATACTATATAAGATATACCTATGCTGGTGGTGCTACTGATGCTAGGTCACCAAAATTTAGATCGCTATCTCGCCCTACCCATGGAACACGAATTTGGTTGAATCTCAAGTCTGCCACATGCTTTCCATTCCAAAAACCTTCACAGTTTTGCATGATTCGATTTACTTCTGGTACTCTGTGCTGGTTGGGTTTTCCATCTATATTTTCAATTAAATGAGGAATTCGTGTAATGCAGTTTAGTCGTTTTGGCGGATAGGTGTGATGCTTGTAACTGCAAATCTAATTCTTTCAGGCCGCATTGAAATATTTGTAATTACATATTTTATTGAAAGCACGTTTGAGAATAGAAATTTCAGAAAACGAGGTCAAACATATAAATCCATATCTTACTTAAAACGGTTGGTATTTGTTTTTATCTAATTATTGGTTAAGAGTTTTTAAGATGGAAGGAATTAAAAGAGTAGGTTAATTGCTATAGAGTTAAGAAAGAGTTATTATTTAAATTACTTTTAAGGCTTTTTTAATTGGTTAAACTTTTTTTTAGATGTAGGAAAATGGGTGAAATTGTGTTAGAAGTTGGTCAACTACTTGTTATTTTAAATGATTTGATTTTTTTGAATAATGAGGGGAACCAATTTGCACTTTTAGTTATAAGAATACTTTTTAAAAAATTAACATATTGATCATATAATTAAAGTAATTTATTTTAAATTTATATTTTTTATATTTAGAATAGGGTATTTATTTTACATTTATGCTTTTCATTTAAGTCTTATTACATTGGAGGCACATTTTATCAAATTCATGAAAATACAAAATATGTATGTTGGTTTTAAGTGTGACTCACAGTTTATGTTCCTTATTTGGTGGACTCTTTGAGTCTCCTATTTGTCTGAGTCTCTAGCCTAGCGCCATGTACCAAGATCAAAAAAGTGGTAGGTAAGGTCTTTATGCCTCCATCCATACCTTGCAAATTGCATAAAGACCTATACCTTCTTCCATTGAAAGACTTGCCCATATATTTCTTACGCTACCAAGCTTCAAATCATTGGGTTACAACTAGAAGGTGTGGCCTCCCCTAGTGGGAGGTTCACTCCAAATCTTCAGAGGTCTTAAGATCAATATAGATAATTTGATCATTTCAACACCTATCCTGATCTAGACTTGGGATGTGATTTGCTAGGCCTTTCGTTGTTGTATTTATTGTCCAATCTATCGATACAATCTACTATGCCAAAGGGAAACATATTTAAATGCAAACAACTTCTTGGAAACAACCATGAAAGTTTAGACTTTTAATAGAACACCCTTTCTTTGAAACAAAAATTTTAAGTAAAACTGAGAGATTGCAAATGAGTTAACATATTATGTAAGAGAAACTTTTATTAAACCACCCTTACACCATGCAACATAAACCACATTAGTATGCTCTCTCATATTACCTCTTTGATCATTGCAAAACATAATCCAATAGTTTGGTTTGACGTAGTTATTACTATATATGGAATTGGAGACACATGGCTTATGCAATCCCTTCCTTATTATGAATGTTTGACCCTTCATGGTCATAAACGATAACGCATGCAAGATATATTAGATATTGGGAAGATCGTGTTATATTGAGCTCATTTCTTCAATTGAGTGCTCTTTAGAAAATGTTCATTAGAAAATGGTGTTGCTTTGTGGCTTGTTCATGTCACTTTAACATTGTAGTTTACTTTCCATAAATAAAATTCCATTATGAAGAGGATAAATGTATGGCTTTAACTTTAAAAAAACATCTCAACCTTGCAATATCTATATTTTGTTGTTAAGAAGGATTTGAGTCTATTTAGAAAGATGCTTGTACATATAAAATGCAATTACAGGGGTTCCTCTTGTAGGCTTGGTAGTTGGGGTGGTAGGCTATCCTTGTCCCCACCCAAGTTCAAAACCCATGACTATATGTACATGACACCTACGGGAGTGTCAAAATTTTCATTAATGAAAAAAAATGCAATTACAAATTGAGATGTTCATCATTCTAGATTATAGTTATTTTCCCTATAGTGTCTCATCACATTTTCTTCTACTTTTATTAAGAAATCATGCATAGATTTTATAGTATTTTCCAAAGTTAATGGATATCATGTATTTTTAATATTTGAAGTTTTGTACATAAAATTTATTGTAACTATTGTTTTCATTCTCCACTTATCTTAAAAATTTGTTGTAGACTTTAATGTTGTATTATTTTACTAGGTCAATGCCTTTGGATGGTCTCCTCCATGTGTGCCTCTATCTTCCTAACACAACTTGTATCCTACTAAAAAAAACTAATATGAATATCTATTTGGTTCAAATTCACTTCCTCAGTATGTTAATTTCAAGATTAATATTGATTACATGCATGTACACAACTTTTTATATCCTTTAAATTAATTGCTTCCTAATGATTTCCATGAATCTAACTTATGATATACCTTGACATTGATATTTTAAAGTACTTTAAGATTAAATTGTACAATATATACCAAGAAGTATGGGCACATCATGCTTCTTCCCTATGGGTTGACATTGGGTTCTTCCATAACATTGATAGGGAATCCTCGAAAGGATCACATTGATTACTCATCTAAAATCTCTAGACTCAAAGATGATGAGCCTTCTACATTTGTATCTCAGTTCATGCGTGAGCTGCAAGGTCTCAAGGCAGTTGATGGCGAGGAACCACCCAAAGTCTGCACGTCAACCCAAGGCTGAAAGGTGACTGTAGTGGTGGGCCTGTAATAGAGCAGAATAAATCCTATAGGATGCAATGGGGTAAATCTCAAAGGTGTGAAGGGTGGCGATCAAAGGATGACGATGATACGAGTAAGAATTTTTCACCTTAAGTAACAGGTTCTCTGAGATGCTAGGCAATATATTTATAGTTAAATTTGTGGCATGGTTGACACGGAATAAAATCTACTATATGAGATGATTGGGTATAAACCACGTTATTGGATCTATCAAATTTTCGATTACATCTCTATATTAGACTATAGTGCATGTCCTCTCTAATGCTTATTACACTATCTTTCTGCACAGCTTTCATCTAAGTTGTTATAATTCTGCACCTTCATATCATTACACTGCCTAGATTGGGAAGAAGAGTTATTTTATAAAACTTGTGCTTATATATTTATGAAATTATTTACTTAAATATAAAACAAAAATAAATTAACTATTATTATAGAATCACAGTTAAATAACACAACCATTTAACTTGTGGCGAGTGAACATTGATAAACAAAAATATTAACTATTATTACAGAATCATAGTTAACTAACACAATCATTTAACCTGTGGCGAGTGAACATTGATAGACAACAAGTTAAATGCCACAAATAAGTTATCTGTTACTTGTTCTTCATGTGTACTATAATCACTCATTATCTATGCCTCAGTTACATATTATCACTCATCTTATTCTAGTTAAATAGGTTGTGTGCCACAAATTGCCCGTTATCCATGCATTAGCTACGGGTTATCCATGCATAAACTACCAATTATTTTTCGTACTTTTTTTATAATTTTTTATCTCAAAATTGTAACAACAACCATAAAATCAATTTGAACAATACGTTTATCTCATTCTCTTGAAATATAGGAAAAACATAGATGCTAGTCCACTCCAAAATCTAAAATATAAGCACCTATTAATGTAACAAGATTTATAGAATTTAGGAAGATGTCATTCACTTATAAAAAAACACAAAACATCTTTGTGTCAATGGATAAGGATATAGATACTCATCAAAAATATCCTTAATCTCTCTTCACTCTTCTAAAGTTCTCCTTTTCCATGTCTCTTCACTCTTCTAAAGTTATCTTTTAGTTGGATGTTTAAGTTTAAGTTTATATATATATATATATATATATATATAATCAACTTTAAACAATAATAACAACTTTATTATGATTTTTTAGTGGATTCAATAATTGTTTAAAAATATTGGAAATATATTTGGTATAATTGTTAAAGCATACATAAAGTGAGTTCAAAAGAGCATATTTACCTACGATTGAATATGTGGTTTGAGCTTAATTACAATTTCCACCCAATTTTAAAAAATTGGACAATTCTTGATGAATCCAAGTATTGGAGTAAAAGAAACTGACCATTTGTTGTATGACTTGTCAACACACATACTGTTTTCATGTACTTGGGAAACAATGACACCCTTTTTGTAAAAACATTTAAAATCAACCTTTATAGAAATATCAAAAAAGAAACCTCTATGGAAACTCCAAAACAACATGTGGAACAAGTGAGATAAAAAACATCAACATAGTAACCCACCCTAGATTAAAACATCAGTTCAAGTACTCAACCTAGACTCAAAGGGTGGTGATGTGAATATGGCCTCAATACCTTCCCCTTCTTGCAAACAATCCTAGCACAAAACCCCTTAAGTGGGATGACAAGACACCATGAATTAGAGAATTTGGATTCAAATAAAGATATAGGATCCACATTAAGCTCAAACTCAAAGTATCCATAGTCAATGTTTCTTCCATAAATAATTGACCTCTTGATTGAATATAATAACAAATGGAAAAATATTCATGTTTAAAAATTAAGAAACATAATATCATAATACCCATATTTAAAAAAATACACAATAATCAAGTTAAAACATATGTTAGTTATAATGGTAATTAATTATTCAAAGCTTAAAAAATTTAATCCCTTATAACTAAGATAATAATATTAACTAACATAATATTGAACTTCTGTCATATTTTTAAAATTTTCTTTAGTGAAACCTTTAAACCTATGCTCATTTAATGATTTCTTCACCATTATTTTGGAAAAAAAAATTAATGATTTCTTCACCATTATTCTGGAAAAAAAAATTATTTCCTCACCATTCATAAGGCAAAGAAGCCTCGGATCCTCCCAAGGTGAACCCACATAACAAGTAGGCTATTTCAACCAGTCCACTCCTTCTTGGTGATCCATAGTTATTTTAATCCTACTTCAACCTGCACTCTTGGTGCTCCATAGTTATTTTAAGCCTACTTCAACCCGCTCTCTACAAAGTTAGGGGTTTTGACTGAGACCTATAATCTCATATCCAATGTCTAACCAGGATTTGAGACTTTGAGAGGAGCCCACACATTCCACTAAATTTAGCACAGGTTATGGTGATTCGGTGAATGCTTTGCATTTAAACCAAATCCAAGACATTATGTTATTTTGGTGCCACACTTTCAAACTTGGTTCCATATTTAATTGTTTTCAATTTTTGCAATATGTGGTATTTGGAGGCAACTTAGGATTCTCATGGAATTGAGAAAAGATTGGGTTGCTATTGCTGAACCCTGCACCATATTCAAGGCTTTCAATCATTAAATCTCATTTATGGATCACCGCATCCCACCCTTCTCATTCTTCAACACACCGTTCTGACTCTCATTCATCCCTGCAGCTGTAGAGTCCACCAATATCTTGTAAAGGCATGGTGCTTTCTTTTCATTCCGTGTCTTTGATTTGTTTGCACTAAAATGGTGTATTCTTTCCATTTCGTGTCTTTGATTATTTTGTACTGAAATGGTGTAGTTAATTGCCACAAAGCTGTTTGATTTGTTCTTTCTACTATGCATTGTTTCAAATCATCTATCATTGAAAATATATGCTTGGCAGAGCACCCATTTGATATTGAGGTAACTGACTTCATCCTTTCTTGAGCTCTTCTAAGTATTTTTTCTATGGTTTATGTTACATGGTTTCTAGGGTTCTGCTTAAGCCTACCAAGAAATTTGAATGTGGGGTTTCTGTTATAAGCTTTTTATTGTCTTATTGACTTATCTGTTGAGTGTCTATTGTCCAAGTATTACCTAACTAAAATTTGCTCTGGGTGTTACTGCAAACAGGATCGTTAACTAGTATATGTTGCTTGTGTTTGATAATGTCTTGGTTATACATCTTGGTTATAAGACCCAAATGTAAGTGCAGAGGAAAGATAGGGAACGAGACAGAGGGATGGAGTCGAGGAAAAATGGGGAACAAGAGAAAGGAATGGTGCTAGTGTTGCTTCTCTCTGAATGTTGAGATCGACAAAGGGGTCTAAAAAATATTTATATCACCAAGAAACCCTAGACATTGCCTTTCTGTTTCATCGTCGTCCATATGAAGTCATCCATGTTGAATCATCGACGTGGAAAGAAGGAATTTTTTTTCATTCACTGGAAACCACTCCAAGAGAATCCGCTCTTACATTGTTTCTGATTCACGTTTCTTAATCTATTTCTCAAGTAAGCTATTACAACATCATTTACTTTGTAAGTATTACTAAGTTTTTTTATTAAAATGCATAAAACATAATTATTTTTCTGGCGAGGGAGTTCATCAACTAGAGCTTTGTGTAACTTTTCCATCCTGAAGAATGGTTAAATATCTAATGTTTGAGGAAACTAAGGGAAATGAAGTGGACATGATTTCTACTCCCGCAAACAAGCATTGCTCCTGGAACTGTTCTAATCCTTCTGGTTGGATGCTTCAAGGGGAAGCATGTTGTCTTCTTGAAGCAGCTCGAGTCTGGCCTTTTCCTTGTTATTGGTATGTTATTCCTTCACCCCAAAATTGTAACTAGTATAATATATGTATGTTCAGTTATCAAGAATATCATATGTATTTTAAGTTATTAAGAATATCGTTGTTGTTGAAGATATGAGGTTCTTATGATTTATAAGCCAGTAACTATTTTAGGATGAATCATCCAATCATATACATATTTCAATGATATTTCAAATATTAAGCATATTTGTTGCTTAATTGACATTTTAGATATCAGGTCATATTAGTAACAATGCATTTTAATCCATTGCAAAGATCTAAGCTTCTTTTTTGTTGTCCTTTTACTGGGTCAGTGGGATGAATCAATCCTCAACTGTAAACTATATATATGCAATAAAATGAGGTCCTCTATAGCCCCGGTAGGTGGAGGGGTTCCATCAGTACTGCTTGTTTATGGGAAAGACTGTATATGTGACCCTATATTGAACATGGACTGCATTGGTTGTGCATTATACAGATACTAGAACACACCCATCTAAACCTGGGTTTAATGCGCACCTATAGGTTGCATAGGTCGGGAATTTATATCTCGAGTTCACATGAATGGATGATATCTCAGATATTAGAATTTAGATGGTTTTGTGTTAGTTATAAAATTCAAGGAAAAACAACATGCCATACAAAACGTTTTACATGTTGCGAGATACATACACAAGGGAACAAACACTACTCCCAAGAATTCGAACTGGTACTTGTAAACTATGTGCAAGGGCCTTCATCAATATCTAGTGGCATAGAGATTTGTACATCCAAGAAAGAATATGAAGTTTGCATTTTTTCTTTCATTTTAAGCAAATCTTCTAGACACCAACTATTCATGCACGAGGAAAGAGTTGTGGTAAAATTGTTGACATGAAAGCTAGATCTAAAGCTGATATGTTCTACAACATGATCCTATAGCTTGAAGTCACAAGAACCAAATGAGAACTAATAGGAAGCAATTTTATGATGTTTCAATTGGGTGTTGCACAAATGGCTTTAGTATGTTCCCTGCTAAAATACATATTTTTAGTATTGTATTTACAGACGGCAAAAACACACATATAAACAGGGTTTTTTTTTTGGTAATTTACTATTCATTTATTCTAGTTCTTGAAGTTTTCAAAAATAAATTTTAGTTTACTGTAGGAAGTATGTAACACTTCTGGCACGTGTTTATTTTGTGACAGGGATCAATGTATTCAAAATCTCCTTTGGTATCTGGTTTGAAAAATAAATATTTCATTTTGAATACATTCATTCAAATGTTCCTTAAAACGAGCATTGTGATCTCATCCGGGACTATTTAGTAACTCAACTCGTAGTTTTTTATTTTTGTTTCATCAAAAGATTCATAGAGAGTAACCTCTCTCTTAGTTTGGTCCTACTGCCTTCTAATGCTTATAAGGACATGCTCTGTCAATCCCCATAGTATAGTGCTTAGGGTTTTCTGAAACTTAGTAATGATTCTTGTTGTATTTTTTGTTGCATTGGTTCAATTTTTATTTCGAAGATATTCCAACATCGAAAGTCATAGAGTCAGAGGTCACAGAATATCTCACTTTATGAAGAATATGCAGTTATTTGTCATTTCAATGGTTTTTGGTTTCTTACATCAGACCTATGCAAGTGGACTCATTCAAACTGGACAAAGTGGACTCTTTAGGTTACAACATGATTTATAATTTGTAAGCATCTCAATATTTGTATTCTAACCATCCTTTTATTACCTTTCTCAATTGGAACAAAATCAAATTCAAGTATTCCTCAGAGGTGTCATCAAGGAAATCAAAAGGGGCATATTAAGACATGTAGCCAGCACTGCAGAAAAATTCCCAATAGCAAATACAGTCTCAAACCTTTCAAGTCTCTTGCTTGGTGTCCATTTCCTGAACAAACTTCATTAGAGACAGACATTGAAACCAAACTTCTAAATATTGGTATGTAATTGCATTGTACTTTTTGCAAATACGGCAAGGGTGTGTATTTTTAATAAGAGCCATTTTTATATTTCTGATCACTTTTATTTCTGGTGGATATTGCAAATGATATTGAAATTGAAGAAGATTTTTCAACTTCAACTGCATCCTCATCTGCTCCCACGAGTAGTACAGGATTTGTCTATACAGGGAAAGATAGCTCCAAAGGTATTGATGTTACAATATTGGTTCCTTGTGATCATTCATATTTGTGTAATAGATTTTTCAAGGTGATATTGGTCTCACAGTGTTTCACATATTTTTTTGCAAAAGACAAGGAAAGTGATAGGAAACAATTATTAGATGAAAAGACCGAGGAACTAAAGCCCGGAAAGAGAACCCCTGATTAAATTAAGGCTGCTTATGGCCATACGAAATATCTGGTAAGGTATTTTACGTTATACCAAAGACTCCTTTTTATCAATGTTCCTTTGGTAGGTATCTTACTAAAAAATGGTAAACTGGGGTTGCAGGGCTTGTAGTAAACATGCTTCAAGAGCGGGGAGAGAAGCTACAGGTATATTTATAGATATGAGATTCTAAAATTCAATTCGATGATATTTCAAAGTGTTAAGTTATTGTTGTATTTATATTTCCATCCAGCATGTAGTAGAATCCCAACCACTCATATTTGGAGTAAAAATTAGTTAAAACTTAAAATTGATTACAATATAGGAGAAAGATCTGTAATATAAACTTTATTGAATTGGAGTCAGTTGATACAATGACATCATCCCCTTTTATTTCATCAATTCGGTAGTTGTGCTACCTAATACTCTTATCCACTTTACTAACTAATGACCTAATATCACTTAAATAACATGGAATTATTACATTTCAACTTAGTATTGGAGTGTTACAACCTCCCTTAGCACAACAATACTATTTTGAACTATTGCATGCCCTTCCCCTCTCGACATAAAAAACTTGTAAAGACGATTACAATATTAATATAGGAAACAAATTTTCACTGGTGTTTGGTTTTGGATTATGAGAACGATAGCTTTCCAATGTCATAAAGTCCAATAAACAAGACATCATCAGGATTCTTGTTCTCAAGTGCGAGCTCATACAAAGCAGAAAAAATATCACAACCCCAAACCCCAAAGATGGAAACCATCTGATGTGGACTTGGGCTTTCAAGAATGAGCTCCAGTTCTCTCAGGTCATTCTCTTTGAGTTTATTTCAAATTTTTGTCAATATTTTGAATCAGGCCCTCAAGGGTCTAGGTTTGGCTTGTTAATTTCTAGTTTGCAGTACAAAATAATGCCTTGACATGAATGTATTTTATTTTGTACATATTCAATAGAGAAGTATCTCAATTACCAAAACAAGAGAATAACATGTGTATGAGTCAGGCAGAAAACAAATAAATAACATAAAAGCATGATCTTACGAACCTCTTTCATGGCAAGCCAGCAACCAACCATGACAACCTTCTCAACTTGTCCCACAGTCTCAATATATTTAGTATCCTCTTCTTGCATTCCATTTGTTGTTTCAGGATCCTTTTTGTCAACTGATAAAGCCCGATTACCAGATTGGATATCATCAATAAAACTTTTAATCTTCTCTGGCATATCCAATGCATCTACAGAAACTACCCAAAGTGCCAATGATGTCACCCACACCACAAGTCTAAGAAGCCTCTCTAGGGAATCCTGTACCTGAGAGGCACTTGCTTGAGTAGCCTCAGAAGTGCAATCCAATTCTTCAATTGTGTATCGTAGTGTAAGAAATATTCCATGAATAAAGATGTGCTCACATTCTTTCACCAGATATTTCTCACCCTCTTCAATTCCCATGTTTAACCAGTCAATCTAGGACTGAATGTATTCTCCAATTGGAGTTCCAACATTATTTATATGTAAGTAATTCTTTTCAGGCCTCTTAGCACTCTTGCGTAGTAAACGAGATTCAAACAATTCAGACTCAGAAACATGATCTTGGACAATTTTCATAGTCCAGCCAAGCTCCTGAACATACTTTATGAAGATAAGATGCAAATCCAATGCTCCTGCACCACTCTCTCTCACACGTGGACTGCTAACAAGATTTTTTGAACACTTGATAACTTCATTAACAATGAACTTATTACTGATTCCAGGTAGAGAAGTAGGAAACTATATAAGGATTTGAAATGCATTTTCTCTCAATTTGTCCCAACTATCTACAATAGTTCCAACGAATACTAGTGTGGAATCTACTAAAAGTAGCCCTTGATCATATGGATGGTAGTAACTAGTACCTAAAGATGAAGATGATGCACATTGACTAGACTCTTGCTTTTCCAGTTGATGAATGGACCAAACATTAATCATCACCAATAACAGCTCCATAGCCATGCTCTTCCTTTCATAGGGAGCTTAAGGATACAAAGATGAAAAAAGAAGGTGGCCCAACCACTTCATAAACCGGTCGAGTTCCCATACACCTTCCAATATACTCTTATTGTATTTCTTATAATTTGCTGCAAGTGAATAACCTATTTCTACACCATATATGCACACATTGCTACTACCATTAACACATAATTTGGATGCAATTTGTTTCATTTTCCTTTCAATTACAGTACGTACCCATGAAAAAAACTTTCTAAAGAGCATAGTTCACTTCATTCCAAAAGCTGTAGAAGAGCAACACATGTTTAATGGAATTTGCATCCGCATCAGACTCAGCTCTAAGTTGGATAACAAGCTTGATGTCTTGGGATTTAAGAACAAAAATTCTGCAACATCTTTACGAAGCATATCATCAGTGTGAGTTAATGAAAATTTCAGCCACTCAAAATGCACTTGAACCTTGGACCCTTTTACAAAATCCACAGCCAAGCCATTTTCTTGCTACCTAATCTCATCACTATCATTTGAAAGCAATGAAGAATTGCAGTACCACTCAATGTGTCCCTCTAGAAAAGCAAGTGAATGAGCTACCTTCAACAAATTCCATCACACCAACATTCTGATCAATTGTTAAATCTCCTGGAAGACCAATTTCTCCTTCTATTTCAACCCAACCGAATATGCCATTATGCTTTCTGTTTTAGTGTCATGGTTGAAAATAAAAGCAAGCATGGTAAAAATTCCATCACCATCTATCACTGACCATGAAAAATATTGAATTCCAAGCTTAAAGTAGGTGGGTAGTCCCTCCTATGAAAAAGACATCCCTTATGTGTTTAGTAGGTGGGTAGTCCATTCACGTTTTTGGTAGCTTCATGTGTTTTTACCATGGCTGTGAAGAGCCATTCACGTTTTTGGCTGTCTCACTGACTATTGGTCTCACGCATAGAGTATTTGGGGCGTTTTCCCCTACTGTGAGTTGTGTTCACTGATAAACTTCAGGACTGTGTGTTTTTCCCCATGTTGTGAGCCGTTTTTGCTGTTACGTATGGGGCTGTGTAATTCGTTTTTTTTCCTGTTTAAGCTGTGAGAGCTGAATTAATTGCCGGAGTGCAGTTGTTGGTCTTCGGACTGTATTGGGAGCAAGGATGTGGGCTGAGTTTTGCTTGATAAACCTGGTGGCTAGAACCACACAGTCAGAGCTAGAGGGCTGACCTTCTTCTCCATCAACCCTGAATAACACTGGAAGGGAATGCAGGGCCTGAGGGACTGTGTAGTAGAGAAGGGACTGATTGCTTGTGTTGGGTGTGGATGTGTGTTTTAGAGGTCAGGCTAGTTCTGGTGTAGGTGTCCTTGGCTCTGTAATGAGCTCACCAGCTTAGCAAATTGTCTTCTCCAGCTCCTTAATGGCATGATAAACCCAACTTAGTTGGCTTGGATGTGTTTTGGTTACCTTTGGCTATGTGTCAGCCTGCTAGTTCCCTTATTCCTTGGAGAATCATGCCCAGCTCGAGGGTGGCAGCGTTGCTGAGATATTGATGAGCACGCTGGCCTATGGTTGGGTGGAACGTTGCAGCAACGTAGCTGGTTGCGGAGCAAAGCTCTCATAAGATAAGTGATCTTGTGTATTTTACCTCTGCAATTCTTAATTTCTGTTGATGAAATTGATGAGTATGTTAACAGCATGCATGCATGAATGCTTGTTGAATGTATGATGTTGGTTTTCGCTGTGAATGAGGATTAAATTGCATCCGTGCATGATGAATAATTCCATGTGCATATTTTAGTTCAAATTTTGTTTAAGCATTCTATTTATGCAACTTTTAAGCCTGTACATGTTCATGGGCGGTTAGCCCGGTTGTTTGAAGCATTGGTCACGTCCTCTTTGCCGGTCGGAGGCATGGGGACGTGACAGCATGAGAGGAGTAAATCACACAAATCCATGAACATCAATTATGTTTTCATTCAAAGTGGACTCCTATCCATCATTAGCTAGCTTAGCATTCATGACAATGGTTGCCATCCATTGTTCTTGAGCAACTTCTCATTCTTCAAGAAAGCAAGGCAAGAACTTGTCATTTTGACATTTGTGGGTGAGGATGGGCTATGAGGGGCTAATTATGGCATTGTTCATGCATTCTTGTACCTCACAGTGAACGCTGTGCCTTGACCTTTCTTTAGAGTGATGCAAGTACTTGGTGCAACACAAATGTTGCAAGTGAGTCCATAAGAGGCTCCTTGCTTATGCTACAAAGACTTTTACCATAATACTCAAACAATTAACATAGAGGCACCACATCCAACTCCAATTTTTGTTCTTATATAATAATCTTCATATAGAGATTAACACAAATTAATGAACCATTTTCCCATTAGGAACTTTGTACATGTTGGCCCTGGTTAAACAAGATGTGTTCATTTTTTTTTTGTATGAGGAATATGATTGCATATCCAATGAGTTGCAACACTTTTTGAAAACTAGTGAAATAAAGCATTTTATCCTCTTAAAGGGAGACCTTCCATGAAATGGGTGTAGGGGGATATTGAATGGTTGCATGTCAATATTGAATGGTTGCATGACAATAAGATTGTGTAATTTTTTAGGATATTTTGTTGCCTGAGCACGATATATTTTTTTGCTTATTAGTGTGTTTGGAAAAATAAATTGGATTTTAAGCATGTTTGTCTTTGGATCTTATTGTCTTTTATTAGAATTACAAATGATGAAATATATGTGTTAACATTGCTCCTCTTCCTGATTCTTAAAGGGTGCTAGCTCAATGGAAGAGCATCTGCTTTACAAGTAGGAGATTGGTGGTTCGATTCCTCCATGCCCTAATGATATTGCAATGTATTTCTAAAGGTAAAAAATGTAGTAGTGCAAGATGGATGCAATATTAGACGCAATAATAAATGCAAAACATGATGTAAGAGTGGACGTCACACCAAACACAAAAGTGGACGCAAAATATGACCTTATGTTAGACGCAAATGTGGACACAAAAATGGATGTCACACTAAACGCAAAATTGGATGCAAAAAGAGATTCAACACTAGACACAATTAATGACTCAAAACTAGATGTAATAATAGGTCCAAAACTAGACGCAACAATAGATGAAAAAGTGGATTCTTAAGTAGATGTAAAATTGGACATTAAATTGACCACAAAATATGGTGTATAGATGGACATAAAATTAGGCGTAACACCAGGTGCAAAACTGCAAGCAACATTTGGCGCAAACAAAAACTTAAAACGAGACACAATTTTAGATGCAAGATGGGACAAAACATTGGATGTAAAACTAGATGTAATATTGAATGCAAGATGGGTTGTAACATTGGACAGACACCTAGATGCAATATTAGATACAAACATGGGTGCAAAACTAGGCACAACACTAAGGGAAACACTGGGTGCAAAAGTGGGCTCAAACATAGATGCATAAAAATACATCAATCGGGATGCAACAATAGGTGCAAACCTAGATGCAAAATATGACGTAAAACGAGATGAAACATTTGGCACAAACATGGATACAAAAAAATACGTAAAACAAGATACAAAATTAGAAGCAAATGGGCATGCAACATTATAATTGAATTTGGATGCAAAACTAGATGCAATATTGGGCCTAAAATTGGATGCAAACCTAGATGTAGAATTGGACACATAATTTTATGTAAAACATGGTGCAAAATTGGGTGCAAGACTCGATGAAAAACTAGGAGCAAAATAAGACACAACATTGGATGCAAAAATGAGCGTGAAACTAGGTGCAAACAAGGATGTAACAAAAGACGCAAAAAATGATGCAATAGAAGTTGAAAAATTGGATGCAAATAAAGGTGTAACATTAGATGCAAAAAATTGGGTGCAAAAATGGACACAAAAATGGATGTTAAAAAGGATGGAAAAAAAGATGCAATAGACGGTGTTTTATGAAAATGTATAATAGCGCCTGGTTTAGCGCCAGATTGTTCACCACAATTAGGAAAAAATTACACTAAAATCCGGTGCTAAATTCGACGCTGAATCCAGTTTTTGTTGTAGTGAAGGAAGAGGTGGCGGAATGGGTTCTTGACCCAGGATCCACAGTTGGTCTCCCTGCAGCATACGACCGCCTCTTGATGCAGTACTGGGTCAACATGAAAATGGTTGGCCACTCTTACATTGAACGTGAATCCAAACAAGAAGGGGATGGCGAGCTAGTGAAAGCTTGGAAAATGCACAACGGCGGGTGTCACCTGATACATTAGAAGGTGGAAATCATTGCTTCCAAGCTTGGGGTCTTATTTTATGCTGCAGTTAAAGGCACTTAGGAGTATGCGCGACCGTGAGATTGTTGTGGGAGTTGCGGAAAATATCACAAGAGCACAAGTCCAACCATCCATCCCGACGCATTCTCCTCGTGCATTGATACTACCCCTGTTTAGGCTACGGTGTCTAATTTTCCTTTGGCTTTCAAGAAAATGGTTTGATTTCATGTAGTCTATGTTTATCTCAAGCTTATATCTCATCTAGTAAGGCATATGTTTATCTCAGCTTATATCTCGGCTAGTATGGCAGGCTTATCAGATTTAGAAAATTTTGAGGATATCAGGCCCTACAGCTGGAATAGTTTAATTTTTTTTTTAATGTTAAGGCCCTCGTTCCCCTTTGAAGTTTTAACTTTGTTTTTCTCTAAGTGGAAGGGAATCTATGTACCCCATCAGGATGGGAGATCAGGTCTGATGCTGTGTTGTGTCAAGAACACGCCAGCTTTTTGAAGGACAAGTATTGTTATGTGTTTTGTAATGACCCTCTGTTGATGTAATATAAAATCTTTATTTACAAAAGAAAAATGTTACTTCACATCGATCGTGTTTTAAAAAATACAAAAATGGGATTGTAATTTGTTGTAAAGTTAAAATATTTAATTTTTTATTATTTTAGATTATTTAAATAACATGACTTTAATTCTACTTCACATCTACACACCTGATGTGAAAAATACATAAATTGAATTGTAATCTGTGAGTTTGATCTTGTTAGGTTGAATGGTATAACCTTTTGAAATTAGCATATAAAAACTTTATATTATTTTTACATGATGTAACCCACTCTATTGACACTTCTACATTAATGTGATCACCAAATTCCCACATAAATTAATAGACTCATACTCATTGTAATCAGTGTTACACGGGTAAGTGTTTCTGAACCTCGAAAATGAGTTTTCTCATCCCCACATGTTTCCAAAGCGAGGAAATGTGTTCGGGTTCGTTTCTAGTGCGTACCCAAAATAAAAAATTGATGGAAATGCAAGCGGATGTCGTTTCCTTGAAATACAGAAATGAGTAAGAGTTTCCTCCATCAAACGGTCACAAATCCGACGCTTCGCAGCTTATAAATCGTTCGATTTTTTTCCCTCCGATATTTTTCACCCTTCGACTTCCATCGACGTGTTTTACTTTTCATTTCGAGCAGTAGTGTTGAGGGTGTCTGCTTGAAATTTCCTGTGGTCATATTTGCCATCCTTAAAGGGTGCATACATTTTGATTTATTCACTACAGAGTCCAAATAGTGGGCAGGTCACGACATCGCGTGAATCACTGTGGATTGAGGGTTCTTCGTGCTTCCAGACAAAGTTCAGGTCATGAAGTTGCATGAATCATTGCGGATCGATGGTTCTTTGCACTTCCAGACAGAGGGCAGGTCACAACATCGCATGAATCACTACAGATCGATGGTTCTTTGCACTCCAAATGTGTTTCTATTGCATGTGGAGGTTGGAGTTTGGACTCTATAGCACAAGCCACTTGGTGTTTGGAGCGCAAGTTCGGAGCATGAGTTTAGTGTTAAGGTAAGACATAAAAGGAACGACCCTTTCTGCAGGGGTTTCGCTACTTTCATGTTGTTATTGTTATACTAACATTCACCCAAACCGCGTTACTGTTATACTAACAGTAACAACAAGCAAGAACCATAACATGTTGCGGAAAGGGCCAACCAAGGTCCCATTTGGAATTAAAGTTTTTTATTATTTATTTAAATGTTTTTAATAAACTAAAATTAAAACTTTGTGACAATTAAAATTTAAAAGTTTAAAACAGTTCGCTTTTTTTTATCATAAGTTAAAAAATTGTAAAAGTAAAACTTAATAATTCCAAAGTTAAAATTGTTATTCAAGTTGATTTTTAATTTTTTTTTATCCCAACTTAATACTAGATTGCATTGAATTATTGAAACTTGTATCCATATTGAAATCATACTCAAACCCAAACCCTTTGCAGGAAAATCTTATAAATTGAATTAGAAAATAAATTAGCCAGCAATGAGTCACAACAACAATAGCAGTAGCACCGACACTGGAAATGATGTTCAACCAAAAAACGATGACATAATGGCAGCAAATAGGCCTATGGATAGGCTGGATTCCAATAGGGCACCAAGAATCTTGTCAGAATATGCAAAGGGGACATTTGATTCTATGAAACCCCTTCTAATATATGCAACCAAAAAACCAAAGATATATTCAAACGCTGGTGGTGGCTCACGCGATTGGAAATGCAATATCTGCAACCATTCTTGGGTTAGTAGCTATAATAGGGTTACGAAACATCTTTTGGGGACTCCAAGTAAAGGAATACATGTTTGTGTCAAGCTGACATCAGATAAAAAATATGAACTTTTGAGGCTGCAATTGACTGCAGATGGAAAATGAATATTTTCTAGCAGAAACGTCACCTCCCAAGATGACGCTTCAAGATTTATGTCTCCACCATCAATGGTTGGTAGTGCAACTGTTACACCAAAGAGAAAAAGGTCGGAGGGCTCTATATCTCGTTCTTGCGCAATAGGTACCACATTGACTGACATGTACAATGTTCAAAAATGAGATGATAAGGATGATGCAATTGCCAGATTTCTTTTTGGCAATAGAATTCCTTTCCATGTTGCTTGTTCTCCTTATTATAAGGAAATGGTCAAAGCAATTGCATAAATTGGGCCGTCATATGTACCACCCAGTGAACATAAGCTAAGAACAACAATTCTAAAAAGGCAGGTATCAAAAATTAATGTGCAAAAGGAGGAAATGAGACAAACATGGGCAAGGTTTGGGTGATCTATTGTTATGGATGGGTGGACAGACATAAGCAAACATCCACTAATCAACATCATAGTGACATCATAGTGGAGCCATGAGCACTATTAGTGGAACCATGAGCATTGTTGGTGGAACCATGACCTCTAACTATGGAGCCATGAGCATTGTTGGTGGAACCATGAACATATTTGGTGTAATATTGCATATTTGTTGGTTGAGTCTCCAACCATGTTAATGGATCCAGAAACATTGTTGGTGGAACCATGAGTAGTGGTCACCAAGTGCTAGAAGAATAAATGTTTTTTTTACTTACCAAGAGGTGGAACCATGACCATTATTGGTGGAACCAAGAGCTCAATTTATGTAACCATGAGCACTATTGGTGGAACCAAGATCTCATTTTATGGAACAATGAACATTGTTAGTGGAGCCATGAGCATCATTGGTGGAACTATGAGCCCTAGCTATGGAACCATAAGCATTGTTGGTGGAACCATGAGCCATAGCTATGGAACCATGATCATTGTTGGTGGAACCATCAGCATTATTAATGGAACCATGAGCATTGTTGGCTAAACCCAGAACACTATTAGTGGAACCATGAACATATTTGGTGTAATCTTTCATATTTGTTGGTCGAGTCTCCAACAAAGTTAATGGGTCCATTAACATTGTTGGTGGAACCATGAGCATTGGTGGTAGAACCATGAGCATTATTGGTGGAAAAATGCACATTTATGGAACCATGAGAATTATTGGTGGAATCGCTAACATTATTTGTGGAACCATGTACATTTATGGAACCGTGGGAATTATAGAACCATTTGCATTTATGGAAACATGAGCATTATTGATGGATCATGGTTCCATAAATAATGATCATGGTTCCATAAATGCGCATGGTTCCACCACCAACTCTCATGGTTCTACCAATAATGTTCATGGATCCATTAGCTTTTTTGGAGACCTAACCAACAAATATGCAATATTACACCAAATATTTTCATGGTTTCATCAACACTAACTGTGTTCAAGTTTCCATAGGCATTAATGAGGATTCCACCACCTCGTTAAATCCATTCATTACTCCCCAAATGATATTCATGGTTTCAACAATGTTGTTTAAGGTTCCTGCACACATTGTTGTATGCATTGTACATGGTTCCACCAAGTTTGTCCATGGTTCCATTTACATTATTCATGCTTCCACCCCTAAAATACTGATTTACCATGAATTTAGTTCAAGGTTCCTTGCATGTTTCCACCATCTTGTGACCAGTACTCATTGTTCCACCACTGATGCTCATGCTTCCATAAATAAATCTCATGTTTCTACCACCAACACTAATATTAATATAAATATTTGATTAAAAAAAATTTCTAAATATTATTTTTTAAAATATAATATTTTTTTACTTAAATAATATTATGCGCATGGTTCCAATTCTAGAGCTCATGGTTCCACCAACAATGCTAGAGCTCATGGTTCCATAAACAAATATCTTGGTTCCACAAATAATGCTCATGGTTCCACCAATAATTCCCATGGTTTATGGAACCATGAGCACTGTTGGTGGAACCATGAGCACTGTTGGTGGAACCAAGAGCTTAGTTATGAAACCATGAGCTATATTTATGGAACCATGAGCATTGTAGGTGGAACTACAAGCTCTATTTATGGAACCATGAGCTCTAGCTATGGAACCATGAGCATTGTTGGTCGATCCATGAGCATTATTAGTGGAACCATGAGCATTGTTGGTGGAACCATGAGCATTATTTGTGGAACCATGAGCATTATTGATGGAACCATGAGCACTAGTGATGGATGCATTGTTGGTGGAACCATGAGCTCTAGATATGGAACCATAAGCATTATTGGTGGAACCATGAGCATTATTGGTGGAACCATGAGCATTGTTAGTGGAACTATGAGCATTGTTTGTGGAACCATGAGCATTGTTGGTGGAATCATGAGCACTATTTATGGAACCATGAGCAATGTTGGTGGAACCATAAGACCTCTTGATGTTCGACATTGTTGACTTCGATTATTTTCTGACGATATTGTTTAGGATAACACATGTATTTTATATTAGAAAATTTGTAAACACATGCAAGTTATAGAATTAGTTGTTGATTATGTAATGTGTTCAAGAATCAAAACATCACTAAAGGTTCTTAAATGGTGTATACTGTTACATCAAGGAAATGATCTAGTGAAAGGGGTGGACTCAAACATGCCTACAAGACTATTGATTCCATATTTGAACTTATGAGGTATGTTGAATTGCAGATTAAGTTATAAAGTTCAAGTCATTTAATTTTGTTAATGAGTTATTTTAATTCAATAGCTCGTACCGTCTGTTGGGTGTTATCTTGGCTAGATTAATACCAAAATATCTTGATGTGTTCTACTATCTTAAATACACCTAATATTTAATTATCGACCGGAGTTGGTAGGCTTAGAGTTGCTACAAAATATATGCGAAGGTAGAGGGGTTCCTAGGGCATTGTAGAAATACTTAAATAAACAAAAGATTGAAAAATATTCAAAATGAAAAACCAAGTCAAACTCCTAAATTAGTAATATGGTTGAACTAAAACAAAACATCAGACTAGGATAATATCAGACTATGTTATTTTAACTAACAAATGAGAATATAAAAAAACTTATTAAATAACTTCAGGGTTTAACTATTCATAGAAAGTACATATTTGAAAATACAATCACAACAACTAGATAATTTATGAACAAATATTTTCTGACTAAAATAAAGACTTAACTAATAATTTCAAGAAAGACTTAACTAATAAGTGAATGGGAAACTGAATAAAGAAAAGCAAGTAGAAAACATAATAAAGATAATTTTAAATAAAAAGCAAGTATAAAACTTAATAAAGATAATTTTAAGTTCTTTTCTACAAGTCTTTTCAATAATCACAAAGTGAAAGGAATAGGTTCTATTACTATGATAAATTGACAAGATACTAGTATACTAGCAATTGACACACCTAAACCTACAAATCCATATACAAAGAAATAAATCAAACATAATTTCAAAACATTACAACAGTATTAAAGAAGAAAATCAGAAAAAAGAACAAAATCACAATGCATAATTCAGAGCATGAGTTGGAAAGAGAAAACTAAAAATAAAACTTAGTAAATACTTTAAAACAATCTAATCTACGGCTCAAATAAAAAAATAATTATTACCTAATGACTACAATCAAAGCATAATAAAAAATACAAAGAAACATAACTAAAAACATGTTTAAAAATAAACTAAGAACACTAAAGGTTAGATGGAAAGCTGGACAACAATCTGAAAGGAAGGTCCGAATGACAATCCAAACATACAGTCCGAATGAGAGGCTGTATACATAAAATAATAAAAACAGACCTAAATGATTTAATTATCAACTAATTTTGTGCATATGAAAACAAGATGCATAAAGACAGAATGTAAACCTAATTAATCAGTGAAATAAACAAAGACAAATACATGAAAATAAGAAAATCATTGCATATTAATAAACAAACTGGAATCTAAATTGCATAAACTTATAACAGGAATAAACAGAACTTAATCTATCTAAAATGATGAAAACAACCTATTCTATGTGCTTACTTAAATTCTATCTAAATTGATAAAAACAACCCATTCTATATGCTTGCAAATAAAATTGAACAATAAGCTAGGAAAGAAAGGATTAAAAGCAAACCTGCAAGCAAACTATATGTGACAAACCATTTATAAATAGAAACTACATTAACAGCATAGTATGAATTTGATTAACTACAACAAATACATGCTACAGGAAACAGGGAAATAAACGATTGTAGAAACTTAACTACCTAAACAAATTTGAAATAAAACTACTTATCTGTAATGATGAGATAACAAAAACTCATACGAAAATAGAAACCACAGATTGTCAAGGGGCCCTCTCAGCAATCATGGATAATGCTTGGCGAATGCTTGTACACACAGTCATGAACGACAAAGCGTAGAGTTCTTATTAAACAAAAGGAACATAGTTACAATATCCTTCCCTCTAAAGCAAACTAACTATCTATCTAATGGATTGATCATTCCCTTATCTCTCTGTATAGAGGTGTTTATATACACACTGTTTTTAAGAGGTTGAGAAAGTTGACCCTTTAGTGGTTGAATGCTCTTCTAAATTTAGTCAATCATAAAAGGCAATAATATTTTATAGGCTAGCACACAAGCATATGCCTTCTTTGGTGTAACTCTAGTTTTCTCCATTGTGAACATGGCACGCAGGCTTCTCTTCAGCGTGAATAGGGCATCGTGGTGGTGTAACTACTCCTCTTTCCACGTGACTGGTGGAGTGGTGGCGAGCGAAGGAAATTGCAAGCTAGTGCGCTATCCAGAACACGGCTTTATTACCCAGGCACGCTGATAACAATTTATTTGCAGGTTGTTTTATATTTTACAATGTGCAAACTGATAGGAGAACTGGATAGGAGGGTGAACAGCTAGCTGCATTGTGAGTTGGATACACTGAGCGTTAATCTTGGGCAAGATGGAAAACCACCAGCGAATTTTGCACAATAGGTTGGATGACGATGTAATAAGCAACAGCATCGTGACAGCGACAATCCTCTAGAATGTTCCCTCCTTTGAATGTGTGAGCAATGAAAATAGAATGGAGAAATTATGCACCCGCGATCCTTCTAGATTGTTGATTCTGCTATCACCTGGGCATGTGGTGAAGATAATGGTTTGCAGATTGCTTCAATGTTTAATGCCTAAAATCGGTTATGGATAACGTGCAGCCTGATTAACGAGCTGGATGATGATTGCACAGATCGGGCTGAATGGCAAGCTGAATGCTTTTTATTTATAAATCCACCTAATCATACTACATAACATGAAAACAAATATGTAAATCAAATAATATATCAAATCTGCTTTAAATAATATAGATTTGAGTTAATAAAATCATAAAAAATGACATTAATAACCAAAGTTGAATAAACATTAAATTTGTTCTCACCTTGTGTTGAATAATGACCTGCATGATAGAAAATACACGAAAGATAATAAAATATGCATTTATATGTGCTATTTTAAAGCCAAAAATGATAACAAAATGAGGCTCAACACCATGTATGCGGGTGTTCTGAGGAGGGACGTGGCGGAGGGAAGGACACTTCATTAAATGCCACCCATGATTCTTGTAAACAGTTCTTGTGTTTTAATGGATTAATTCTCTTGGCCTGGGTCATTTAAGTTCAACGACATTCATATCAGCACCTAGCTCACCTCCCATTATGGCAACAACAAGAAGGATTTCAACATACATCATAAGTTCAAATATGGAATCAATGGTCTTGTAGGCATGTTTGAGTTCACCCCTTTCACTAGATCATTTCCTTGATGTAATAGTATACACCATTTAATAATCTTTAGCAATATTTTGATTCTAGAACACATTACATGGAACCATGAGCATTATTATTGGAACCACGAGCATTATTGGTGGAACCAAGAGATTTGTTTATGGAACCGTGAGCTCTATTTATGGAACCATAAGCATTATTAGTGGAACTATGGGCATTGTTGGTGGAACCATGAGCATTATTAATGGAACCATGAACATTATTGGTGGAACCATGAGTACTATTAGTGGAACCATGAGCTCTAGCTATGGAACCATGAGTTCTAGTTGTGGAACCATGAGTATTGTTGGTGGAACCATGAACATTATTAGTGGAACCATGAGCATTGTTGGTGGAACCATGAGCTCATGGTTCATGGTTCCATCAAAATTGTCCATGATTCCATTTACATTCTTTATGGTTCCACCTCTAAAAATATCATTTACCATGAATTTTGTTCAAAGTCCCTTGCAACCATTACTCATGGCTCCACCACTAATGCTCATGGTTCCATAAATAGAGCTCATGGTTCCATAAATAAAGCCCATGGTTCCACCAACAATGCTCATGGTTCCATAAACAAATATGGTGGTGCAACCAATAGTGCTCAATGTTCCACCAAAAATGCTCATGATTCCATAAATGTGCATGGCTCCATCAATAATGCTCATGTTTCCATAAATGCGCATGGTTCTATAATGCTCATGGTTTGATAAATGTGCATGGTTCCACCAATAATGTTAGTGGTTCCACCAATAATGCTCATGGTTCAATAAATGTGCATGGCTCCATAGCGCTCATGCTTCCATAATGCGCATGGTTCCATAAATGATGCTCATGGTTCCACCCACAATGTTCATGGATCCATTAACCTGGTTGGAGACTCAACCAAAAAGAATGCAACAATGCTCATGGTTCCACCAACAATGCTCATGGTTCCACTAATAGTGCTCATGGTTCCACCAACAATGCTCATGGTTACACTAATAATGCTCATAGTTCCACAAACAATGCTCATGGTTCCATAGCTAGAGGTCATGGTTCCATCAACAATGCTCATGGTTCCACTAATAGTGCTCATGGCTCCAATAAAAATGCTCATGGTTCCACTGACAATGCTCATGGCTCCATAAGCTTAGCTCTTATTAAATTGAGCACATAGATCTGTGGACCAACAGACAACTCATAATATAGATCACGCAATTTTACTCATAAATTTAAGAACGAAACAGTGCAAAAATGGCTTGCAACTGTGAATGCTTTCATTAATCAAAAGTAATTAGATAATTAATTACAATGAAGTACAAAGGCTAAATAGCCTCATGCAATTCGAATCCATGTGAGGAATTTCAAATTGGTTTGACTCTACTTGACTGAATGATTAACTGACCTTGTCTAACCTTGTGGAAGGAAGGAGGAATGTAACCTTTTCCTCTTTCTGGATGAAGAGGCATATGATCCACTCTATTCTTTTGAATGTAGTTTAACTGATTATCCCTTGCCATGTAGCATCTCGTAGGGAGTTTGTTTCATCTCTCTGAACGAGGTAAGATTGCATGACATAGAGCAAGCTTCTTTGACTTTTGAGAGTTAGATGGATTTCCAGTCATCTTCCTAGCTTCCTACTTGGGAGTAGGGACTAGATCTAGATCTCAACCTTTCACAGCTTCAACTAGAACACTAGATGCTAGAATTTGGTGAAGAATTCATTTAGTGTTTTGAAATTGGATGGATGAAGAGAAATCAGTTCATTCTCTAGCTGATAGATCCTCAGGTCATCCTGCTTATCAAATAAGGAAGCAAAATTATCCCAAAACTCCTTGGGAATCTTTAATCCATTGATGTGGAAGAGAATATCTTGAGAGAATGAGAGGCACAAGCATCCATATGCTTCATCAAGCATATTCCAGTACTTTTATTTTTCAAAATAATGAATTGCCTCTGCCTCTGTCTCCATTGTGAGTCTGAAGAGTATTTTGGGGCATAGCTGCATCTCCATTTCCTCCTTCCACTGGTGGTAGTTGAAAGGATTGAGAAGCTCCATTAGAGGGGCCATTTAGAATGCAATGAAGGAGATTGAGTTGTTGTAGTGAATGCAGTGAAGGAGGCTGAGCTGCTTGTAGTGAATGCAGTGAAGGAGACTGATAAACTTGTAAGTCACACAATCAAACAGACAAAGTAAGTGTTGGGTAAAATATAATCAATTAATTTACCTTAAATTTAATTATCGACTGGGACACGTAAGCTTCGAGTTGTTACACTATATGTGCGGGGTAAAATAGTTTAAATCTAATTCCTAAGGTGACTTCAATCTACTCACATGCAAAGAGAAAGAACGTAGTTCATAAAACTAACTACTCTCTTGAGCAACAAAGATCAAAAGCTGTCAAGTCTAATCTAGGAAAAGAACCAATCACTAATTGTTGTTCACAATCCAAATAGGAAAATTTTAAGTTTACCAAATTCAATTAATGAAACCTTAATCAATTTCAAACCATACTAACTATTAATCTATTTTCCAAAATCTCCACATACCAATAACAAATTTTCCTTTAATTTTCTAACTCTTAGAATCAAAGCAACTAAGCAATCAAATGTTCCAATCTTAAAGGAGATCCTACTATCAAAAGAGATCTTAAATCTCAAACTTACCTACAAAATAAATGCTATTTAGTCAATCTTTAATGTTTCAAACAATTCCAACATAACTTCTCTATGTAATAAACTCTTCTTTATACACACTAGAGTTCTAAAATTGCTCAATCATCAAAAAGGAATCTGCTTCAAGTACAATAACTCTTCTACAGGAATTAGAACTTTATTACCTTTAAGACTACCAACTCTAATTCACACCAACACTGTCATTTACAAGATAATTACTGAAATAAATTTACCTATTCACTAATAAAAGAAACAACACTGCTTGAACTCTTATGCTTATAAAAGTGAATTGGAAAAAAGAATATTGAGACAAAGCTAAAAAAAAAGGGTTTTAGCTAATCTACATTTCAACTCAATTCAATTAAACCGAGGGATCTAACATTCATCATTAAATTCCAAAACATTTATAAAACGCCTTCAAACTAAATCAATCTATGGCTAAGAATGGATGAGAGGATGAATAAAAGAAATCAGAACACACTAGAAAATTAACAATTTCAAATATTAACAGGCTGCAAACTCTCTCTCTCTAATTTCATCCAAATTCCTCACAATCTTTTAAAAACAATACATATTCTAAATCTTTTATACAACAATTCTGAAAATGCTAACCTATAGACTCTGGCCAGAGGTTCAATCACTCAATTACTGAATCCTATAACATGATCTAGCTATTGGAAACGAAAGAAAAAGAAATTCAGATTCAACATGTTTAACTACTCTTCCTATTTCTCCTAAACCTACAATTCACCAAATTAAATCTGCAAATAAAAGATGGAATTAATCATGAATTAAATACTCTGTCTATGCATGCTCATTAATATAACAAGTCTGTCTACACACATTCAGTGATACAAGCAAATCCAACACAAACACATATATATTTCCAATCATGAGTCTTGTAAATCCTGTTTATTTATTTATAAAACTACAGACATACATATAAAAACAGTATCAGGGAAAAATGATGTATGAGTTTGCTTACAGTAATAGGAATAAAACAAAACTACGCATATGTAACAAGGGTTGAAGGTGGGACCTGCCTCCAACACTTCTAGATCTAGAACTGAAGGTTTAAAGTAAAATGTAGTAGTAGATTAACAACTTGAAATCAGAGTTTTTACAGTATATCATGTCTTGTACTTTTTAAGATTTGACATACATATTTATAGCTTGAATTACATCACGGGTCAACCACTGAAAATGATTGACCTTGCCCAAAATATCTACGCTTATCTAGGAGAATAAAAACAACTAACAACTGATTAATGCAGAAAATAGGTTAAAACACCAGATTTGATTCGGATCCTTTGCAAACCAGCGATCAAATAGCCTGGAACTTTTGCGTTGTTGAAGATTAGGGCCCATGATTCTTAGACATAGCAAGGTTGCATAATGCCAATAAGTATCTCATGGTCAACATGGAAACAATTGAATGTAGAACCCATATGTTATTTCAGGCAAACAAATCCCTCGGATATCTGAACCAGTCAATACATGCTTAGTGAGTGCCGGAACAGGTGCGGGATCGAGCCACAAGGAAAAGAAAGTAACTGTGCGGGAAACAAGACTTTGACAAAGGATCAGCATTTTTAATCATAAGTTAGATTTTTCAATTATAAATTGAAATCCATCAAAATGATAAACAAAGTAATAAAAATACCATGAATTTACCTGTTTGAAGAACCTTAGGATATAGTCCTTGAAAATATATATTTGAACATAAAATATATAACAAGATAGAGTCAAAGATGCCTGGTTCCTTATAAATTCGAACTAGAAATAGGGCAGTAAGCAAGCAAAACAGGAGGCCATAATCGCCCCCAAACTGAGGACCTTGCATGTCCCAATGCAAGAAAATTTTGACCCTGATATACAAAATTGAGAAACAAAATTGATGATCAAAATTTGAGTTAAATTCCAGAGACATAAGCTGAAGTGTTAAACAACACTTGCACTTGAGGAGGGGATGGAGTTGTTCTCTGTTGTGCTTTGATCAATTCCTCAAGTTGTTTATCATTTTTCCTCAACTGCTTCCTAAGACTACGATTAGACCCAGTTATATCATCAACTAGGGTTTGTAGGGATGCCACCTTAGTTTTCAAAACCGCATTTTATTATTTAACAAATCGATCCAATCGGACATATTCCTGTAACTATTTGGTTAAATCAAGGTTTCTCTGTTGAAAATATTCAACCCCCTCGGATGAAGTAGCTGATCGATGAGATTTTATGAATTTCTAATCAGATTTCAAAACCCGAGATGCTGAAAAATGGATTGGCAATGAAGAATCCGCAACAAGACTCAACATTGAAGGACTATAATGGGAATCAGTCAAATGCGAATCATCATGTGCAGATGAAGAAGTGGATGAAGATAATTGGACATGAACATGCATTTTATCTTCAGGTTCTATCTTTCTTTCCTGGGAATCCATACTACGGGTAAACCTACGGGTTGACGGAGCAGGAGATTTCCCAAAGTCAGGTTGTACTTATCCACTATCAGGCTGAGAATTTGCTTGTCGCCCCTTTAACCCCCGAGGCTTCTTAGCATTGGACCTTCCTGCTCTCTTACAACTCTTAATTCCTTGTTCTTGAATATGGCTAGTTCAATATTTAGAAACATTCATAGAGGATACCTTATCGAGAAGATCAGGAATATGGGGTTTGCTTACTTCATTAACCAGAGGCGAACTAATGTGGGAGTTAGATAATTCATATAGAAATTGTTCCCAAGTCTGATTCTTTTTCTTCAATTCAACTAAAACAACCATCTTAATCAGGCCATGATGATATAGACTGTGAGTAGGGTTTTCTACATTTTTTCTAACCTGAGAGGCCATCTTCCCTAAACTTTTCCAGAAATAAAATGGGAAGTTGAGGAGCTTACCAGATTCAAAATGTGAAAGGAGTTGAAAATGTTAGACTTTGAAAGTAGAAAACCAACCTTCACAAGTGATCAGCTTGGTAATAATCACTAGAGGGTTTTCTCCCTTCATAGTCAAGAACTCTAGTTTAAAAACATAATCATAATCCTTGCATGGCAACTTGAAGTTCTTGAACCATTGGTCCCCTATTCGTGGAAGCCCTATAGCATGTGCAACCGATTCCTCTGTGACTTGAAACACCAATGAACCTACCTTGGCAGTGTGACCATTGAACCCTAGGGAAAATTGCAAGGAGACTGCATCATCATGCTCTTGAAGAGTGGTTAAGAAAAGATGCCATCTGTCTCGAACAAATAACTCGCTGCAAGCTAAAAACTCAGGCATGGCCAATAATTGATCATACACAGTGGGTTCATGGCGATTAATCATCGTGGAGACACGGAAACAAGATGAGGAACAGAGTAAATGGTGGAGTGAGAACACACAGTAGTTTGAATGGTCATTAAAAACATCTATCAGACTCCCTCCAAATGGTAGAAACGAAAACTGGAACCAACCCATTAAAAGTATGATGGCAAGGAATGGAAAATGAGAATGGTAATGACGGATGTGCGAGGGAAATTATAACAGATAAAGGCACGCACTTCCCATACTTCCCTGCCTTATAATAATAGGGACATGTCCCAAGATACATTCATAACATTAAGACATATAAAATGTCATTTTTAATCATGGAGTCAGGATTCGGAATTTAGAAAATTAATGACATAAAAATTAAAGTGGAAAACTAAAACACAAACTATTTTATATGAATTATTGATATAAAATAATCAATAATATGGAATAAATGTTTTCCATGGTTTGTATGTCATTAGATTACTTATGAAAGAGAGATGATTCTAAGCAAGGTTAAAAATATACTTATGCCCAATTTAGGAACCAGAAGAGTTAAGATGCTCATCAACTATGGGATATAATTAGTAAAGATAAATTCCCATTATTTAATCATTTTTCAAATTTAAAAAGATGCATGGATTTCAATAGTTTAAAACTGATTCCAACATTTTGGAAGCTACCTTAAAAAATTAATTTACCAGTTTTCCTAGTACTTATTCCAACACCCCATCCAACACCTGACCCAGCCCGAGTCTAGTATTTTCATGTTCAGATACAGGGGCATTTTCAAGCTTGCAGAGGTGGAAATGGTTTCCAGCAGGATGACAATGTTACAAGTAAAGAAAAATAGCTTCTTTCTCCAAAATGTCCAACTTTTTTGCATTGAAAAAGAAAACTGATACTGCCTGAAAAAATTGTCCTATCCAGCAAATTCCTTGCACAGTTTCCATTAAGGAGATTCAGTTGTTGCTTCTTCACCTGACCACACATAAACAAGTCTAGGTTATAAAACTATGCATTATTATCAATATAAAGGAAGAATAAAAAGGAATCCATGATCTATCAATCTCATTCTCACATCTAACTATTAAAAAGATTTAAAACTTCAATTCATAAATACATACTTTCTCCTCTTTATCCATATAGAATTTCTTCACAAAATATGGTGCCTTCTAAAAAAACAAGATAAAAGGAGTACTAAATGAGACCAATAGTGTACTGGTCAACTTGGCTCAGCTTCACACAAGAAGGTTTGAGTGATGAAAATAAGGTTCACAGCTATGTTCATTGAATCACTAGACATCGGTACACTCTAGAGGCATGAACCTCCTCTATAGTAAAGATCAGGTAATAGAGACTTAAAGCATCTGAAGATGACTATTGAATGGTTGTTACAAACAGTTCATTTTAATAACCAAACAAGTCTTCTCTTTAATATTTACAAAGGTACATTTGTTCATACAAACAAGTATAAATGAGGCATCAAAATAGATATCAAAGTCGGAACCCACTGCCAGCGAGTCTGTTCAGTATTCCAGTGGGGTAACTGTAATACCTAAACAAATTATTCCCCGAGCAGAATGCCCCATTGCCAACAGGCCTGTTCAGTACCCTTATGGGTTTACCTGTTTATACCACAGGTCGATACCCACTGCCAGCGAACCTGTTCAGTATCCCAGCGGGTTAACCTCTTACACCCTTTTTCTATCAGAGGCTCTTGTCCCAATTCATCTTGAATATAGAATTTTTAATTTGCTTCTGCATAGATGAGTGGGGGAGCAGCTCTGAAAACCTTCTAGGAGTGGAATGGTATTAAATTGGAATATTTTTTCTTGAAGCATGCCTATAAAGGTTTGTTTGTATGAACAACTAACCCCTATAACTATATAAATTCCAGAACATGAGATGGCTGGAATTATCTATAATANCAGTCTTGAAAACCATCCTTATAAAATTATGGTGGTGCCTGTCTAGATAATAACTCAATGTCCCCAGCTATTACTACTTGTAAAAAATATACTCATTCAATCAAGTCTCAAACCAAGTCAAATTGCACTAGTATACTATGAGTCCATAAGTGAAACCCCTTGAGTCTTTAAATCACTAATAGAGGCATAGCTAGATAGATAGACAACCTGTATGAATAAAGAAGAACAAGTCCATATAAAAGAACTGAACTGAAAACAACAAGTCCTATAGATATGAAAAAAACATTTTTCAATTTTTATTTGATACAAGTATTCCAATAACTCAGCAAAACCAGTAAATATATTCAGAAATTAATTCAAATTATGAAAGTTCTTGAAAATTCTTCGTAAAAGGAATCAACTTTCTAAAGTAAGAAAGGTAACATAAAGACTTCCCTTTTTAAAATACCCTAATATCTCACCAAATAAAATACCTGCATAATTCAAAAAGAGAACCTAATGATAAGAAAAACACACTCCTGTACATATATACAAAGAAACAATTCCATCAGATATTACTTCAAGAGAGTAGGAGGTGAAGAAGTCACTTCTTCACCCACCAACTCTAGCTCAGATTGATGTGTCATATTACGAATGAATTCCTGCTTTGAAAGAGGTTTATGGTATACCTTCAACCGATGTCCATTTACCACAAATGTAACTTGTTCATCATCAATTGTTCTTATTTTGACAGAGCCATTATAAAAAAAAACAAATTTCATATGGTCCCATCCACCTGGTTGTAATTTTACCTTTGAAGTGTTTAAATATTGAGTCAAACAACATGGCCCAATCACCTTCTTGAAAATTTTTCCGCTTCAAAAACTTGTCATGCCATTTAGTCCTTTGATTCTAGATTAAAGCAATTCGTTGGACAACATCTTGTCTAATTTCATCAAGTTCATTTAACTGCATCAATCTGTGTTCCTGGGCTTCATCCAACTTCAGGATCAATTGTGCAGCAGTACGAAAGGTTTTCACTTGAAATTCTATAGGGAGCAAAACCTGTTTCCTATACACAAGCTTATATGGAGTATGCCCTATTGTATTTCTCCATGTAGTCCTATAAGCCCATAGTGCCTCGGCCTATCTACCCAGTCCTTATGATGCATTTGCACAGTTTTGGTCAAAATGGCTTCTAACACTTTGTTTGTTGACTCGACCTGACCATTTGCTTGGGGGTGGTAAGGAGAATATTTATAGTGTTTAATCCCATATTGCTCTGTTAGTTCTTTCATTGATTTAAAGACAAACTGTGCCCCATTGTCAGTCACAATTTCATGAGGAATCCCAAAGCGAGTAAAAATCTCTTCATAAATAAACTCTAGGATTGATTTCTCAGTAGCCCTTAACAGAGCTTTTGCTTATACCCACTTAGTCACATAGTCAGTACAGACTAATATATATCTCTTCTTTCATGACATTGGTGAGATTGGTACAACAAAGTCCAATCCCCATTTTTCAAAGGGTTCAATCTATACTTGAGTTTGTAAAGGTATTTCATCAGCAGCAATGGGTCTCCCCATCCGTTGACAGCTATCACACCCCTGTACATATTTTGCAGCATCTTTGAAAAGTGTGGGCCAGTAATACCCTTGATGTAACACCTTGTATGTTGTTCGCTTGTCTGAAAAATGTCCTTCACAGGGCCCATCATGATAGTCTTGGAGGCTATCATACATCTCATCTTCTCTTACACATTTTCTGATAATCAAATCTGGACTAGTGCAGAAGAGATCATTACCTGCCCATGAATAGTTGGCACTTTGTTGTATGATCCTTCGTTTTTCATATGATGGCATATGAGCAGGTACTTTTCCTATAACTAAATAATTTGCTATGTCTGCAAACCATGGTATTTTAATAGAGACAACAAACAAATGTTCATTAGGAAAAGTATCATCTACAGGAACATTATCATCATTATGATTCAACCGCGAAAGAAAATCTGCAACCAAATTTTCCTTTCCTGGCTTATCAATTATAGTAATGTTAAATTCCTATAGCAAAAGAAGCCATCTAGTAACTCAGCCACTAGTTATAGGTTTATTCATCAAAAATCTAATAGCAGAATGATCAGTGTGAACAAAAACATCATTACCAGTAATGTAATGTCGAAATTTATTAATAGCATGAACTACTGCTAAAATTCTTTTTCAGTCACTATATAATTTAGTTCCGCTGGTGTTAAATTTTTACTGATAAAATAAATAGCATAATAAGATTGATTTTCTTTTTGTCCAAGCACTCCCCCTAGGGCAGTATCAGAAGCATCAGTTTGTATACGAAAGGGAAAAGACCACTTTGGTCCTCTCAAAATCGGTGTTGAAGACAATTTTGTTTTTAAAGTGTCAAATGCTGCCTAACAGTGTTGATCCCAACAAAAATCAATGTCCTTGGTTAACAATTTGAAAAGTGGGGCTGGTATCTTAGTAAAGTTGGCAATAAACCTACGGTAGTAACTCACATGTCCCAGAAAACTTCTAACTTCCGTTTGTGTAGTTGGTGGAGGTAAACTGGTAATGATTTCAATCTTTGCTGGATCTACTTTGATACCTTCTAATGAGATATGATGTCCTAACACAATGCCCTCAGTTAACATCATTCTTCACTTTTCATGACTTACGGCAAGGTTTGTTTCTTGGCGCCTAATTAAGACTTTTTCTAAGTTGTATAAGGCTTCTTTGAAATCATTACCATATATATTTCCACGCAATCATGAACCAAGTCAGCTAGAATTCCTAACACTGCCCTTTGGGAAGTAGTAGGGGCATTACACAATATGAATGGTAACACCTTGTAAGCATATGTTCCCCATGAACAAGTGAAAGTAGTTTTATCTTGGTCTTCTTGGGCTATTCTAATTTGATTGTATCCACTGTATCCATCAAGAAAAGAAAAATACCATTTCCCGGAAAAAGTGTCCAAGACTTGATCTATAAAGGGAAGAGGAAAATAGTCTCTTAAAGTTTCCTTATTCAGTTCACGAAAATCTATGCATATTCTCCACTTACCTCCCTCTTTGGGACAATCACCAAAGGATATACCCATTTACTATCAGAAATGGGATAAATAAAATCTTCATTAAGTAATTTTTGTAACTCATCTTTTACAATATCTTTAAGAGCAGGGTTCATTCTCCTCTGTGGTTTCCTTACAGGCCTAATGTTCTCCTGAGTGTAAATATGATGGATACATGTGTCAGGGTGAATTCCCTTCATATCAGCATAAGTCCAAGCAAATGCTCCAGATTGTGCTTCTAGTAATTGGACTAACTGACTTTGTTGGTCTTGAGTCAAATTTGCATTAATAATTAAAGACCTTCCAGGACTGATCTCCATTGGTATGGTTAAAGCTCCAACTTTCTCATCTATAAATAAAATCATGGATGATGAGATAGTTGAAGGGTCATACTGTTCTTGAAAATTTTCAGTGAAAACATAATCCAAGTCAGAAAAGGACTGGGGAAAATCAACACTAGTAGTGGCTGAAATAAATTGATCTAAAATATCATCTTCAGTTTGGTCTTCCAGACGCCTAGTTTGACTGATGGATAGTAAAGTTTGTTCAACATCCTCATATCCATAAGGAATTTATAACCATAACATGTTTTATGTTACAGGTTGAGCTGGTGGATAAATGATAAGGCTCTCTAGAGAAGTACCATTTGATATAGTTAAAGTACCCTCTCTACATCCTATGAAAGCATTAGCAGTTGCTAACCAGGGTCTACCTAATGTAACAGGATGTTCCATAATTGGATATTTGGTTTGGAGTACCAGGAAATCCACTGGATACTCCTAAGAAGATACAATGACTGTAATGTCATCCAATGCCCCTACAGGTTTAACTATACTCCTATCAGCCAATTCCAAAATGGTAGGAGTAGGTCTGAGGAGATTATACAATTGTAATTTCTACAAGGTGATCATAGAAATAACATTGATTGCTGCCCCCAAATCAACTAGAGTGTTTCCTATGGGAATCTCATTAATACAAATAGTTACAACTAGGTTCCCAGGGTTTTCAAAATTTGGAAGTAGGGATGGTCTGAAATATAATCAGACAGCTGGCCTATAACATGTATTCTTGGTGGATCCTTTTGTTTTCAACCAGGATTATTCAAGCATAACTCTCTTACCATATTTGAATAAATAAGAACATATTTAATGGCCTAGAGTAATGGAATTCAGATACAAACATTTCTTAACTCATTCTCAAGATCAAATTGTGAATGAACTACATGTTTCTCTATTAATAACCTTTCTGGATAAGGAGGATCATTATTCAATTGTGGCTGTGCAGTTGATTGAGAAATCTGAGTTCTAGGTACTTGAGTGTTTTCTAATGCATTTGGAACCTCTTCCTCCTCTTGAACTTCTTTTTCAACAGTTTCTTCTCCACATTCTTCTTGAATAATCAGCGGCTGGAGGGGTTTTATTTAAAATTTTCCCAGACCTTAATTGTATTTCTTATATAGGAGTTGAATGAATCGCATAAGTTGGGGCCAATTGCATTTCAACATTATGAAGAGGCTGGGATGGTCTGTTATTAGGATTCGGTATAGGTTGAGCAGGAAACAACATGGTTCGAGGGGGTTTTGGATTCTGATACTATTGTGGAACTGGGGGTATAGGAGGAAGTGCAAGTGGTGTAAAACCAGGTAATTACTATTGCACATTGGGTGGAAATGGAGAGAAACTAGGAGGAGTATGTAATGGAGCTGTTGGTTGAGTTCCTCCATAAGACTGTCCTTGCTAGCCTTGCTGCCATGGTTGGGTTTGAGTAGACTGAGATGGTCAATTTTTCCACATTTGTGGACTCCATGGCTGCTGAGGTTGTTGCATTGGGTAGTAATATGCAAGATTTTGAAAAGTAGGCTCTAGGTACATGTTTTGCGGTCTAGGCTACCATGGCCTTTTTGATGCATATGATTGATCCATGGGTTCATTATTAATCTTATAAAGGGCTTGCAATTCTGGTAATGAAGGGCAATTATCAGTAGGGTGTTTGTCAGAACAAAGAGCACAAACTGAAATAATATTAAGGGGACATTCTTTAAGAGGGTGTATTTTTCTACATTTAGGACAGAATATATGTAGTGCTGCAATGTCCTCTTCTTCTTGTCGCCTTTTAGTTTTCAACACATCAAATTGAGAACTCAAGGTGCCCAAAATATCAGTTTTAAAATTTTCCAACAAGTTCCCTAATTCTGTTCTTGTGACCCCACTAGTTCCTGTTGTTCTAGAAGTGCGGGAAGGTCCCTCCCTCACATTTCTTCTAGCCTTGACTCTACTTCTAGAATATTTCCTACATAATTCAGTAATTTCTTCAAAGTATTTATGGGACACATCTCCTAATTCCATGAGGTTGATAATTTCCACATACTCTTCCAGAATCCCTTTTAGAAAAGAGTTTTGACCACATCTTCCTGTAGAGTATTATACTTAGACTTCTATAGTACAAACCTGAAGCATTCAAGAAAATCCTCAAGACTCTCATCTTCATGCTGTTGCATTTTAAAGATATCATTTTTAGAGTCTTTAGGCCCACAATAGTCTTGGTATTTCCTAAGGAAGGCACTCCTCATCTCATCCCAACTTCAAATAGTGGATTCTCCCAGACCCATAGACCATCTAAGTGCAGAGTATTTAAGGGTAGCAGGAAACAATTTTAAATTTTGTGCATCATGTAAATAGTTATAGCTCGTACATAAGATGTCAAATTCAAACAAAAAAGTATCCATATATTCAGTACTTTTACCATAGAAAGTAGGTAATGAAGATACTGGGATATTTTTCATATTGACATCACGTGCAAGATCCAAAATGGGGAAGCCAAAAGTTGTTTATGTTTGTCCCTCGTGTTCTCCTTCTCCTTCCATATGGTGTCCTGTTTCCTGATCACTCATAACAAGAGGATTCCTAAACCAATTGACACCTAACCTATCTCTCTTTGGGGATGGGATGAAATCCCAACATTCTCTCCTAGACTGTTGTTGAAAAGGAGAATTTGTGGTAGATTCTACTTGTGAAATCACCAAATTTTGTGTATGACTAAAAAGGGCATTTACTCTTTCCACGTCCACAATTTCAACCAAATTGGGGTCTTCCTTTATTGGTGAAGTTTGAAGAGTTTGTGGTATCTCCACAGAGTGGAATAGTTCACCTTGGGGAATCTTAGTTTCCTCTAACCCATTTTTTAATTCAACAGATTTTTGGGTGCTAATTCCTTCTGTCTCCTTGCCTGTATACCTATCCATAGGGTTAGTTAGGGGTGGGGTTTTGTTTCCAAAAATATCTGAATGGATTTTAACGTATCTACCTCTACTATCTATAAGTCTCATAAAAAATTAACTATAAATAACAAAACTTCTAATTAACAAATCAAATCAAAACACCTATGCTACAGATGGGTTTGAAGGAACCTGTTATAACAGATGTGCAAGTTCTTACCTCTCGTCTTATCACCCCTTCTCCTTCAATATGAAAAGGTTACTCACACCAAAAAGAAACAATCAACAAATCAATAGAAAACAATCAAAATACCATCTTACCTTGGAGCAATTCCCCGACAACGACGCCAAAATGTTGGGTAAAATATAATCAATTAATTTACCTTAAATTTAATTATCGACCGGGACACGTAAGCTTTGAGTTGCTACACTATATGTGCGGGGTAAAATAGTTTAAAGCTAATTCCTAAGGTGACTTCAATCTACTCACATGCAAAGAGAAAGAATGTAGTTCATAAAACTAACTACTCTCCTAAGCAACAAAGATCAAAAGCTGTCTAGTCTAATCTAGGAAAAGAACCAATCTCTTATTGTTGTTTACAATCCAAATAGGAAAATTTTACGTTTACCAAGTTCAATTATTGAAACCTAAATCAATTTCAAACCATACTAACTTTTAATCTATTTTCCAAAATCTCCACATACCAATAACAAATCTGGCTTTAATTTTCTAACTCTTAGATTCAAAGAAACTAAGCAATCAAATGTTCTAATCTTAAAGGAGATCCTACCGTCAAAAGAGATCTTAAATCTCAAACTTACCTACAAAAGAAATACTATTTAGTCAATCTTTAATGTTTCAAACAATTCCAACATAACTTCTCTATGTAATAAACTCTTCTTTATACACACTAGATTTCTAAAACTGCTCAATCATAAAAAAGGAATCTATTTCAAGTACAATAACTCTTCTACAGGAATTAGAACTTTATTACCTTTAAGACTACCAACTCTACTTCACACCAACACTGTCATTTACAAGATAATTACTGAAATAAATTTACCTATTCACTAATAAAAGAAACAACACTGCTTGAATTCTATGCTTATAAAAGTTGATTGGAAAAAAGAATATTCAAATAGAGCTAAAAAAATAGGGTTTTAGCCAACCTATGTTTCAACTCAATTAAATCAAATAGAGGGATCTAACATTCATCATTAAATTCCAAAGCAGTTATACTAAGCCTTCAAACTAAATCAATCTATGGCTAAGAATGGATGAGAGGATGAATAAAAGAAACCAGAACACACTAGAAAATACACAATTTCAAATATTAACAGGTTACAAACTCTCTCTCTCTCTAATTTCATCCAAATTCCTCACAATATTTTAAAAACAATACATATTCTAAATCTTTTACATAGAAATTCTGAAAATTCTAACCTACAGACTCTGGTGAGAGGTTCAATCGCTCAATTATTGAATCCTACAACATGATCTAGCTACTGGAAACGATTGAAAGAAAAAGAAATTCAGATTCAACATGTTTAACTAGTTTTCCTATTTCTGTCAAACCTACAATTCACCAAATTAAATCTGCAAATAAAAGCTAGCATTAATCATGAATTAAATACTCTGTCTACGCATGCTCATTAACATAACAAGTCCGTCTACACACATTCAGTAATACAAGCAAATCCAACACAAACACATATATATTTCCAATCATGAGTCTTGTAAATCGTGTTTATTTATTTATAAAACTGCAGACATACATATAAAAATAGTATCAGGGAAAAATGATGTATGAGTTTGCTTACAGTAATAGGAATAAAACAGAACTATGCATACATAACAAGGGTTGAAGGTGGGCCCTACCTCCAACACTTCTAGATTTGGAACTGAAGGATTAAAGCAAAGCGTAGTAGTAGATTAACAACTTGAAATCATATTTTTTACAGTATATCATGTCCTGAGCTTTTTAAGATTTGACATACATATTTATAGCTTGAATTAAATCACAGGTCGACCACTGAAAAGGGTCAACCCTGCCCAAAATATCTACACTTATCCAGGAGAATGAAAACAACTAACAACTGATTAATGCAGAAAATAGGTTAAAACACCAGATTTGATTCGGATCCTTTGCAAACCAGCAATCAAATAGATTGGAGCCTGTGCGTTGTTGAATATTAGGGCCCACAATTCTTGGACATAGCAAGGCTGCATAATGCCAATAAGTAGCTCATGGTCAACATGGAAACGATTGAATGCAGAACCCATATGTTATTCCAGGCAAACAAATCCCCGAGATAAATGAACCAATCAATACATGCTCAGTAAGTGTCGAAACAGGTGCGGGATCGAGCCACCACGAAAAGAAAGTAACTGTGCGGGAAACAAGACTTTGACAAAGGATCAACATTTTTAATCTTAAGTTAGAGTTTTCAATTATAAATTGAAATCCATCAAAATGATAAACGAAGTAATAAAAATACCAAGAATTTCCCTGTTTGAAGAACCTTAGGATATAGTCCTTGAAAATATATATTTGAACATAAAATATATAACAAGATAGAGTCAAAGATGCTTGGTTCCTTATAAATTTGAACTAGAAATAGGGCAGTAAGAAAGAAAACTAGGAGGCCATTAGTAAGGTCGACAACATGCACTTTTGGAATTTCCTTCACACCCATCATAGTTGATGAAGCAAGCTTATTCAACAATTCCTTAACTTGGGATATTAAGTGCTAAATTCCCTGCTTTTGGTGCAATGCTAGAAGCAGCAATTTTGCTCAATTTTTTTGTATCCAAGTATGAATCTGCAGTAGGAGAAGTGCCTTGTCCTGCCAAGGCTCTGATACCATGTTAAATTGAGCACATAGAACTATGGACCATACTCAAATGCTGAAGATTCAATTAGTTCCAACATGCAGTTGTTTTGGCGAGCTAAATGACGAGATGGATATGCTATGCACATATCTAGCTGAATGTGTGTCTGTGTGTCAAAATTTCCCAAAAAGTATGCTCTGCAATTAATGAATGCATTTGTTAGCAATTACATAAAAAAAACATCGAATTTACTCATTAAAATAGTAAAATAATCAATAATGAATCAATCTTAAACAAACCCAAAATAAGATCATACCTGAAGCTTAATGGTAATATGTATGATGCAAAAGACACCAAAAGATAACAAAATATACGTTAATACATAAGGTTTTCAGCTCAAAAATGGTGACAAAATGGGGCTCAACACTTACTTAGTTCTTCATGAGGTTAAGCAAAAAGGCAGTCGCCCTCTTTCGAGTTCTGGCAGGGACTTTGCAGCCTAAAGTTTTAAATGAACATATATGAATAAATTCTTCCCTCAATACTCTGCAATTTTGATTTTAAGGGTTTATTGTTAGACACAAAGTTTAATTAATGCTTTGGTTTTTGCGCAAGAAGAGGGGGAAGGAAGAGTCAAGAGGAGCCGACCCTTGGCCCTCTACGTGACTCAACTAGGTAAGTTCTTCCTCACTGGTTATTTTTAACAATGTTTATATTTATAAAATTTGAGCTATTCTAACTTTGTCGTTTTGTTGACAGGTGAAGAAAAAGCTTTGGAATAATCCTGCTTCACCCTCACGGCCCAAACTTGGAATGTAGGTAATGATTGCAATTGGTTTTATTTTCTTTATCTTTCAATAATGCACTGATTAACTTTGTTTACATGTGAATTCAAATCTCTAATCCTGGCCTGGAAAGAGTGGTGACATGTCACCTTCTCTTGGGCCTCCTTCTTCTCGGTCTAGAGGTGAGGAATTTACCCTACCCTCTGTTAATTAGGAAGAATACAAGTATGATTGTTTGTTATTAAGATTATACTAACACCACTAGGTCTTGTGCATGTGAACACCAATGCGGTGTGGCATCTGGACTGTACATACAAATCGTTCATTAGTCATAAGGTAAGACTCTTGATAGGGTTCATGGTTAAACTGGTTTCCCAGTTGCTTTGGTTCTTAGTCTATGGAAATATGGGGCTTTTACAGTAGCTATGAATATAATTTTTGGTTTTAGTAACCATAACATGTATTGGGTCTATACTTAGATGTGTTGGTTAGTTCATGGTGACTTTGTTTAAGTTTCCCAATGCATTGCTCATGATTCCCCCACCTCGTGACCATTTATGCATTACTCACCAAATGGTTCATGGTCTATAAATAATGGTTAAGATATTCATGATTCCACTAACATTGTTCAAGGTTTTTATTTTCACATGGTTTGTATGAATTGTACATGGTTCCACATGCATTGTTCATCGTTATATCAAAATTGTTCATGGCTCCATTTACATTCTTCATGGTTCAATTCTCATTTACCATGAATGTTTCTCAAGGTTCCTTGCATGGTTCCACCACTAATGCTCATGGTTCTACCGTCAATTCTCATGGTTCCATCAACAATTCTCATGGTTCCATAAATAGAGATCATGGTTCCACAAAACTTGCTCATGGTTCCACCAACAATGTTCATGGTTCCATAAACAAATCTCTTGGTTTCACCACCAATGCTCTTGGTTCCACCAATAGTGTTCATGGCTCCATCAATATTGTTCATGGTTCCATAACTAGAGCTGATGGTTCCATACATAGAGCTCATGGTTCCACCAACAATTTTCATGGATCCATTAACTTTGTTGGAGATTCAACCACCAAATGTGCAAGATTCTGCCACCAAATATGTTCATAGTTTCATCAACTCTATATTTGTTCAAGCTTCCATATACATTACTCAAGATTCCACCACCTTGTGACCATGTATGCATTACTCACCAAATGGTTTATGGTCCATAAATAATGCTTATGATATTCATGGTTACAACAACATTGTTCAATGTTCCTTAATTACACATGGTGTTGTATGCATTGTACATGGTTCCACTCGTATTGTTCACGGTTCCATCAAAATTTTCCATGGTTCCATTTTTATTCTTCATGGTTCAATGCTCATTTACCATGAATTTTGTTCAAGTTTCCTTGCATGGTTCCACCACTTGTGACCAGTATTCATGGTTCTACCATCAATGCTCATGGTTTCTTCAACAATGCTCATGGTTCCATAAATATTGTTGATGATAACACTTGTACTTTATATTAGAAATATTGTAAACACATTCAAGCTATAGAATTAGTTGTATTTTATGTAATGTTTTCTAGAATCAAAACATTTCTAAAGGTCATTTATGGTGTGCATTGTTACCTCAAGGTAATGATGTAGTGAAAGAGGTGGACTCAAGTTGTTTGGAGGAAAATTGAATGTTAGTGTTGATAAAACCATGAACATATTTGGTGGTAGAATCTTGGAAATCGGTAGTTGAATCTTGAACAAAGTTAATAGGACCATGATCTCTATTTATGGAACCATGAGCATTACTAGTGGAACCATGAACTCTATTTATGAAACTGTGAGCAATATTGTTGGAAGCATGAGTAATGGCGATGAGGTGGTGGAACCCTACACGAAACATTGTAAAAAAATCATTGAAAATGAGAAATTTAGGAGTGGAACCATACATAATGTTTATGGAACCATGGACAATTATGATAGAACTGTAAGCAATGTGGGTGGAAACATGTACATGCAAAACCACATGCAATTAAGGAACCTTAAATAACGTTGTTGGAACCGTGAATATCATAGGTATTATTTATGGAACATGAATCATTTGGTGAGTAATGCATACATTGTCATATGAGGTGGTAGAATTATGAACAATGCATATAGAGCCTTAAACAAAGTTAGTGTTGATGAAACCATGAAAATATTTGGTGGCAGACAATGGTTGAATCTTGAACAAAGTTAATGGACCCATGAGAATGTTGGTGGAACCATTATCATTGTTAGTGGAACCATGATATGTATTTATGGAGCTATGAGAATTATTGGTGGAACCATGATTAATGGTCATGAGGTTGTGGAACCATACAAGTAACCATGAGCAAAATTCATGGAAAATGAGCATTGTATGGGTGGAACCATGAATAATCTTTATGGAACCATGGACAACTTTGATGGATTTATGAAAAATGAGGGTGAAACCATGTACAATGCATACAAAGCCATGTGCAATTAAAGAACCTTGAGCAATGTTTTGTAGGATCATGAACATCATGAACATTAATGATGGACCATGCAGCATTTGGTGAGTAATGCATATATGGTCATGAGGTGGTGGAATTAGAATAGTGCATATGGAATCTTGAATGAAGTTAGTGTTGATGAAACCATGAACATATTTGGTGGCATAATCTTGCACCTTTAATGGTTGAATCTCGAAAAAAGTTAATGGCAACATGCACATTGTTGGTTGAAGTGGAACCACAAGTTCTATTTATGGAACCTTGAGCATTGTTGGTCAAACCATGAGATATATAAGCAAAACAATTGGGTGAGCAATGCATACATGGTCACGAGGTGGTGGAATCCTGAACAATGCATATGGAACCTTGAATGAAGTTAGTGTTGATGAGACCATGAACATATTTGTTGGAATAATATTGGACATTTGGTGGTTGAATCTCAAATAAAGATAATGGCACCATGAGCATTGCTAGAAACCACGAGCTTTATTTATGGAACCATGAGCATTGTTTGTGGAACCATGAGTTCTATTTATGGAACCATGAGCATTGTTGGTGGAACATGGTTCCATCAATAGAAATCATGGTTCCACCAACAATGCTCATGGTTCCATAAAAAGAGAGAGGGAGAGCATGGATGTCAAGAATCAAATGGCGAGTCAAGGATTTGGGTTATGCTAAAAAAAAACTCATGCTGAGAAATGACTACGCATGAAGAATATGCCAAGATAACAAGAGGATAAAGTAACGTACAACAAATAACTGTTGAGATGTAGTTTGATTAGGGTTTTCAAGAGGAAAACACCCAATGCTAGCTCTCTCACTCAAAGAAGAGAAATTCCCACAACAATATGTTACATATGCTAGCGAGTAGACTAAATAAAATAGATTGGAGTAATGATAGGATTTGATACCACTGTTAGGCATTGGGTAACTCCTAAGATGATTTTCATTAGGCATAAATCAATTATTCATAAATTGGTATGATTCTTGGGTTTCAACTTCCAAGAGGATATGTCGCGACTCTTCACATTATTTGATAACTAAAGAAAATATGTACAATATTTACAGAAGGACCCATGATCATGGAGGATTAGGTTTCCAAAAAATTGTAAAGCATGTAGAAAGGAGAAAATTGAGTCGGTTTTATAATTCCCATTTATGGATCAATTACTAGTTCCTTGAACCCCATACCCTAATTTAATGCAACATGCATTGTTCATATCCAAATTTAATGCAACATGCATTTTCTAATACCATGTTTCACTTCATTTCCAAACCCTATGCATATATGCATCATGTACCATTTCCTTGATAGATCAAATGCATCCAAATTAGAATTTGATTTTCTAAACATGACTCCTTGCTAAATTTGAATTTGGAATATTATGACACCTCCTTGCTAGTGTAATTTATTATATAGATAAGGACTTAAATTGTTATGGTTCCAACTAGAATTATTCATGGTTTTATAAATAATGCTAAAGGTTCCACTAACATTACTCATAGTTTGGTAAATAATTCTCGTGGTTTCAGTATCAAAATTTCACATCTCTACCAACTATGTTCAAGATTCTATAAACAATGCTCATAGTTCCATAAATAATTATTATGGTTCCACCACCAAATGTTCATAGTTCCACAAAAAATTCAGGGATCCTTAACTACTTATGGTTCAAGGGTTTGCAAACAATGCTCATGGTTCCAAAAATAATTCTCATGGTTCCACCACCAAAACCTAATGGCTCCACCACCAAATGTTCATAGTTCCATGAACTTTACTCAATGAACCTTAATTGGTTGTGGTTCTATAAACATGCTCACAATTCCACTATCATTACTCATGTTTCCATAAAAAGTGTGCAAGATTCCACCCATTTATTATACACATATTTATGACCAAGTTCTTAAAATTTTACCTTATGCTCATGGTTCCATCATCAAATTTTCAAGGTTCCATGAACATTTTAAAGGAAAACTCTTTGTGGTTTTGTATGTATTGTTCATGTGAGCTCAACTTAACACAACCAAACCAAATGTCCATAGTTTCTTGAAGTTTATTCAAAGTTCTTTAGTTGCTTGTGGTTTTATATGTATTATTCAAATGAGCTCAAGTTAACATGTAACCAAATGTGGATAACTTCTTGAAATTTATTCAAATATCTTTAGTTGCTTGTGGTTTTGAATGTATAGCCTTGGCAACATTGTTTATGATTTAAAAAATAGTGCCCATAGTTCCACCACAAAATGTTCACAATTTTACCAACTTTCTTCAAAGAATCCAAATTTTACCACGATTATAAAGAGATAAAACTATTTATTACAAAAGTAGCTTATGATTTAGTAATTATTCTTGTTCCCAAAATAATATATAAATATTTATAAATTAATTTGATCTTAATTTTAATGTTTTATATTTTATATTCTTTTTGTAATGTGATCAATAACCATTTTTTAGTTAGAAAAACTTTTTTTAATACATATAGAATTCTTAATTAATTAAATAAAAACTAACAAAACCTTAATTAAAAACATATATAATAAAAAAATTAGTGTAAGTATTAACAAAAAATACCTAATTTCAAATAAATCACATATAATAAAGCCACAATTATTAAAAAAAAAATTACTTCTGTTAATATTGTGTTAAATATAAATAATTTAATTCAAAATTTATTGTAAAAACACTTATATTTTAATTAATTATTATTAAAACCTATATATATAATTTTTAAAAAATATTTAATTTTTTTATCATAATAATAAAAACATTTAAAATTGTATTTCATTATTAAATACTAACTTTTTTTTTCATTTTCAAGCAAAATCAATTTAAAGATAGTGTTTTTCATCCATGTTTCATTAAAAAAATGTGTTTTATAACATGGATTCTTAAGGTTATCTTAATTCTTTGTAATGGTTAAAGATTTAAGTGTGATGGTTAAAGATTTAAGTGTGATGATTAAAGAATTAAGTGTTGGACATTAACACACACTTAAAGATTAAAAAAGCAATTTTCTAAATGTCTTAAATTTTAGAATATAAAATATTTTTAATAATTTAATACAAATTAATTCAAAAATAATGGTTTTTTTACAAGAAGGTGGATTTTTTATTATTAATTTTTAATTGGCAAGATGGATTCTTTTTATTGTTATTTTTAATTTGCTAAGTGATGGGTTTTTATTTTATTTATAAACTATCGAGAAAGAGAAATGGATTCAATTTATCATGGGCACATAATAGAAAAACAAGGAATCTGCAACTTTGCAATCTTGATTTCCATTAACATCTTTACAAATCCTCTTACATAATATAAAATAAAACAAAACTTGAGCAGTAATGAAAGCTAAATTTAGTTTATGGAAGTTGACAAACATAGCATTGTATTAAATCCATAAAATTAAAATTAAACAATTATACAATTAAAAAAAAACATAACCAAATAGAGTTCGGACCTAAATCTTTGTGACATGGGAAATCATGAAGTAATCACTCCAATGCCAAGTACTTTCATTTGAATAAAATTTCATCATTATCCCAAGTATTTTCATAAATACTTTCATTTGAGTAAAGTTTCATGCATTATCAATAAATTGAACGGTGTTATTAATAACTTGTCATAGAATACTTTTAATTTTAATTTTACTAAATCAAAAGAAAGCAATTTTCTGCATATTTTTATTGGACATTGTGAGTGATAATATACAAAATAATGAATGAAATCCATTTCTTGAACATTGTCCAATAATGGAAATTTTACTGAGCTAAAATACTTAACTGAGAGACACATATTCATATTTATTTTCTCTGCGATTTGTTGTTATTAAAAAACACCATAACCGTCACAATTTCATTAATAAATATTTCAAGTTCAACAAAACATTTACACATTTACTCGCTTGAACTCGATCCAACTAAAACAGTTAATGATTGTAAATATGTAACTCGTTGTCATTGTGCATTACTCCATTCAAAATCCCTAAATTTCAATGGATGAGTGAATTATGATAACGTAAAATAACAATTCAACAATAAATGATAATGGAGAAAATATTAACGAAAATATGCATATGCATACATTTGCTCCTCTATCAATGAAAATTGGATGGTAGAGACAAAAGTAGAGTTCTCTCTATGAAGAAGGAACCCGTCGGTAGGATCTGATTGGTTTGCTTTTGCAACGGCAGTCCACATCTCTGATGCCACATTATCTTTTTTTTGAGACTGCTGCCATCCTGCAAACATCACAATGAGTAGAGAAAGACATGATTGCCCATATAATTGCAAAGTGCACCTTGCGAGTTCAAATTTCAAATTTAAAAAGAAGAGTTGGATCGGATGGGATGAGGGAAGATGAGTGCCCTCCACAGATCATGGATGACGAAAATGTCATAGTACTGGTTTTCAATCTCTTAGTGAATTCCCTCTGCATATCAAGGATTCCCATCATCGTGTGGCTCCAAATCCCCTTTTCGTCATCACAATCACTGAATATTGCAACATTGTAAAACCACCTTCTCCAAAGATGTCAATCCTTCATATTCAATAATCTTTATTTAATCTAATCCGTTGGCACAAAATTTTGATAGGCATTCTACTTCTTTAAATATTTACATTGATGAAGGATTCGGGGGATATCTAGAGAAAGCAATAAATAAAAGCAGCTGGGAATCAAATTGAAATGTGCAGGATGAATTTGTTGCATTGAAACTCAACCTTAGGCAAACATCCAGGGGTAAGCATCCTGGCAGTGAGCTATGTTTTATTTTGTTAGCCTCTCAAAAACTGCAACGTTCCCCTGGATACTGAGACTGCACATCATGGGCTCAAACCACCATTTCCCGTGTTTGGAACATCCCCGCTTAAGACTAAGACTAGGCCTTAACCATAAGGGGCTCCACAAAGCGCAAAAACTTCATTCATTCTCACGAAGCTGGTTTTGTGCAAACATCAAATTTGAAGGTCAAAGGAAGATTGACAAGCCCCATATAAGCTGCCCATTTTTCTCCTCTTCATTTCTCATCCTCACTAAAGAAACAAACCCATCTGCTATAAAAACACAACTATAAGATTTGAAGAAATCCAAGTAAAAAATATTCAAATCCTATTTACTTTAATTTCCATAATACCATCTACTTCTTCAAAGGAAATATTCACCGTGGGAGAACTAACCCAGGAAACCCTTTGATTGCAACCCAGGAATGCCAATTGAGGTTAAAACTGGTAATTAAGCATGATCCCATTTTTTTTTAAACAGAAAGCACAACTAGCTGCACTAGACAACACAAGTAGCAGTGCACTCAAAGAATTGCAGAGAGGCAAATGGATAAGAGGGAAATGTATAAAAAATGTTTGAATTTTGAATTGGAATAGAGCATCATTCGAAACAACCATCCCATCCTTATAATGACACAGTGTTTCCAAGTCAGCGATCCTCGAAATCAGACAAACGACGGAGGCATTTAACGGATGGCTTGAGGATCTCGGAATTGGAGATATGGAAGCACAATCGGAAACGAACAATGCCAGTAACGGACCTACCATGGATGTATCATGTTACCATGTATCATATACTTCACCATACTTTACGCCATGGATCGTGGTGCGTTTCTGACAGTGGAAGACGAGTCTGTCTGGTAAATAAGGCTGGCCCAGTTTGCCCATGAGATCAGAACCTTGACCAAATTGTATTACCCATAGGAGTTGTCTAAATCTGAGAACTTTCCGTCTAGAGTTTGACTTCTCCATCAATCGGCCATTAGACACTCCTTTTGCCGGCTTTCTCTCGTGATCTGGTTCTCTGGCATGGTCGAAAAGACCTTCACTGACATGTACAAACCGGGTACTCTGACATACCCTCAACGTCTGTGCACATCCTCAACTTCTGAGTCCCAGGGATCAAATTTGAAGGGTAAGGTCTCATTTCACTTTGAAGGGTTGTGAGAAATTGAAGCCTTCCATGTTGACATGTAAAAATAAATCATTTTTTTCATTTGAAACTCTAAGTGTACAATAAAATTTTATTATGTATTAAAAATAATGCATAGAAAAAAATGACAATAAGAAGAAATCCCGAGTGATTCAACATTTACATGGAATTAGTACTCTCCCGGTCCCTGGAGCATATAGTTTATTGAACTTAGATAAACGATAAATCTGTTGGGCCAGTGAAATACTTGGTTGTTAGGTCGTTGATAAAATAAGGCAATGAAATTTGGAAGGACCTTTGAATGGAGGATTGATTCAGCTTTATGGTGGCTCTATTGGTCAAGTGTGATTGGGCGTACCTAAAGAAAAACCCCAGAATGTAATACCTAATGCTTTCATGTAGAAACTTTTTTATTAACCCTAAATTTGACACTTATTTTTAGAATTGAATCATGTCCTCCCCACATGCTCAAATCAAAGTGATCAAACAAAGGCCCCAAATTTAGGTGGATTATGGATAGTCCCTCCAATGTATATCTAGTTTATACCCCAATTCGAAGTGATCAAACAAAATCCCCAATTTTAGGTAGATTATGGATAGTCCTTTCAATCTATATCAAGTTTATCATCCCTATCGAAAAGTTTAAGTATTTATTAGTCCACTATAAGGAAGAACTTTAAATTTTTCAACAAATATCACTACAAGTTGGGTGTCTAGTTTCTACCAAAGTCAACAAGGAAGACAAATCATAAACACATGTTTGGGAGGTTTGCGACAACGAGAACGTTGAAATCATGTTCTTTGCTAGATCATTGCACTCCGAGTCTCTAATTCATGAACGTCCGTCGAGGGATTCCCTTGTTTAGATATATTGGTAGACAATTTGTACTTCTTGTTTCCATTATTAGAAGGATGAGAGGAAAATGAAGGGGTCAGAGTCTACAACATTTACAATGTCGGTTGTTAAATATTTTATCCTTTCAACTATTGGATTTCATTAAGGAAATTGGAACAATTCAAATACTTATATTCAAATATTGTTCTTTCTTCCAACCTAATGTTTACAATTCATGGCAGATAAATAACCTTAACAGATTTGGAACTCAAATACAAGGCTCTTTCTTCTTTCTCCTCCGCCCAAAAGAAATTGTGGTCCTAGACAATGAAAAGTATACATTATTTTGGTTCTGATTTCATTTAAATACTGGGTTTTTAAGGTTACATCTATTGAGTATTCGAGACTTAGTCTCGTGGAAACGCAATCGCATAATACATTACAAATTTCAAACAACATTTTGGATGGAGAAATTTTAAACCCTTATATTTATAGAACTAGAAGGAACTCCAACAAGATACACATTTAACTTTTATCCACATATAAAATGTTACACAAGTGTAAAATTCTATACATACATGTAAGTTCACGACAACCAAGTCGATAGCTTAGCTCTGCATAACCTTCTGGAAGAAACATAAATTAGGGAGACACTGAAGCATAGAATTGGAGAGTTGAGAGTCTGAGTCCCGACCTTCAACTATCCTATACTCGTAAACCCAAAATGATGTCTTTTTTCACAGACTTCACCAATCTCTTTAAGTTCGGGGAAGCTCAATCTAGCCTACCCAACGTTCTACCTTTGCTTCTCTTGCTCCTACCTGTGAAAAAGGTGGAACCTTTGAGTTTCCCACCGCAGAAGACAACGAGGAATTAGAGTGTGAAACTGTTTCCTTCTACAAAAATACAATTGGAAGAAATACCATCTCAATTCCACAATATCCCCGTGCTCCCGAGTTGATTTACCTTGCCCGAGGTAGGCGAATGAATGTTTGTGTATTTCACATGATTACAAAAAAATCATTTTATAATTGTTTCTACATAACATATATATATCTATGCACGTGAGGGAAAATTGGGTATTGTTTTCCCAAGGTTTCCAGAGACTTTGAGGGATCATTCTTCATTATACGGGTGCTCAGGGTGTAGACCAGAGAGCCCATGGGAGGAAGAAGAAGAAGAAGAAGAGGACTCAAGTCAAAAGGTGAGGTGAGTGAGGAGGGGAGACATAATAGCGATATTTGCAGGAGAAACCCACTGGTGCTATAATGACGGGAATGAGCCTATCTAAATCGTAGCCATTGTAGACATAGGAAACCCTCATAAACCGCTCAAGTGTAAGAGTTACCATGTAAGCATCCCGACAAATTAAGTAATGATAATATTTAGTTAGGTATATGACAAATTCTTTCGTTTCTTTTAGAGATGACTATATGCATATTGTACAACCATTCTCTCTAGCTGGCCCTCCATTCTAGTTTCCTTTGTCTCTACTGCCTAACCCCCTTCCTCCATTGAGACAGGTAGACTAAGCGTCCTAGCTGGACAGTGGGAGACTGGGAGTGTTGATTCAAATGATTCTGACCCCAGTAAATGAATGGAAATCGGAATAAATATTAGAATCTTGCACTAAATAGTATAGGATATGATTCATGAGCACAAACAAAGGGTGGCATGCTGCTAGCCTGCTACCAAAGATCTGTCATCCCAGTATTGTGGTGGTCATAATAGAAATTTCTAGTGCTGGGTGAAACCCTGGGGTGGAAACTTACATACCCATTCGACCAAGTTAGGTTCAAATCTAGCAAAGATTTCTCAATGCATTGTAAATTGCAACTTGTAAGTTGTAACCCAAAAAAAAACACCATTAGTTTTTCCTTACGGAGCGTTGACAGTGGAGGGTTATCAAATCAATTCACCATCCATAGATATGACTCATATGAGTATTCAATTTCACATCATATACTCAAATACTCAAGTGACTTATAAGTTGTGAGATCACGTGACTCGGTGAATAATAAGATGACAGATGGAAAATCGAGTTGGCAGGTGGCATCATCTCATACCAAGATTTAATGAAGTTGGTGAATCAGTAATGCATGTTAATTCCATTAAATTCTTTTAAAGTGAACATCGAATCATGAGTCACAATCCTGACTCACCGACTTGAACTTGGCACTAGGCAGCCTAGTGGCCCACTATTGTCTGTGTCAATTGGGACTGATATCCTCATCCATGATCTGACTATTCAAGGGCGCTTGGGAAGACTTTGAGTCCCAACTCTCCCATATTCCATTGAATCCATGGATAGGTAAATTTTGTAGCTACCCTTCTGTTGCAAATTTACCGAGGCTTACTCAATTTCATTATTGAAGTGATAGAAATGAAACTAATTTTTTTTGCATGGTAAAATTCCTTGTGGCCTTTTATGACGTTTAAAATGGCCTTTGAAGGGCTCTGAAGGCTTCAAATTTGAAGCCTGCTTCTGACATACCCTCTTCCGAGACAAGATTTTTCGGGCATACTAATTTAATTGTCTATTCGCCATGCATATCCTCATGAATCTATCTCTGCTACTTATGGATGCATCATGCACCCATCCCGATTTTGCCTATGTAAAATGGATGGATCATCTGACATACCCTCTTCCGCGGCAAGAATTTTTCAGCATACTAATTTAGTGGTCTATTCACCATGCATATCCTCATGAATCTATCTCTGTTGCTTATGGATGCATCATGCACCCATCTTGATTTTGCCTATGTAAAATGGATGGATGTAGGGATCAAATTTGAAGGGTAGGGTCCCATTTCACTTTGAAGGGTTGTGAGAAATTGAACCCTTCAATGTTGACATGTAAAAATAAATCATTCTTTTCATTTGAAATTGAAGTGTAGAACAAAATTTTATTATTTATTAAAAACAATGTATAGAAAAAAATGACAATAAGAAGAAATCTCGAGTAATTCAACATTTACATGGAATTAGTGAGGTAAACCATGTACTCTCCCCATGCCTAGAGCATATAGTTTTTTGAACTGAGATAAGCGATAAGTCTATTGGATCGGTGAAATACTTGGTTGTTAGCCTGTTGTTGATAAAATAAGGCAATGGAATTTGGAAGGAACTTGAATGGAGGATTGATTCAGCTTGATGGTGGCTCTATTGGTCAAGTGTGATTGGGCCTACCTAAAAGAAAAACCCAAGAATGTAATACCTAATTCTTTCATGGAGAAACTTTTTTATTAACCCTAAATTCAACAGTTATTCTTAGAACTGAATCATGTCCTCCCCACATGCTCAAATCAAAGTGATCAAACAAAGGCCCCAAATTTAGGTGGATTATGGATAGTCCCTCCAATGTATATCCAGTTTATACCCCAATTTGAAGTGATCAAACAAAATCCCCAATTTTAGGTAGATTATGGATAGTCCCTTCAATCTATATCGAGTTTATCAACCCTATCGAAAAGTTTAAGTATTTATTAGTCCACTATAAGGAAGAACTTTAAATTCTCCAACAAATATCACTACAAGTTGGGTGTCTAGTTTCTACCAAAGTCAACAAGGAAGACGAATCATAAACACACGTTTGGGAGGTTCGTGACAACGAGAATGTTGAAATCATGTTCTTCGCTAGATCATTGCACTCCCAATCCCTAATTCATGAACGTTCGTCAAGGGATTCCCTTGTTTAGATATATTTGTACACAATTTGTACTTCTTGTTTCCATTATTAGAAGGATGAGAGGAAAATTAAGGGGTCAGAGTCTACAAAATTTACAGTGTCGGTTGTTAAATATTTTATCCATTCAACTATTGGATTTCATTAAGAAAATTGGAACAATTCAAACACTTATCTTCAAATATTGTTCTTTCTTTCAACGTAATGTTTACAATTCACGACGAATAAATAACATTGACATATTTGGAACTCAAATACAAGGCTCTTTCTTATTGCTCCTCCACCCAAACGAAGTTGTGGTCCTAGAATATGAAAAGTATACATTATTTTGGTTCTGATTTCATTTAAATACTGGATTTTTTAAGGTTACTTCTATTGAGTATTTGAGACTTAGTCTCGTAGAAATGCAATCGCATAATACATTACAAATTTCAAACGACATTTTGGATGGAGAAATTTTAAACCCTTATATTTATAGAACCAGAAGGAGCTCCAACAAGAAACACATTTAACTTTTATTCGCATATAAAATGTTACGCAAGTGTAAAATTCTATACAGACCTGTAAATTCACGACAACCAAGTTGACAGCTTAGCTCTACATAATCTTCTGTAGGAAATAGAAATTAGGGAGTCACTAAAGCATAGAATTGGAGAGTTGAGAGTCTGAGTCTCGACCTCCGACCGTCCTATACTCGTAAACCCAAACATAATGTTTTTTTCAGAGACTTCACTAATCTCTTTAAGTTCGGGGAAGATCAATCCAGCCTACCCAACATTCTACCTTTGCTTCTCTTGCTCCTACCTGTTAAAAAGGTGGAACCTTCGAGTTTCCCACTGCAGAAGACAACAAGGAATTAGAATGTGCAACCGTTTCCTTCTATAGAAAGACAATTGGAAGAAACACCATCTCAACTCCACAATATCCCGGTGCTCTTGAGTTGATTTACCTTGCCCAAGGTAGGCGAATGCATGTTTGTGTATTTCACATGATTACAAAAACATCATTTTATAATTGCTTTCACATAACATATATATATCTGTGCACATGAGGGAAAACTGGGTATTGTTTTCTCGAGGTTTTGAGATACATTCAGAGATCATTCTTCGTTATGAGGGTGCTCAGGGCATATACCAGAGAGCCCACGGGAGGAAGAAGAAGAAGAAGAAGAAGAGGACTCAAGCCAAAAGGTGAGGTGACTAAGGAGGGAAGACGTAATAGCGATATTTGCAGGAGAAGCCCACTAGTGCTATAATGATGGGAACGAGCCTCTCTGAATCATAGCCATTGTAGACATAGGAAACCCTCATAAACCGCTCGGGCGTAAGAGTTACCATGTAAGCATCCCAACAAATCAATTAATGATAATATTCAGTTAGGTATATGACAAATTCTTTCGTTTCTTTTAGAGATGACTATATGCATATTGTACAACCATTATCTCTCGCTGGCCCTCCATTACAGTTTCCTTTGTCTCTACTTCCTAACCCCCTTCCTCTAATGAGATAGGTAGACCAAGCGGCCTAGGTGGACCGTGGGAGACTGGGAGTGTTGATTCAAATGATTCTGACCCTAGTAAATGAATGGAAATTGGAATAAATCCCATAATCCAGGACTAACTAGTATAGGATATGACTCATGAGCACAAACAAAGGGTGGCGTGCTGATAGCCTGCTACCAAAGATCTGTCAGCCCAATCTTGTGGTGGTCATAACAGAAATGTCTAGCACTGGGTGAAACCCTGTTCTGGAAACTTACATACCCATAAGACGAGGTTAGGTTCAAATCTAGCAAAGATTGCTCAATGCATTGTAAATTGCAACTTGTAAGTTGTAACCCAAAAAACAACACCATTAGTTTTTCCTTACAGAGACTTGACAATGGAGGGTTATCAAATCAATTCACAATCTATAGATATGAATCGTATGAGTATTTAATTTCACATCATATACTCAAATACTCAAGTGACTTGTAAGTTGTGAGATCACGTGACTCGGTGAACAATAAGATGACAGATGGAAATCGAGTTGGTAGGTGGCATCATCTCATACCAAGATTTAATGAAGTTGGTGAATCAGTAATGCATGCTAATGCCATTAAATTTTTTTAAAGTGAACATCGAATAGTGAGTCACAATCCTGACTCACCGACTTGAACTTGGCACGAGGCAGCCTAGTGGCCCACTGTGGTCTGTGTTGATTGGGACTGATATCGTCATCCATGATCCGACTATTCAAGGGTGCTTGGGAAGACTTGAGTCCCGACTCTCCCATATTCCACTGAATCCCTAGATAGGTAAATTTTGTAGCAGGCTTACTCAATTTCATTATTGAAGTGCTGGAAATGAAACTTTTTTTTTGCATGGTAAAATTTTTTGTGGCCTTATATGACCTTTAAAATGGCCTTTCTATGACGTTTAGAATGGCCTTTGAAGGGCTCTAAAGTCTTCAAATTTTAAGCCTGGATGGATGTTGATTATCCCATCCAATTGATATGATATGTGGATGGCATTGGTAAAGGCGGGAGGCATTGGGTGTGAAGTTAACAACCGCTGGTTACTAGCTGGACGTTCTTGGTTCAAGCTACAACACAACCTCTACTGCAATGGTAAGCTATGATCCAGTGCGATTGAGTCCATGGGTTGCTGTGATATTTTCACCCGTGATAGCTCGTCCTTGTCTACTATCTTCGCTCTGCCACGCTCTTCTTTCAAGTTAATGAACTTGTTGCAAGAATCCAGTATGAATTTATGCTCAGTTGTTTTCGTTTTCATTTGGATTCCATTTGGAAACTGTGTCTGATTGTCATTCAAATCATTCAGATTGTAGGAAAGGATTGTACAGAAATCAGTTGAAATTTTAGTAATTGGTTCATTTTTCTAAATTGTTTAGATATGGGGCTGGTAGGGAAGTTTCGATGAACTCCTGGATTATGGAATTTTCTTTTGCAAAATTTGGATGCAAATATTATTAAAATGGGTAGTAATGTTTTTTTCCAGAGATTGGTGTTTGGATTAGTGTATATCTTATGACATTGAGTTGGTGTTCTTTGTGGACTGGTTCTCTTAGCTCTTGCGGGGTAAGTGTTTTGGTTTTTATCTGCCCATCTATTTCTTTGTCAATATATTGCTTCCTGAAAGCCTGATAATCATTGAGTCACCAGATCTTAGTGATTTTAATATTCTTTCTTCAATACAATACAATTTTCCCGATAATCATTGAGTCACCAGATCTTAGCAATTTTAATATTCTTTCTTCATTACAATTCAGACTTGGCAAATTAACCAGCTCCCTCGAAGTCTGATAAACACGGAGTAACCAATTCTTTGGGATTTTAGCTGGTTTTTCTTCAATATAAAGTACAGTTGTTGAGATTGCAGTTCTCCTTTTGTGTATGTGAATCGTGCTGGTTAAAATTAATGGAATACAGATATGCTTGTTTGTTTATATTCATGGATTACAGATATGCTTGTTTGTTTATGTTACGTATTGTTGTACAAGTAAACACCATTCTCATTCCTATTGGCATGGATCACTCATGGTGGATGAAGGGTTCACCTCGATGCGATTATCAAACCCGTGTTAATTCTTCTTCGCTTGGATCCCTAATGATGGATGAAGGGCTCATCTCAATGCGATTATCAAACCCGTGTTAATGGGTTAAATGACAAGCGTGTTGCTGAATTTGAGATTGCTGTTATTGCCTCGTTATATTGTATTGTTGATTGCTATTTTGATAACTCTGACCCTTCTTCAATGCAGATAAATTCCAAACCAGCGGTGAAATCTTCGGAGAGAAATATGGGAGGCAGCAGGGAGTGGCTCTGATTATAGGAAAATGCAGCCATTAAAAATTCATTAACGGCCACCTACGGAGACTATAAACTTATTGCAATTTTGTCAAAAAAAAAAATTGTTTGTCACCGACTCCGGCCTTTATTTTTTTCAGGGCCCTTTCTACTTATCTAGCTTTGACATTCAAGCTTGGCTGGTTCATTGGGAACGAGCTTTGTCGACTTGAAACCCTTTAGTTTTCGTTTTAGCCCAATACTCTTCACATCATATCTTTAAAACTAGGCCACTACATTATAGGTTTACCTCATTAAAACTAATTATTTTTGGAATTCACTTTTATTTTTTTAAATAATTACGGTTTATAAAATTCCTCATATACATGAGATGAAACTAGTAGATTTGCATAACAGAAACTATAAAAGAAAAAGAAAAAATTATTTCCTTTTCCTCTTCTGAAGGAAAAAAATTGGTGAGTATGCAAATCATCTTCTTGAGTTATTTTTGGGTCTTTACCCTCGAATTTGGTCTCTCAACTTGATCAGATTGAATAGGATGACAGTTCCTTATTACGGATCTGTATGATCAGAACTTGTGATCAAGTCACACATCGGAGTATACTGGGCCTTCTAATTCTTTCCAAGTTTTAGCTAATAGATTCCCAATATAACTGGGAAGGCGTTTCAATTTCAAATACCATACGTCAACCTCCAGACATGCCAGTTTAATGTATCCCGTTCGATATCTTCAAATTCGAGAATCAACGAATTCAACTCCACATTGTGTGCAAAAAGTTGAGTCTATCTTCTCATTTCCGATCCCTAGAGAATTTCCACAAGCACAAACTCTACTTTTGATAGGTCCAAATATTCTTTCACAAAACGATCCATATAACAGATGTGTTGAAACTAGTAGATTTACATAACGAAAGTGTTGAAACTAGTAGATTTTAATAATGCAAGTTAGAAAAATATATGTTTGGTATAGAAATACATTATAAAATAACATAGATAGATGTATAAATATGTATGATATTAGAAGTGTTGTTTTAAATAAATATAAAATTTTTTAAGATTAAAATATAAAAGTAGAAATTTTATTAATATAAAAATATAAATTATTTAAATTTAAAAAAATAAAAAATATATATATTTATTGCTTTGAATTTTTAAAATAACATCTATTTTTAAGTGTAAATAACTTGAATTATATTTCAAAATTGAAATAAAACATATAATATAATAACTTAAACATAGAGATAATTATGGACTCATGACCTAGTTGTAGCCTCTAAATCATGATTATAAATCATTCAACTAAATCATTTAAAAGGCCCCTCATACTTGCTGTAGCTCAATCTTGTTCTTTAAGTCTTCTATTTAGTTGTGTAATCAAAGATGTTATCTTATTATTATCATTTAAAAATAAATTCTTTAATTTGATTTTTTTAAGTAACTTACCTTATTATGTTACTTCACATTATAAAGATTTCAAAAATCTTATTTAAAATGATTTTTTTTGCTTGATATAAATATCTTATTATGTTATGTGAAAACATAAACATTTCAAAAATCTTATTTATAAAAATTGAGCTCCAAGGGCGTCAAGAATGAAAATTTGGAATTTGGACTCTAATTTAGTGAGAGTGGTTTTCAATTATTTTCTTGAATCAAACTTAATCCATTTTTAGAGTACACTTTGTTTTGAAAAGATAAATTTTGAAAATCCATTCAACTTGAAATTTTAGTCTTTAAAGTGCAAAGTAATTTCACACCAAAATCAATACAATAAATTTTAAAGTATTAATTTAATCAAATATATAAATTTGAAAATTATACTCATTAATATTGGAAATATAGCAATAAATTTCAGATTTAAAAATTCATCTAATGCATATCAATTATTGCATTGATGTCCTACTAAATCAAAACCAAAATAGCCATGAAACTTGCTTAAAGCACATGAAAATTATATCTAAAAATCATATATAAAATATGAGAATTAGGACAACAATGATACAGCTCGTTATTACACATATGAAGATAAAGTACAATAAATCAGTTTTTTCTTCATTAGTACAGCAAGTTCTTTATTCCAATCAAAGACTTCTTCAAAGCTTCCTAAACCCTAGCTAAGGCATCTACAATTATTTCAAACCTTAACAAGAAACAATAAGGCTTATCAAGGTGTGATTGAATTACACAAGACACTTTAAGAAGCTCAACAACAAGCTAACATCACACCAAATGTTTAACTCCAAGAACTTCCAATGCACAAGCTTCACACACTCTTCACTTGTGAATTACAACAACAAACCAGAAGATGCAAGTGGCCTAGAACCCACTTGAATCCACTGAGACAACTATTTTAGATGCAACAAATTGAAATATACTCATACAAGAAGGTGTTTTGTATTAAACTAAATCAAATGACATTTCATTAACTTTTTTTCTTTTTAATTACATTATACTATAATTACTATACTATTTTAGCCATTTATTTAAAACAAAGTTTCTAATATCATACATATTTATACACCTATATCTATTATTTTATAATATATTTAAATATACCAAAAAATCCATTATTTAAAACAAAGTTTCTATATTTATTTAAAACAAAGTTTCTAATAAATTTTTTTATTGTTTAGCTTATACTATCTTTTTATATTTATTTAAAACAAATTTTTTAATATCATACATATTTATACACTTATATCTATTATTTTATAATATATTTATATACAAACGAATCTGTATTTTTTTACGTCGTAAGGCGTTTTTCTCCGAACATGTTCAGAAAAACACTATTCATTTCGTCGTCTATTTGGCCAACCTTGCTCCTCCGTGTGTCCTCTTCACGATCCGGTGGTCCTGGCACTTAACCCCATCCCTGCCTTCATGATCCACTAGTCCTCCGCATGTTTTCAAGTTGAGGTAAAGGTTTCTGGTCGCTACCCTACTCTGTCCTCCCATTTCGCCTGCAAGTTTCACTGTTGGCGTCTTTTCCACCTCTTTGCTGAGCATTGTTCATGGGCTTTGCCATGACTATTGAGTTTTTTAGAACCGCAATTGTCCGGCGATTCTGGAGTGCCGTGGGCGATATTTGGAGAGCATAGAGGGAACTATGAAGCTTATTGTTGGGCCCGTTTGTCTGAAGGTCCAAGGAAATCCTTTTGACATTTTGCTTCTCACTGATAGAAAGGTATTCCCACGTTCCATTATAAAACGGTATATTTGCTATTATTATATATGAATTAATGGGTTTTTTGCCCTTGAAGAATGGGGATCAGACTCTCAAATGGCTAGGATTTTTCCAGGTTGCCGCTCAAAATGTAACTACCTACCTCTCTGTTCTTTATGGTTATGCGAAAGAGAACTTCGGGCCTCTAAAACAGGTGCTGGATACTATAGAGTGAACTGTGAAGATTATTGTTGGGCTTGTTTATCGGAAGGTCCAGGGAAAGCCTTTTGACATTCTGCTTCTCGCCAATAGAAAGGTATGCCCATGTTCCATTATAAAATGGTATATTTGCTATTATTATATAAGAAAAAAATGAAGATACATGGAATATTTGTAATAATTATGTTTCGCTTCGGTGATTCACCATTAAGTTCGGTTTGATTGAGGCAGTAAAACTTCCTTGCTTTCAATTTTTTACCTAGCTGTAATGAAGATTTTTGTAACAATTACTCCCATCTTATCTTCATTCAATAGACCTTATGGATTTGTCAGTTTTGAGATAGCCCAGAGGTGGTTGAACATCTTGTCAATCGAGCCTCTCCCTCCTGCATAAATGGTGTTTGCTGATGAGATTCAGTTTGTCGTTGCCATTTCAAAGGATTTGCAAGATTTGGGTTTCTACCAACCACGGTTTGCAGGGTTTGCATGCATTTCCTTCGCAGGAATTTGGATTCAAAGAACCAACGACGAGGAAAAAAACACAGGTACTTTTTTCTGTCACTCCTCTTGGATTCCATTCTATGCAAATTTCTTGTGTTTATTTCATTCTATGCAAATTTCTTGTGTTTAAAACCCATGATAGAGTTTTACTCTATTTTGTGCAAACCACAAAATTTTGCCCTTCTTTCTTTTCAGATTAGAAACCCATTATATATTTTTAGTTAGATTACGGGGCCATGATAGATTTTATGTTCTTCGTCATTGTTGTCAAGTATATTGGTGCTTTCGAGATTCTTTCCAGTTTATTTAAAATGAGCTATTTTACGGCAATGTATATTCAGTAGACAAATGCACCTTGCTGGAATATGGATAAGTAGATTGTTAAGATTTTGAGTTATTTAGGTTTTTCCGACATTATGGATTGTTTCAGAAACCTGGAAATTTTATGGGGCATGGTGAAACCATAATCTAACGCCGAATTCAAGTCAAATTCGTGCCATAATTCTATCAGAATCATGTAGAAAATACAGCGTTTTGTCTGATGTATAGCCTACGTCCTATTTTGTATGTTATACACTTATGATTTGAATTGACCTTTTTATGGTTGCTTGCACAATTGGAGTAGATTTTATATTTTCTTTTTGATTAGCTGATGCACTTGAAAGTTCGGCCATGAATGCACATTGGACAATGTTAGATCCTCTATGAGAACTGATCAAATCGCTGAATAAGGATCAAGACTGCTATACTTTGATGCACTCAGTCAGATGTCATGCTATCCATTATGTCAATATCTCACATGTAAGCTCAATAACAAATTTTGTTCTCTGAAGATGTGGTGGTCAAATATTCTCTCCGCATGACTATCTGCGTCGGTCACTTCACGAATTGGATTCGGGAGAACGCCATTTATATTAGAAGATGTAGCTGCCTCATGGACGGTGGCTTTAACAGTCGAAACTAAGAATAGGAAGGCCAATAAAAATCTACTGCATTGACAATGACCAAGAAAAATCTACAGTTTAGTTTGATTGAAGAAAAAAAAGCAGTGTGTTTAGTTTTGAAAATCATAAATCTATTGTCTCTAATTTTATATTTTATCTTAAGGTTGGTGATGCGATCGTTATGTTTGAAAGTCTTGTGCCCCCAACACTCAAATCAAGGACTTATGAACTCTATGGGCCAGTGAGAAAGGCACCAGAAGCTTCCAAGGTTGTTGTTACCAACATTCAACATGTCGATGTGATGGAAAATACCAAGGAAGTTGCAAAGGCTTTGTATGTCAAGTCTAGATTGAGAACCAAGAACTTGTATAACAAGTATAAACCTGCCGCTAGTGGAATTGTCCCTCTTGGCCTGGTACAAGCCTCCTGAGTTTCATGCTGTTCCCAAGGTTATGGAGGTGCTTATATGATCGACTGCTTATTATGTGCAGAAGAAGTACAATTCTAGGGTTCATTATTTTTGTGATTGAGTAAGTTTAGTGTTTACTTTGTGTTTTAAGCCATTGAGGCTGAAGAAAAATCTATGGTTTAGTTTGATGGAAGAAGAAGCCTTGTGTATCATTAGGTTTGTTTTTCTTAGTGTCTCTAATTGAATTTAATTACGCTGTAAGTCCCCTGTGTGTAATTGTTAGGTAGGAAAAATTGGCAAAGACATCAACGTAAGGAATGTCAGAATGATTGTTGGAGATAAGTTGCTAATTTCAACTATTCAAAGCATTCAAGGCCTGTTGTCGGATGCCCGCGAGCTATCTCGAAGAGTTTATGCCAGTGGACGTGATGATCTCAGCCATCTGAGGGATGAGAAGGACTATACAGTTATCTTCGCTTTCAGTGGCTCTCTTGATCCTCGTGTCTTTGGATCCACAACAACCAAATTCGGAGAATGCCAAATTAACAATATCAATTGTCTGGAGTGGATGAAAGATGGGAACAACCAGCTAGCCTCCGTCCATCTGGGTGCTCTCACCCAATTTATGCTTATTTGGAACAATTTTGGTGTGCAAGAAGAGGTATTATGATCTTTCAGTTTTTAGTGGGTACTTTCATCCAATTTCTGCTTATTTGGAACAATTTTGGTTTATGATCTTTCTTTTTTTCCCTAAAAGTAAACTTCCGAGCGCTTTCCAGTTAAAATCCAAATTTTTTATCAGAATATTTTGTGGTGTGGAAGAAGAGTATTATGATATTTCATTTTTTTCCTTATAAGAAAACTTCTGATTGCTTTCCAGTTAAAATCCAATTATTTTATTCAGAATATTTTGTAGTTATTATGTTCAAAGAAGTGAAATGCTATGTTGTTATCCTTGTGAGGAAGATATGTGTTTTGTGTAAAAAGTGTGTACTAAAGATAGGAAGTAATTGGTATCTTCTTGATAGAATTGAAAGTACCTCAATTCTCTTAAAAATAGAGTAAACCCATCTAAATCTACAATCTATTAACTTCAGATTTTTAAGGTTTTAGTTAAAGAAATATATGGCAGTTTATAATTTTTTAAGGTTTTAGTTAAAATAGATTTATCGCAATTTAAATATTGTCTCTACCTTTTAAACGAGCTAAACAATTTAATTAATATGATTTCAGAGCTATGGACTTTAATCTGGCATTCTATTCACCTTCAACGCTGGTTATGAAATAGCACCCAAATCATGCACATTCATGGCGTTTGATATAAACCTTCATTTCAAGTTATCTATATGCTGGAACTGGGCATAATACCATGGTCGTTTTTTGTTTTCTTTACTTTTTAGGTCCCAGAGTCTAATAATATATGACCAAAATCTCTAACAGCACAGTTCCATCATGAAAGAAACTTGGGTTGTGAATAATTATGCCTAGATACACATCAAAATGTTTACCTTAACGTAGGTCAATTTATGTTACCTTTATTCCATGCTCATAGGCATAAATGTTTAACATCTTAAGAATTTAAAATCCTTAGAGGGTAATAAATAGGCTCAATCTGTTGCTAGGCCGTGGTTTAGAAGTACGTCATTGAGAGTCTACCAGGCCTGGGTTCAATTGTAGGGGCTTCTATACCTATACAAACGACCATGCTATAATCCAAGTTTCAATAGATATAGTCATTTTTTGTTTTTCTTAACTTTCTATGTCACCAAATTCAATAAGAGAGGCTTAGCAGCACTGTTCAACCATGAAAGGAACTTGGATTGTTAAATAACTAACATTCACAGTTGAATTTGATTGGTCCCACATTAAAATGTTTACATTAAAGTAGGTTAATTTATGTGATCTTTATAGAAATTAAAATCCTTCGGAGGATAATGAATAGGTTCAATCTGTTAATTAGACCGTGGTTTAGGATTACGCCAAGGTGAGTCTACCAAGCCCAAGTTCAGTTCCATGGGGATTTTGTGCTCAGAAATCCACAAATGGCAATGCCCTTGTACCAGAGTAGTTCTTGTGAAAAGCTATAATATGCTCAACCTTGTAAAAACTGATAATAAATGCACACAAACACAAGCTTTAGGTTTTCTTAAGACACTTCCAAATATCTGATATGCAAGGCTGTATTTCTCTAAGTTCATTATTTGAGAAGCTTGGCCATTTTATGATGTGTGTGAAGTTTGAATTTGAAAGTATATTTGAGCTTTGGATCTCTAGGTGTATATCAAACGCTTTTTTCATTGAATTGTACTAATTGTCTATGCACTCAATGCAAAGTGAAATTTAGTGCACAATTACACATAAACCTCATTAGATACGAGCACACATAGATTGTTACTCAGGAATTATCATCCTCCTCATTTCATATTTCATTGTTATTGCAGACCCGCCTGGAATATGAAAGGGGCAAGACCGTGGTGTTTACTGGTCAGTCCATGGGAGGGGCTATTGCTTCTTTAGCCACGCTATGGATGCTGGATAAACAACTACAGCCCAACAAGCCTAAATATGTTTTCTCCATCACATTTGGTTTCCCTTTGGTTGTTGATGAAATTATGACACGAGCAGTTGATCGTAAGGGGTGGGGAGATCAGTTCTGCCATGTTGTTTTAGGTGGAGGAGAGCCAATCTGGGATCCTCTGCAAGTGAAAGCATTGATGGTTGGAACTGCCACTTAACCCCCATCCCCGAGTTCTTAATTGATTAAGTTTTCCGATTGGTGCCTTGCTCTGTCCTCCCATTTCGCAATAAACTCTTGGAATTTTGAATTACTATGGGTATTCACCCTGCAAGTTTCAGTGTTCCTTTTTGCATTTTTTCCACCTCTTTGCATGGTGTCTTCGCCTGGGCTGAGCATTGTTCATAGGTTTTGTGTGTCTTCTCTTGGGCTACGCATTGTTCATAGGTTTTCTGTATTGTACACCGGTTTATGCAGCTTCACGATTTTCTTTCTTCTACAGTTCGATGATGATTTTTGGTCAGAACTGCAGTTGTTTGGTGATTCTGGAGTGTCGTGAGGCGATTTCTGGAGATCCTGTCCTGTGAAAGAGCCTATCTGAAATGTGAAGTGACTCTAGGGTTGGTCATATGATCAAAGGATGGCTTCTGTTTTTTCTCAGTTTTCTCAGTTTGGCATTTATTCTGAATTTATTAAACCCCATAGATAGCTTGTTATTCATGGAGGAGGTGGTTGAATATCTTGTCATGGCGACCGCCCCTCCCTCCTGCATAGATGGTGTTTACTGGTGACATTTAGTTTGAGGTTTTAAAGCATTTTCACTATTTGGGTTTACACAGAGAAGTTGCATTGTTTCTAGGAATACCTTTGCAGGAATTCTTATTCAAAGAGCCAGAGAAGAGGAAAAAAGAACAGGTAATTTTTTTTCCCATTGCTCCTAGATTTCATTCTGTGCAATTTCATTTCTATTGCAAATTTGTTGTGCAATTTCATTTTTCCATTCTCTTGTAGTGTTCTGTGGTTTGGTAAATTATATATGCTATTAATTGGGTGGATAACGGAACACATCCCCATTGTAGAACGTAGCGGATGCAATAACGAAACGATGAACCTCCTTCTGTTGAAGAGCACCTATGTATCTTATCCTTCCTTCCATTGGAAAACCTACCCCCAACTGCTACGGCCCATCTTAGAAATTACTACTCCTAATCGACGATCGCGCGTGAATGTTCGACCATCATTGACCTTAGGGCCTACTTTCAAATAAACTCCACAGGCTAAGTCTGGTAAGGGAAAGGAAGTTGTGGTTAAAACCAAAATAGCTGGGACACTTGTACTTTAGGGCCAGGTATGGCCACTCTGAAATCCTCAGAACTACCCTAGGAACTACTACCAGAACTTATTAGATCGAATGGGGTCAGTATACCATTGCTATTAACCTTTAGTTGGAAGAATGAATGAATTGAATTTAAACCTTTTCACTTCTGACTTTAGACATCCTTTGTAGGCATAGGGTCCAAAAATTGGACTGGCCATCTCTTTATCAACCCTATTTTCCCCTTTCTTTCCAGACTGAAAAAGAGGGAGTATCTGACCGAATAGTATTCCCAGTGATGCTTGCATGGTAATTTATTAGTTGTGTTGATTTTGAATGCTGAATACTGTTCAGGATTTTATTTTTATCATTTGTTTAGATTTCTTCTACTTATTGCTGAACAACACTAAGAATTCTACTCAAATATTCAATTGTATCGAGTTGTAATATCTTCAAAATCATAATACAATTGGAGTATGTGATAAATGAACTTGACATAATGAATTTCATTTTTTAAAATTGTTTGTTTTCCAGAATTTCTGTCAAAATTTGCTGATACCAAGGCATCTGTTAGATGACTTCAACTAAATTCTAATCTACAAGTACTGGTATCTCTTACAAACCAAATAATAGGGCAGTGTCTCAAAACTACAAGATGGATTTGTTTTTACATGGAACCGCTTTCATAATTCCCAATATTGTTGATTTTCAGAAAACAGCTTTTGCAACAATTACCCCCAGCTATTTACCCAAGGGAGGCTTTTACATAGAACCACTCTTTCAAAATTCTCAATGTAGTTGTTTCTCATAAAACAGCTTTTGCAACAATTACCTCAGCTGTTTACCCAATCCCTTATAGCTAGAAGGGCTTGCTAAAAGCAAGAATTACAATCCAGAATATACTTGGTTCTTAAGGTGGAATTTACAATTTAACAGTAAAAATCCAGAATATTCTAGAGATTGCGAGCAACTAAGAAATGGAAAATATAGCATTCTGCAACCAAGAAACAATTGTATTTAAGGAAACCAAAATGGATAAATGATTAAAATTTGTTTGAAAGAAAGGGGTGAGAAGCAATTTCTTGAAATGAATCCCGACTTTTGCTACGAGAAGAAACTGTATCAATGTCACTTTGGTTACCATGCATTAAAATTGAGAATTGTTCATTATGAAAAACTAAACTTAAAAATCACTAGTGGTATAAAAAGTAGAACAAAGAGAGCAAAGATGTTAGAGTTGCTTACCTTTATCCAATTCAAGCTCTATTGTATCCAACTCCATCTCAAACCTGGTTACTATGGTTACTATATCTTGCAGATGATCAACATGGGTGTCCACAATGTGCACAAGGAGATTGGAGACCCTAGCAACTCCAACACATGCTCTCTGATGACAATTACATTGGGCTTTGTGGTATGTTTTGAGTTGTTCTCCTCCTTTCCCCCATAGTGGGCCTGGGATGGAGGACTCTCCACACTGGGGATCTCAGAAAGCAGAGACTAGCCCGTCGGAGAAAATCCCAGCCTTGGCGCCTTACCTAGAGACACTGTAATCATAGTACTCTCGTTGATCCTAGCAGGAAGCCTTTGGGTGAATTTGTTGATAGTGGGGCCTGGGGAATTTACCCTAAACACAAGAGCACCATCTACATTCCCACAGAAGGGCCCACTGCTCACGAGAGACAAGATATCTTGAAGCTTCAACGGTGGGCAAAGAACAACAATCAAGTATTGTGCAGCCACTACCAATCTCTGATTAGATCTTGGCATCTCAACATGGTACCAACAGAATTGCCCGCCCTCCCCTTCCTTGTTAAAGAAATTTCCCTGCCCATCAAATCTGTATGCAGATGAATGTCTATGTTCAATGCATGGAATACATCTTTTAGATTTAGTGAACCTTCTATAATGCACATAAATATATGCACGTAGACACCAGACCAAAGAAGTGCCCCTGTATTCTTTGGGTGCATAGTTATTTAAAGGTGTGAGGGAAATTGCATATGTAACAAGCTTTTGAAGATTTTCTTAATAGGAATAAAATAAAATAATAAGCTACGAAGAAAAACTGAAAAGGTGAAGGTATTTCATGGAGCTTTTGTAGATTCCTTAAGTCAACCTGCATTTTGACACACGAAAAAAATGTTTTATCTGGAAATGCTTGTAACACAAGTTGTGAATAGTATTTATAAATTGCCTAAGGGAACCAGAATTTTGCATAGGAGGAGGAAGCCTTTTTTTATTTGGGGACTTTAGAATCCATTGAGTGCAGAGTGCACTCTGCAAGTCATTTTCCCTTTTTAATTAATGGATTCTAAAGTCATTCCAGTCCAGAGACCTTAAAGTTATGTTATCACTTTCATATGAATCAGATCAATGTCCATAGAGTTCTGGCATGTTGAGGATAAATGATAAATGAGTAAGGAAGGTTGCCTATCCAAGAGGGTGCAAAAATAAGTTTTAAGTAGAAATTCTGCAAAAAATTGATGTTTGGCATAGTTTTATGAGTTAAAGTTTCAAAGATAGTTTTTCATGTCCTAGAGATTTTGAGGGTATCTAAAACTTTCAAAAATCCTAAAACAATCTAAAAGAAAAACTGTGTCCCCTCTAGATTTTTCGCTTCACCAAACTCCAGTAAAAATGAAATTTTCTAAACTGTTTTGGATAAAGAATTAAGTCATAAGTAATGAAATGTAACAGGAGAGATGGATGATTCCACATGAAAAGTAAAGAATAAGCTGAAATATAGAAAATTGTACTAAAACGTAGAATTGAACATATTTTAGAATTTGCACTTGCATCTTTAATCAAATCAAATCACAAACTTCAATGGAACGCCATTAGGCATTTTTCTCTGAAGTTTTGTTCTAAACCACTGTAGATGTTGTCGTCCCTCTTGGCAGTGGTACTTTTACGCGTGTCTTCTCCTGGGCTGAGCATTGTCCATAGGTTTTTACACATGTCTTCTCTTGGGCTGCGCATTGTTCATAGGTTTTCTGTATTGTCCACTGGTTTATGTAGCTTCACGTTTTTCTTTCTTCTACAGTCCGACTATTTTTGGAGAGTCATGACTCTTGAGCTGGTCAGAACTGCAATTGTCCAGCGATTCTGGAGTGCCATGAGGCAATTTCTAGAGAGCTCATCCTGTGAAAGAGCTCGTCCTGTAGAAAGAGCTCGCCCGACAATTTCTGGAGAGGTCATAGCAACAGCTGTAGAAAGCGCCTTGGTTCTAGTTTAATGGTCGATGTTGTGAGATAACTGAACTCAGAAGGTTACCCTGGCTCCTTTAGGGTTCTGAACAGCTTAGTCATGTCTTGCAGCACATTAGTACCGAAGAACATACCACATTATGAAGACATTTAGGGTTTCTCACTCATAACGGTTTCAGCTTATAGTATTCATTTTTCCCTTTAGTTTACAATCCTTGTTGAGCTTTAAGGAAACGTGAAGTGAATCTAGGGTTGGTCAGATTCAATATGCACTCTATAGTTCACTTCGAGTCATGAAGAAAAAGTGTTTTTTCAACATTTCCAACCAAATACCAGTATGAACTAGAAAGTACTTTACATAAGACCAGAATGAACTAAAAAGTACTTTACATAAGAGCAACTTGCTTTGGTTCTTGTGAAGGTCCCTCCTATGTTCTGGGCTGCTATAGTTGCTTGGTGAGCTTAAGGTATAAGAGGTGCTGAGCTTAAGTTTGAAAGTATTTGTTTCAAACTTTAAAGAAATTGATATGTGCATATTTTTTAACAGAATTCCCAAATATTTACATATACTTGAGTGAGCTAAATCCATTTATAAATTAAAATACATGAACTAAATCCATTTATAAATTATAAATTAAAATACATAACATAAACAACACATAATTTTTAAAAAAAATCATCCCAATATGATTAAAAAAACACTTACATAGAATTCTAATTTTTAGAATAAAACTATCCATTTATGATTAAAAAAAACTTGCTAGAGTAACAAAATCGTGAAATGTTTAAACTTATTTCTTGTCAAATGTTTAAACTTATTTCTTTTATATGTATGAATAAATATTAAATATACAATAAAACTATATTTACGCCTATGACGTTTTTCTCTGAAGTATTTTGGAAAACCACTATTCATTTCGTCATCTATTTAGCCAGTCGTATTTCTCCGCATGTCTTCTCCTGGGCTGCGCATTGTTCATAGGTTTTCTGTATTGTCCACTAGTTTATGCAGCTGTCCAATCGTTTCCATATCTAGGTCATTTGTTTCCATATATAGGTTTGTGAGATAGGTTTCACGTTTTTCTTTCTTCAGTCCAACGATTTTTGGAGAGCCTTGAGGTGACTCTGGTCAGAACCGCAGTTGTTTGGTGATTTCTCGAGGGGCCAATAACATGAAACTGATGGGGCAGCCTCTGCTTGCCCCTGCAATTCAAGCAACAGGCCAGGCAACTACAATTGTAAAGTTAACGGAAGGAGAAACTCTAAGCAAGTGTTTCATTGAAACATGCTGGACAATACTGCCCGTCCTTGGTATGTGTGGCTTATACTTCTTCAAAATATACATTATCTTTTTCTTTTTTCATTCTTTGTAAGGGGATCCTAGTTTTATGTTTATTAGTTACCAGGAGAGGGATTTTACAAAATAAAACAAATATCCCCAGCTGGTTTTATTGCTTATGCGTTTATTACTTCCCCTGTTAGGGGTTTTACAAAATAAAAGAAAAACCTGTGTTGTAGATAAACTTGAACCTCCCATGGCCATTATAAGATCAGACATTGGGGAAATATTCAGGTAAGCAACCGTAACATGGAAATTATTTGTTTCAAACTTTAAAGAAATTGATATGTGCAGATTTTTTAATAGAATTCCCAAATATTTTTTGAAGGGATATTCATATAGAGTTATACTCAATGAGCAGGGAATCGAACCTAGTTTCCATTCTCATTAGAAAATATTTCATATTCTCTTTTACCTATCACAATGGATTCAAAGAATAAATCTCCAATGTATGGTGAGAACGAATTAACAGAAGATACTCATAGGATGTCTGGAAACATGAGTATAGATGAGTTAATGCAAATAGAAAATGATAAAGAACGAAGAGATCATTCATTATTTGGATTTGCATCAGCATTAAATTCTTCTTCCGAATCCACACCTGTAAATGAAGCATCCTTAATGGCAATAGATAAACCTGCACAACCTCATTGGAAACTTCCTCCAATGGATCCTTCTCAGGTTTATACTAATGCAGGATGGCTTAACATTAATAGCCTTCGGTCAGTTAATATTCAAGAAAGATCTTTGAAGGCTAGAGTCTCTACAAACACTTTGTACACTATGCCTTTGTTAGTCAAAAAAATCATAGAAAAAGCAAAAAAATCAAGTTAAATTTATGTTCATTTTGGTTTCTGCAATATTGGGTTCCAACAACTTCACAGAAAAGGAAAAAATGTACACATTTTTTCTTTTGTCCTTCATAAACGATGGGCCACATTCTTGAAAGCCCTCATAGGAGGTGTTCAGGCTACTTTGTCCTATGGTCCAGTCAATTGGAATCTCACTCCAGATTTTTCAGTTGCTTTAGATGATTCTGGTTTATTAGACAGTTTAGTTTTGGGTATTCAGATAGCAGGATATGAAGATTTCAGAACAGACTCAAAAATCTTGGTATCTACTGGTCTACTTGTATGAAATTTTATAAAACCCAAGTCCCTGCTTCTCTTAATGGAAAAAATGAGTTTAGTGATACAACTACTCTCATTACTTGGTCTGATGACAGTACCAAAGAAATTTCCCCTACTATGATTCACAGAGGAGATCTACAACCTCCTTCTACCTAGGTAATAGAATGGGCAACAATAAGACAACCTTCTTCAAAGGTTCGCCAAATAAACAATTCAGTACAAATTACTGAATTAGATGGTACAGTCCTCACTTCCTTCCCATCTTCTTCCCATCCTCCACATCAGAGTTCCTCTCTTGCTTAGCGTGGTGGACACATAACCCACTCACCTCAAAATAACCTTTTAAAACCTCCTTCCACCTCACAGTCCTCTTCCTCTGCTCCAACCTCAGTTCAAGTATCTGATGAATTGAAAAGATATCTACACAACCAGGAAAACAAAATGGCCAAAATGTCGTCTCAATAGATGCAACAACAACAAGAACAATTCTTAGCCATTCTTAGCAATTAGTTTCCCCCTGCAGTAAAAATGGATACTTGATCTACTTTCAGATCTTCTTCATGTGACCACAATGAATGTTCAAAAGCTGATAGGTGTCTTCTGAAACATAAAATGCCTTCTATTCATGGTCATGATGAAGAATTAAATATGTTTACATTTTCAGAAATAGACAAGCTAACAAGTTCAGTAAATAAGCTTAGTCTACACTCAGAGATTTTACAGATAGTCCAAGAAATAAGGATGAATGAAACAAAAGAAAAACATGGACTAGGATTTATCTCTGCAAGGAAGATTCCAAAATCAATACTAGAAGAAAATCTTCCACAAAGTTGCTATAAGCCTAGCAAAATAGAAATAAAGAAATTCTTAGGCTTATACAAAGGTATTTCTCCATATACTGCTTCAGATGAATGGATGAAAAATATGTTTTCATGGGATATATACACCCATCCACTGGCAAAGAAATACAAGAAAGAATTAGCAGCAGTCAAAATAGAAAGAAAATCTTATGCTCATAAAAGAAAACAAGCATGGTTAGATTATATGAAGAAAAATGACTGTTGGCTTTCATTTTATGAATTTTATTATTGTCATGGAATCAGAAATTGGGATACTCCTTTGATCATTCCCCAATTCTCTGATAAAATAAAAAGTATGCTATATCATCCAAGAAAAGGATTGATGTCAAAAGAATTGAATACTTTCAATGTTGAAGAAGACGAGACATCAAGCTCTCAAACTAAAAAGCATAAATGGACAAGAGATGATGGAAAAATACTCACATCTACTTTTCTGCTTCCACCATGGGATAACCTTAAAGCAGAAGAAAAGAATGATGATGGTAGTATATAATCTACAATACTACTCTCTCTAGCTCTTCAAGATAATAAAGAGGTCACTATAAGAGATCTGGCAGCACAGGAAAATTGGGGAAACTACTATCTCCAAAAAGGAATTCAACACTTGCATAGAACTTTTGACAAACAAAATTCAGATTTCAAGAAATCTGAAGAAGAAAGAAAAACTGTGATGGATGAACAAGGATCAAGATGGTCAATTGTTTTGTCAAAAATAAATGAATTTGGTTTAGGAATGAATGCTTTGTCAAAATATGTTTCTGAGTCAATCCCTATTAATGATCATTATCAGTCTATGATAGATAAAATTTTCTCAGATAGCAAAAATACAAGAAGATATCTGAGAACTATCACAGAGAAATTGTCTATCCTCAATAAAATGATAGAACAACAACCAGAAACTACTCAGCCTCTGCATTTATCTTCCTACCCTACATACCAGCCTACATATCCACAAAACAAAAATGATAAAGGTTTCATATTACAATCTCTTGAACATTTTTCCTATCTTGCTCCACCTCAGAATATTTCAATGCCCTCTTCATCTCCTTGTTCTTTCCGTGGCCTTTCAAATGAAATTCCAAATCCTATGTATGATTCCAACCTCTTTCAACATCAAAGATAAGAAAAAGAAAAAGAAAATTCTCTCTTCATACTCAGAAGAAGAACCAAAGAAAATTGAATCATTGCATACTATTCATGATATTCCTGGTTATTCCGAAGTCGATCCAGCTACATTTGAATTATTGGCAAAAATGGACAGTGAATATTATGAATCTCCAAGTTTAGAAAGTGAAACAGATGAATTACACTACAATATTTCCTCATGTTCAGAATGTGATGAATGTCATGCTTCAGAGTCAAGTTCTGATGATAAGCTTAGTTTTCAAATTCCCAAATGGAAAAAAAAAAGAATGGAGATCTCCGACAGAATTCTATTCCAGTAGAGAATCAAAGCCGCCAAGAGAATTCAAAGGCGACACAATTTATACTTGGTCCATAGATAGCAAAACTACACAAGAAATTATAGATATGTGTGGTGATATGTTAACATGTTATAGATGTTATCTTGCCTCTGGATTAGACTCTATATTAGCATACAAAATGATAACAAGTGGTTTTACAGGCTCACTGCAACAATGGATGTATGCAGTAGAGAAACAGACCCCTGGTACTTTGTCTACTTGGGAACAAATGATTTTGCTTCATACTTTAGGTCCTCAAACTGGTCAACCTGTTCTAGACGAACAAGGTAAAGCAATGAGAAATGCATTAGGATGCATAGTTCACTATCTTCAGAATGCTTTCATTGGAAATGAAAAACCAGAACCTGGTGTTCTAGAGCTTTGGCTCCAGAAGATGAAGTGCAAAGATCTGACACAATTTGAAGAATACTATAACCAGTATATAGCAATTGTCTTTAGATTACCAGATCCTTTGAATGAAAAATGGACAGACCTTTTCCTCAATTCTCTTCCGTCCTAGTTTGTTCAACGCCTCAACAGAATCTGGCCACTAGTAAATGGTCAATTTGGCTTCAAAGGACAACCTTTTGGTCTTATCAAACAAGAAGTGCATGCATAAATTTTGGACACATGCAAAGAAATCAAGTTTCTAAAAGCTATCCAAGATCCAATGAAATCAGGAACTTATAGAGCACTGTGTAAACAAAGAAACCTACCTCCGCCTGCTTTTGATGAAAAAATCCAACGATCTTCACATTCTTCGAAGCCTTCTTCTTCCAATAAAACTTCGAAGAGGGGGGGGGTAAGTATCATAAGTATCATGGTAAGTATCATAAGTCTCACCAGAAACACCATGATAAAATAGAAAAGACAAGAAAAGAAAAGCACTACAAACATGTAGTCACAGGCAAAGACAAGAAACATGGAAAAGAATTAAAATGCTTTAAATGTGGTGGGAACATTATGCCAAAGAATGCAAGGATAAAGATACTTCAAAAAAGTTGAATGAGCACATAGAAGATTCATACTATGCCACAGCCTCTGAAGATGAAAACTGTTCTTGCTATGAAACATGCAAATGTTCAGTTAATGTTGTAACCCCTGAACACAAAAAATGTATTGAATTATTGTCATAGGGAATAGCAACAGCACAAGATCAGCAGACAAAAGAACATTACCATCAGATGCTAATATCCTGATAGAACAGATCAAAGATGCAACACAAGAACCAACAGAAGAGTCTTCCAAAAAACAGAAAGGTTTGAAAGCCTCTTTCATTCCTCAATTTAATCTTTCTGATTTAACTAAGCAATTTGAAATTCCTCATTCCCCAGCTATTACTTTAGAAAGATTGAATTCAGAAATCAAAATTATGAAAAAACAGGTAGAATATTTGTATAGTATACAATCCCAACCATCTACTCCTAAATATCCTTTTCTAGAAAAATTCAAGTTTTCAACTCAGAAAAAACCATATGAAAAAACACCATTTGTATATATTCCTATAAATCCAAATTTCAGCCTCAAACTTGAAACCTCCTGTCAATCCTTTCCTAACCTCTCCCAAAAAGAGAATTATCTCCAATACCGCCATTAGAAGAATCCTTAGGAGACATGACCTTGAATAGTTTTTCTATTACAGATGAACTGATTTCTTACATCATTAGGATACCTGGTCTCATCTATGAAAAACAAAAGCCTACATCAATAAAGAAATATAAAGCTTTAGTAGACTCTGGTGCAAGGATGAATATCATCAATCCTATCCTGGTACCACATAACTACATAGAACCAAGTACTCTTGCAGCTATAAACATGGCAACAGACAGAGTAGATACTCCATGGCAGTGCACAATGAAGCTTTATCTTTCAAAATACAAATGGCTAATAATCATAGCAATCTTGTTCAAGATAGAACATGGCATGATCCTAGGATCTCCTTTTCTAGCAAGACTATGGCCAAATGGATTAACGAGACAAAAAGGAAAGTTTGGTCATCATTTTACAATACAGGATGAATCTGTTTTCTTCCCCTTCATCATGAAGAACAAGCCAAGTGTTCTCCACGGAATTGAAGCAATTCGAGAACACTTAGGAGAAATACAGAAAGAAAAGGAGAAGATCAAGACAGAGCTTCAACTCTCAGATCCAAAGTACATAACTGCACTGAACAAGCTAAGACACTCTCTACTTAAAAGCTGCAGTTTAAATCCAACAAAGTTTCGGCATATATTCAAACATGAAGTTAATCTTCAATATGTGCCATATGTGCCATATGCATACGAAGTTAATCTTGACATATTGAAGATTAACTTCATGTTTGAATATATGCCAAAACTCTGTTGGATTTAAACAATTGATCCTTGCTAATGAGTGGAGTATGAGGCAGGCTGTTGAACACGCATATAATATCACATTAAAGAGATGGCATGGTTGGATTTCTGTAGTAGCCTTCAATGTGAGCTTACTACAATGTTCTTCCTATTTTTCCAGATTTTACCAAAGTTAAAGATATTACTGTGTTGTATATTGATCTGAAAAGTTATGTATAGTAGGTAGGTTTGAAATTGATTCCTAAAAGGGAGAAGTTCATTGAGCTGTTAGGAGACCTGAATGATGATATTGAGAAATCCATGTCAGCTTTGCCTCCTCATCTACAGGAAATTCACAAGTTTCTTGTAAGTTCAGGATTTAAAATAAATTGTAATGTTTCTAGCAGAATATCATTATGTAGAAGTTCACTTGATTTGATCTTTCAGAATGAAGACAAAAGCTAGACATTTCATAGATTGAATTGGATGAAACTACAGTTTTGTGCGTATTTGTTGTGCAGCAAAGCCTCCGTTTGGACATGATGAAATCGTCATAAGTTCTCTGAAGGTGAGCCAGGATCAACTAGTACTGGAAGGTTTCCATTGGAGTAACTTCTGATCCTAGTGAAGTGAGCCAGAAATATGATGTTTATACTTCATACATGAGATCAAACTATAATACATCAATGGGTGCATTTGAATAACAATAAGGTTTGGGAATTCGAGTATTATGATGTTATCGAGGGATAGATCCAGTGGGATGGTTGACCCTCCTTTTCACCGGCATTTGCATAATGCTGTGTAATGTTGTGTAATGCTTAGTAACATCAACTTTTTTGTAAAGCATCACTTGTGAAGTTAATGAGTTCTAACAGTTAAAACAATTTTCTCTCTGGGTAAACAGAAAATTATTGCTCCTATTTACCGAAATTTGCATAATGCTTAGTAAGATTAACTTTTTGTAAGGAATCACTCATGAAGCTGATGAGTTCTAACAATTAAAATAGTTTTCTCTCTGGGTAAACAGAAAATTATCCCTCCTGTTTACCGGCATTTGCATAATGCTTAGTAACATGAACTTTTTGTAAAGCATCACTCGTGAAGTTCATGAGTTCTAATAGTTAAAACAGTTTTCTCTCTGGGTAAACAAAAAATTATAAATTTCTGGAATATGAAATGGTGAAGAATTTTTGGTAGAGGAGCATCAATCAATGTAGCTTTTCATTATAAAGCACCTAGTATGCTTTTATTTTGACTTTACTTCATGTTGTGCACAAATTTTCAGTAACATTTAAATTATCTAGATTGGTTGCTTTGTAAATTGTATCTTAGAAGTGGCATGACAAATTCTAGTATCAAAGAAGAGACATAATACTAAATGTGTCAGCTGGAAATTTAAATGATGAAGATTGGTTGCTTTGTAAATTGTATCTCAGACGTGGAAAGGCTTCAAAGATTTCTGTTGATGACAAATCGACATTATCTGCATTTTTTTATTTAAACAAACTAACAAACACGGTTGATTTGCTCACATTATTTTAAATGCTTTCAAATTTATTAAATAGCATAATTAATGGGACAAAACAATCTAAAACAAGATTTTGTGTGCTTATAACATAAAGCACAAATGCTTTCTTAAGAATGTGTGCTTATATAGCATAAAACACTTATATAGCATTAAAACAAGATTTAATGGCAAATAACAGGGTTTTAAAAATATATACCATTAATAACTTATTAGTGGATATCTCAAATGGTTCTTGAAGAATGAAGAAACTATCACCTAAAAGAATTTGTGCCTTGAATTTAAGTTAAAAGAATTTGTGTGCATATATTTAAGTTTTGACTGGAAGTTGATTTTCCAATATGGTAAATAGGCTGAAAGAATGTGTACTTATATTTAGTTTCAACTATAAGTTACAATATAGTGACTAGGCTCAAGTTGGGTCAAACTTAAACATAATTGATATTTGCTTTTTTTTTTTTACATGAAATATAATCTAAAACTAGAGGAGATAGGCTATTTAGGAACTGGGTCAAACTTAAAGTTAATTAACATGATGTTTTTTTTTCATATTAAAACATGAAATATGATCTAAAACTAGAGAACAGTTTTTTTTTTAATTTTATTTATTTATTTATTCAAACATGAAATATAATCTAAAACCAGAGGAAAGGGGAAGCTAGATCTAACCAGAGCCAAGGAGATAAGCTAAGCTATTTAACAGCTCTTAGAAAAGATGGGTCAAACTTAAAATTAATTGACATGATGTTGTTTTTTTTTATATTATTTATATTAAAACATAATATAATCTAAAACCAAAGGATAATTTTTGTTTCTTATTAAAACATGAAATATAATCCAGAGGAGAGGAGAAGCTAGAGGCAATTCAATTGATCAATACAAGGAATGCAAAAAATTTACAATGGCTCTTGTATATTTTGAAGTTACAATTTTTTAAAATTGGTTCAAATTGTTATTACAAGTTAATTGTTTGTCCACATCAGATCACTGTATGGGTTACATACATTTATATTAAGCTTATTCAATTTGTTATTACAAGTTAGTTGTTTGTCCAAATCACATCATTGTTTAGATTGCACACATTTATATCAGGTTGGTGAATTTGTTCATACACACATTTATATCACGCACTTGAATTTGTTATTACAATACATCTTAAATTCTTCCAGTTATGTATCTAACTGACCTTCCCAAGTTGATTGAATGCTAGGCCTATTGGAAAAATGGAAAATCTGAAGAGGAGGCTATGATGCGGAGTGTTTATGGTTTATAGTGGTCTGAACCATTGATTACCTTTGCATTGTGTTGTGGAAGTTGGTCTTCTCCTGCTATAAGTAGTAGCTCTGCACCTGGGTTTATGTGTTGCGAATATATCTGCCTATTAGTTCTGGAAATGAGTGTAAAAGAAAATGCATGGCGTTTTGCTTGAGCCCTAAGCTTTACAGCTCAAAATTAAAACGAAATTAAAAGGCAACATATAAAGAAAAAATAGGTGTCTAACTTGCATGGAAATGGATATGGGTTTGCTAGACTCTTTGGAAAGTCAATATTTAAATGTGCGAAAATGGCATATTTATAGACATAGAAATTTCGGGTCTCTACATTTTTATGCTCGAAATTGTTCTCATAAACTCAGAAATGCAGACTGCTATGAAGAACTTAAATTTTATGTGTTTTTGGATTAGGGGAAGGGGCTATTTTATAGGGTAAAAGGGCCATGCACATAGCAAATTTTAATTTTAATTTTAATTTTTTTTTAATATGTATTTTTGGGGTATTTGCTGGCTGGACATGTTTGACAAGCTAGAAACAGATCTCGAGTGGGTCCTTCTAGAAATGTGTCTGGGTCAGATCTGGATCCAGATCCATAGAAGAACTATTCTTCGATCTGATCCAGTAACATAGATGGTGGTACCCCACACACATTGCATGCGCATAAAGTTAAATTGTTGTTGGGCTTGGTACTTGCAGAGTGCTAGAATTATATTGTGGAAGTGCCCTTAACAAGAGGATGTTTGATTTGGATAGGGATTTTTAACAAGCAAGAGTTCACCTCTCATCTTGTGCTAATGTAAATTTAGATGTACTTCAGTGAAGCTTCTATATCGATCATTTTTCCTGCGAATCAAGAATGCAATTGCTGTCCATGCTGAGCCACCAGTGAAGAAGACCAGTTTATTAACAATGAACATTATACATATTTAACAATTTCACATGCTTGTTATAAACACGTTTAAAAGGTATGATTAAGAAGGCTCATATTCGTGGAGTTGTTGAAGTTTATACCATAAGAAAATGCACATCTTCTTGAGGGTGATATTTGCATAGACAATCATATTATATAATGAAATCTGAAAGTTGATATTTGCTTTTGTCCTATACCCAGGTAAAATAAGTTAAGGTGAAAAGTGTAGACATAGATATGGTTTCATAAGCACATATGAGTATAGCCATAGTTTGTAGCATATCCACTATATGGTTAGAAATTAGTAGTTTTGAGAACATTGTATTGGACATGATTTGGGTAGGAACTAAGAAAACAAGTTCATTAATATGGAGTAAAGAAAAAATGGGACCTAATTGTTTTATTTTTTGGTGGTTAAGTTGGTTGTGGTTTATTGCCTTTCTAAGAACCAGTTCCTCTGATATATTTCTCATTCCGAGATGAGGCACCATGTCTTTTGATTTGTGCATATCCTACACGTCGTCTCGATTGTAGTTTCGATTAGACACAGGGATTGCAACTGGATTCAACATAAATTTCTCTTGGTAGAAAAATGTTTCGGGTACTATTAAAATCTCACTATCAGTGCCACGATCATCCATACTATAGAAATTATGACCAGCAATAGATTAATATCACTCACAACAAATTACAATTGATCATGCAAAATTGTCAACAATGGAGATTGAAAATGGAGCTGTAACAAAAAATTATATTAACTCAGTGTACAATAACCAACCCTGTAATAACATAGGTTGCTGAATATATAGAATACATCAATAGGTCGAATGCATAAGGAGGCATCCAAAACTAGCATAAATCAGGCTTATCCAAAATAGGAAAATCCCCCATAGGTGTAAAAAGCTGATCCCAAATCTGTCATGAGGCTCACGAATTGGCAAGGGCGCATGGGCAAGCTAATGAGTGGTGGAATGGCAGCTCATACATGCTTTTGCATGGAGGAAAGAGTGGAGGATGAAAGGGAAAGAAAACAAGTTCACCTCACCTAGTCTTGCTTTCCTATGTGCCTTAAAACACTGAAAAAACAGAAGGGCGCCTAGGAGGCTAGGAATAAAGCAGATTTGATTCCTAAGGCTTTCCCAAGCGCTACATGAGTCAAAGATGGCAAGTTTGACCTCTATGGATAG
>LPNX010614645.1:268449-299856 GCA_001517045.1 Pseudotsuga menziesii
ACCCATAGGTGTAAAAAGCTGATCCCAAATCTGTCATGAAGCTCACGAATTAGAAAGGGCGCATGGGCAAGCTAATGAGTGGTGGAATGGCAGCTCATACATGCTTTTGCATGGAGGAAAGAGTGGAGGATTAAAGGGCAAGAAAACAAGTTCACCTCACCTAGTTTTGCTTTCCTATGTGCCTTAAAACATTGAAAAAGCAGTCAATAAAGCAGAAAAAGCAGAAGGGCGCCTAGGAGGCCAGGAATAAAGCAGATTTGATTCCTAAGACTTTTCCAAGCGCTACATGAGTCAAAGATGGCAAGTTTGACCTCTATGGATAGGCAATTAGCAACTTGCACATGGTGGGACTCATGGACTAGGCAAATAAGACAAAAATAAATGAATTAATGTCTAAGTGGGTAATACTATGGGTTTGATTATTCTAACACATACTGCCATATTCTCAATTGGATTTGGCCTAGAATCAGAATCTTCGCTTTCTTTGTTGTACAGGTGGTCATCAACCCTTGCTTGAGTTTCATGACCACAGTGCACCATATCTTGTTTCAGACATTTTTGTCCTCCATAGTAAGATCGGAAATCCTTCTTTATGACCAGGTGGCTTTTCTTGGAATAGCGTTGGGATCTCCATTAATTCTCGTTTGCAACAAGTGACCTCTCTCAATATTGGCACAGAATATATATTTATTCTCCATTTTTTTTTTGGCTCACTTCAATGTTACACTTTTTTTCTCGCTTACCCGCTAACAACTATCTTAACAGCGTATTATTGCACCTTCCTTGGGGCAATTGCTAGTCTACATTTATATTATTAAAATCTACTCGTTTCCCCACGTTATAAACCATGACTATTTTAATAAATAAGAGGGAATTCCAAAAAATTGCACCTTCCTTGGGGCAATTGCTAGTCTACATTTATATTATTAAAATCTACTCGTTTCCCCACGTTATAAACCATGACTATTTTAATAAATAAGAGGGAATTCCAAATAATTAGTTTTAACGAGGTAACCATATAATGTAGTGGCCTAGTTTAAAAGATATGATGTAGAGAGTATTGGGCTAAACAAAAACTCAAGGTTTAGTTGTATTGTTTGGGTCTTTGATTAAAATGAATTGAGATGGACAATTTGATGATGTCTCTTGCCACATCATTTAAAATTAGTCAACCACAACATGTTATAATGACAAGTATCTCTCATTATTAGATGTGGAATTATTTGGAAACATTTTGAAACTTTAGAGATAAATTGGTTTTATTTGTCATTTTGTATGACATTACACCTCAATGCATTTAGTTTAATGAAGCCACGTAAGTATACATTTAAAATATAATACACGAAAAGAACTCGGAATGTTTCCAAATGAACCAGCCAAGCACTCCATTAAAAAAAGATCTTGAATGTCAAATGAATTTGATCTTCCACATATGCATATTAATTTAATGAAGCCACACAGGGTCTACATTTAAAATATAATACACCAAAAGAGCTCGGGAAGTTTCCCACTGAACCAGCCAAGCTTGAATGTCAAAGCTGGAATTTGATCTTCCACATAAGTAGAAAGGGTGGAGTCCGGTCCTGCTAAAAAAAATAAAGGCTGGAGTCGGTGACAAACAAAAATAACAAAATATTTTAACAAAATTGCCAAAAAGTTTTGAGAGTCTCTGTAGGTGGCCGTTAATGATTTTTTAATGGCTGCATTTTCCATATAATCAAAGCCACTCCCTGTTGCCTCCCATATTTCTCTTCGGAGATTTCACCGCTGGTTTGGAATTTTATCTGCATTGAAGGAGGTCAGTTTGAAATTTTATCTGCATTGAAGGAGGGTCAGAGTTATCAAAATAGCAATAAACGATACAATATAACGAGGCAATAACAACAATCTCACATGCAGCAAGATGCTTGTCATTTAACTCATCTAACACGGGTTTGATAATCGCATTGAGGTTAGCCCTTCATCCACCATTAGAGATCCAAGCCAAGAAGAATTAACACGGGTTTGATAATCGCATCGAAGTGAACCCTTCCTCCACCATCAGGGATCCAGGCCAACATGAACGAGAATGGTGTTTACTAAACTATATTTGCTTCTTAATGAAAAATGCCCTTTCAGAACAGTTCCCTATAATTGCTAAAGTGTTGATTCACTCGATTCAGGTGTAATCCACTGAATGTCGGCACTCGAGAGTCAATGCTGCTAGTACTCAATGATGCTACTCAATGCTGTCGATGGTCTAAACTTGCATAGATATGTTGCTGTGACAAACCAATTTAAAATCCAGATTTACGTTTCCCGGTTCCTTACTAGCTAGCTCTGCTGTAACCGGGTATCCAGAGCTATCTCTCCATCCAGGCCAAGAAGAATGAGAAATACGTAACAAACAAACATATCTGTAATCCATGAATTTTAACCAGCACGATTCACATAGAACAAAAGGAGAAGTGCAACAACTGTATTTTATATTGAAGAAAAAAAAGACTAAAATCGCAAAGAATTGGTTACTCCGTATTTATCAGACTTCCAGGCAGCTGGTTAATTTGCCCAGTCTGAACAATTGTACTATTGTATTGTACTCAAAAAAGAATATTAAAATCGCTAAGATCTGGTGACTCAATGTTTATCAGACTTTCAGGAAGCAATATATTGAGAGAGAAATAGACGGGCAGATAAAAACCGAAACACTTACCCCTCAAGAGCTGAGGGAACCAGTCCACCAGATCAATGTCATAAGATATACACTAATCCAAACACCAATCTCTGAATACAAACATCACTACCCATTTTAATAATATTTGCATCCAAATTTCGCGAAAGAAAATTCCATAATCAACCAGTTCATCTAAACTTCCCTACCAGTCCCATATCTAAACAATTTTAAAAAATGAACCAATTACTAAAATTTCAACTGATTTCTGTACAATTCTTTCCTACAATCTGAATGATCTGAATGACAATCAGAAACAGTTCCCAAATGGGATCCAAACGAAAACGAAAACAACTGAGCATAAGTTCAGACTGGATCCCTGCAACAAGTTCATTAACTTAATCAGAAACAGTTCCCAAATGGGATCCAAACGAAAACGAAAACAACTAAGCATAAATTCAGACTGGATTCCTGCAACAAGTTCATTAACTTGAAAGAAGAGCGTGCCAGAACGAAGATAGTAGACTAGGAAGAGCTATCACAGGTGAAAATATCACAGCAACTTATGGGCTCAATGGCACTGGATCATAGGTTACCATTGCAGAGTGGGCCTAATGGTTAAGAGCATGTGTTTCCTCTTAGGAGGTCACGGGTTCAAATCCAGAGGGGTAGTGTATGTACACCTCTGTAGACTTTAACAGTTAAATAGCTGCGCAGAGAGGGGTCCCTTATCCCACAAATAAGGGGGTCTCATACACCAATTTGATGTAGTGACCTTAAAAATATATTATTATTATAATTAGTAGTAAAGGTCATGTTGTAGCTTGAACCAAGAACGTCCAGCTAGTAACCAGAGGTTGTGAACTTCACACCCAATTCCTCCCGCCTTTACCAATGCCATCCACATATCATATGAATTGGATGGGATAATCAACATCCATCCATTCTACATAGGCAAAATCGGGATGGGTGCATGATGCATCCATAAGCAACAGAGGATAGATTCATGAGGATATGCATGGCGAATAGACAATTAAATTAGTATGCCGGAAAAATCTTGCCCCGGAAGAGGGTATGTCAGAAGTTGAGGATGTGGGTATGTCAGAAGTTGAGGGGATGGAATTTGACGGATAAATGCCAGTCTCATACACCAATTTGATGTAGTGACCTTAAAAATATATTATTATTATAATTAGTAGTAGAGGTCATGTTGTAGCTTGAACCAAGAACGTCCACGTCCAGCTAGTAACCAGAAGTTGTGAACTTCACACCCAATTCCTCCCGCCTTTACCAATGCCATCCACATATCATATGAATTGGATGGGATAATCAACATCCATCCATTCTACATAGGTAAAATCGGAATGGGTGCATGATGCATCCATAAGCAACAGAGGATAGATTCATGAGGATATGCATGGCGAATAGACAATTAAATTAGTATGCCGGAAAAATCTTGCCCCGGAAGAGGGTATGTCAGAAGTTGAGGATGTGGGTATGTCAGAAGTTGAGGGGATGGAATTTGACGGATAAATGCTAGTCATGGATTAATTTGTCCGTCAAATACAGTTAAGATTTTAAGCAGTCAAATACAGTTAAGATTTTAACCAGACGTCAAAATCTGGTTTAAAATACATCAAAATCTGGTTTAAAATACAGAAAACGTTTCAAATTTTGATTGTTAACGGCAATTTTGACGGGTGTTCGCCATTTGAAATTCCAACCTAAGGGATCAGAGTACCCTGCTTGTACGTTTTAGTGAAGATCTCCTCAACCAGGCCAGAGAACCAATTCACGAGAGAAAGCCGGCAAAAGGAGTGTCTAACGGCCGATCGCCGAGGAAATCAAACTCCGGGCGAAATGGTCGCACATTTAGACAACTCCTTAGCCAAATACGGCAGAGAGATCCAATCAAATACATGCAAGTAGGTGAGGTCAATCAAATGTAGTTAAAGTTTGTATTTTAGGTTTGCAATCTCAATCACTTTGGTAAATGGATTGGCTCGTATTGATTGGTCTTACCTCCCTGTCTCTCTCTCAATATTAGGGTTTTTGAAGTTGCGTGAAGAGAATCTGGCTGGAGCAATCATTCTCAGTGCAAAATGTGACCGGTCTTTACAGGGCATTCTAGAGAGTTGTCAGAGCTTTTTCAAAAGCCCAAAAGTACCCCGCGGGAAATTTTACACGGTGAATGAATCAGTGCAGAAGGGATCAAATTTGAAGGGTAGGGTCCATTTCACTCTGAATTCATTCTCAGTGCAAAACCATGTGACCGGTCTTTACAGGGCATTCTAGAGAGCTGTCAGAGCTTTTTCAAAAGCCCGAAAGTACCCCGCAGGAAATTTAACACAGTGAATGAATCAGTGGAGCGCAGGGATCAAATTTGAAGGGTAGGGTTCCATTTCACTTTGAAGGGTTGTGAGAAAATGAACCCTTCAATCAATGTTGATATGTAAAAATAAATCACGGGAAATTTAACACAGTGGAGCGCAGGGATCAAATTTGAAGGGTAGGGTTCCATTTCACTTTGAAGGGTTGTGAGAAAATGAACCCTTCAATGTTGATATGTAAAAATAAATCATTCTTTGATACTGTAAGTGTATAACAATTTTATTATTTATTAAAAACAATGTATAAAAATAAATGGCAATAAGAAGAGTGTTTCAACATTTACATGGAATTAGTTAGGTAAACCATGTACTCTCTCGGTCCATGGAGCATATAGTTTATTGAACTTAGATAAGAGATAATTCTCTTGGGCCAGTGGAATACTCGGTTGTTAGGTCGTTGATAAAATAAGGCAATGGAATTTGGAAGGACCTTTGAATGGAGGACTTATTTAGCTTGATGGTGGCTCTATTAGTCAAGTGTGATTGGGCCTACCTAAAAGAAAAACCCCAGAATGTAATACCTAATGCTTTCATGGAGAATTTTTTTTATTAACCCTAAATTCAGCACTTGTTTTTAGAATTGAACCATGTCCTCCCCACATGCTCAACTCAAAGTGATCAAACAAAGGCCCCAAATTTAGGTGGATTATGGATAGTCCCTCCAATGTATATCCAGTTTATACCCCAATTCAAAGTGATCAAATAAAATCCCCAGTTTTAGGTAGATTATGGATAGTCCCTTCAATCTATATCGATTTTATCAGCCCTATCAAAAAGTTTAAGTATTTATTAGTCCACTATAAGGAAGAACTTTAAATTCTCCAACATATATCACTACAAGTCGGGTGTCTAGTTTCTACCAAAGTCAACAAGGAAGACAAATCATAAACACACGTTCGGGAGGTTTACGACAACGATAATGTTGAAAACATGTTCTTCGCTAGATCATTGCACTCCCAGTCCCTAATTCATGAACGTCCGTCGAGGGATTCCCTTGTTTAGATATATTGGTACACAATTTGTACTTCTTGTTTCCATTATTAGAAGGATGAGAGGAAAATGAAGGGGTCAGAGTCTGCAACATTTACAATGTCGATTGTTAAATCATTTATCCTTTCAACTATTGGATTTCATTAAGGAAATTGGAACAATTCAAACACTTATATTCAAATATTGTTCTTTCTTTCAACCTAATGTTTACAATTCACGGCAGATAAATAACATTGACAAATTTGGAACTCAAATACAAGGCTCTTTCTTCTTGCTCCTCTGCCCAAACGAAGTTGTGGTCCTAGACTATGAAAAGTATACATTATTTTGGTTCTGATTTCATTTAAATACTGGGTTTTATAAGGCTACATCTATTGAGTATTCGATACTTAGTGTCGTGGAAATGCAATCGCATAATACATTACAAATTTCAAACAACATTTTGGATGGAGAAATTTTAAACCCTTATATTTATAGAACCAGAAGGAACTCCAACAAGAAACATATTTAACTTTTATGCACGTATAAAATGTTACGCAAGTGTAAAATTTTGTACATACCTGTAAATTCATGACAACCAAGTCGACAACTTAGCTCTGCATAATCTTCTGGAGGAAATAGAAATTAGGGAGACACTGAAGCATAGAATTGGAGAGTTGAGAGTCTAAGTCCTGACCTCCAACTGTCCTATACTCATAAACCCAAAATAATGTTTTTTTCACAGACTTCACCAATCTCTTTAAGTTTGGGGAAGCTCAATCCAGCCTACCCAACATTCTACCTTTGCTTCTCTTGCTCCTACCTATGAAAAAGGTGGAACCTTCGAGTTTCCCATCGCAAAAGACAACGAGGAATTAGATTGTGCAACCGATTCCTTCTAAAGAAAGACAATTGGAAGAAACACCATCTCAATTCCACAATATCTTGACGCTCCTGAGTTGATTTACCTTTCCCAGGGTAGGCGAATGCATGTTTGTGTATTTCACATGATTACAAAAAAATCATTTTATAATTGCTTCTACATAACATATATATATATATATATATATCTGTGCACGTGAGGGAAAACTGGGTATTTTTTTCTCAAGGTTTCCAGAGACTTTCAGAGATCATTCTTCGTTATGAGGGTGCTCAAGGCATAGACTAGAGAGCCCACGAGAGGAAGAAGAAGAAGAGGAGGAGGACTCAAGTCAAAAGGTGAGGTGAGTGAGGAGGGGAGATGTAATAGCGATATTTGCAGGAGAAACCCACTATTGGTATAATGATGGGAATGAGCCTCTCTGAATCGTAGCCATTGTAGACATAGGAAACCCTCATAAACCGCTCAAGCGCAAGAGTTACCATGTAAGCATCCCGACAAATTAAGTAATGATAATATTCAGTTAGGTATATGACAAATTCTTTCGTTTCTTTTAGAGATGACTATATGCATATTGTACAACCATTCTCTCTGGCTGGCCCTCCATTCCAGTTGCCTTTGTCTCTGCTACCTAACCCCCTTCCTCCAATGAGACAGATAGACTAAGTGGCCTAGGTGGACCGTGGGAGACTGGGAGTGCTGATTCAAATGATTTTGACCCCAGTAAATGAATGGAAATTGGAATAAATCCTAGAATCCTGGACTAACTAGTATAGGATATGATTCATGAGCACAAACAAAGGGTGGCGTGCTGCTAGCCTGCTACCAAAGATCCATCATCCCAGTCTTGTGGTGGTCATAATAGAAATGTCTAGCACTGGGTGGAACCCTCGTCTGGAAACTTACATACCCATTGGAGTAGGTCTCAATGCATTGTAAATTGCAACTTGTAAGTTGTAACCCAGAAAACAACACCATTAGTTTTTCCTTGCGGAGCCTTGACAATGGAGGGTTATCAAATCAATTCACCATCCATAGATATGACTCATATGAGTATTTAATTTCACATCATATACTCAAATACTCAAGTGACTTGTAAGTTGTGAGATCACATGACTCAGTGAAAAATAAGATGACTTATGGAAAATCGAGTTGGCAGGTGGCATCATCTCATACGACATCATCTCATACCAAGATTTAATGAATTTGGTGAATCAATAATGCATGCTAATGCTATTAAATTCTTTTAAAGTGAACATCGAATCATGACTTGAACTTGGCACTAGGAAGCCTAGTGGCCCATTGTGGTCTGTGTCGATTGGGACTGATATCCTCATCCATGATCCGACTATTCAAGGGCCCTTGGAAGACTCTGAGTCCCAACTCTCCCATATTCCACTAAATCCCTGGATAGGTAAATTTTGTAGCTGCCCTTCTATTGCAAATTTACCGAGACTTACTCAATTTCATTATTGAAGTGCTGGAAATGACACTAATTTTTTTTGCATGGTAAAATTGCTTGTGGCGTTCTATGACATTTGAAGGGCTCTGAAGGCGTCAAATTTGAAGCATTTGAAGGGTGTCAAATGCAAAAATAGATTATTCTAGCTCGAGCAGGGGTGGAAGCCGAGTGGAATGCAGGGGTGGAAGCCGGGTGGAATGCATCTAGTGAGTAGGCAACTCCGAATACTACGTTATGCAGACATGCATTGAATGTATTCTGTCAGCTTCCTTTCCCGAATTGCTGTGGACCCCTCTTTCTGGCTGTTGTCCTCGCTGTCCCGAGGAGTTAGTTGGCAGATTCGGGTGACTGGACAGATTCAATAATTTGGGAGGAAAGGAGCGATAGAAACCGACTTCAAGGACAAATTGTCAACTCCATAGCTCACTACTTTGTTTACTCTTAAAACTAGCAATTGCCCAAAAAGGTGCAAAAATACGTTGATAGGTAAAAAAGACAAAGGGGAATTAAAATTAAAATTGAGTTGTTGTAGACTTACTAATGTACATTAAGGAACTTCAAAATTTAGAACTTCAATATTCTAAATTTATAGTAAGTTGTAGTATTAAACAATATACTGAAAAAAATGCAAAAAACTTCAAATTTATTCTGAGTATGCTCATTTTGACCTACCTAGAATTGGATAACAAGTGTATTTTTTTTAAGGATTCAAATATATTCAAATGCACAATGTAGTAAACCTAACAAAAATAAAAACCTTTCTTAAAAATCCACATGAAATGTACAAAGTTCAAACTAACCAAGAGGTAGAAAAATGAATGGTTTATATGGATATGCTTCAACTCGAAGTAATAATTGACCAACCAATCATTGATTCCTTTGAATGACTATAGATGATTCTCAGCTAAGAACTCATAATTTGTATAACTCCAGTAAATAAAACTCAAGAAGTTGTAGCATTCCCTTCAATTCAAGAGCTTCATTAATATAGCCTCACCAAAGTATTTCACTGAACAAAAGGACTTCTACTACCTTCTCTTACTTTTCATTTTCCTTGTATCACTATCACTTTCAGTTTTGCTCTAAGGATGAGAAAAAATCTTGGTCTTAGTCCTTTTTTTCTTTCTCGCATCCTCGTTTTCACTTCCATGTTCACTCTCGGAAGCATAAGAAATCCTAGTATTTTTCTTTGTTCTTTTTTTCTAACTCTCTCTTTTACTCTCACTCTCATGGATTTGATCTAAAATAAGAAATCTAATGAACATTCATTTATTCTCATGGGAAAGCGAGCTCTAAGTCTTTCTAGATTTCAATTTTCATTAATATTGTTTACCAAGGTCTAATTTTCCAAAGGCTATAATCTCATGAATTTACAAACTAGAGCCAATGTTCTTATATACAAAACGTTCTTTGCTAGCATAGTTGGATTTGAATATGTTTTCCAGACATTTCTTTTCTTGGAGGGATGTGGATGATTCTCTTTTTTGGCTAGTGATTGTTGAGCATTTATGGATGAACTTAATCTAATGTCACTCGTTGTAGGCTTGCAACAATGCAACCCATAACAAAGACTTCAAGTTTGAAGGAAAAAAATTATAAGCTATTTAGAAAAGTAGTACACATTGGGGCTTATTAGGGGATTAATTTCCAAAGATACTTGTAAGCTACTCAATGAACTACTATTTACTCAAGGAGATATTTTAAGTAGCTGGTAAAATAATGAAATTAAAAGCACAAGCATCAATCAAAACCACTTTTTAGATTAAGAGTTGTATAATGTGTACCAATCTAAATAGAGACTATTTTGTTAATTTGGGTAAAATACAAAATAATTCCAAATGTTATTAACAAATAGATATGGATACCAATATTAAATATATCACTGGGTTGAAAATGCAACCTCAAATTTTAAAATAAACAATTTAAGGATTATGGAAATAAGATTCAATCTTTTCCATGCGAATGAAAAGGCACAATTGAATGAAAAAAAAGATTTACCCTCCACAAAAGTTTTGTTGGACTTTCTTCAAGGTGTAAGTGTTTTGAATCATGAGAATGAAAATGTGCAATTGAATGAAAAAAAAATATTTACCCTCCACAAAAGTTTTGTTGGACTTTCTTCAAGGTGTAAATGGTTTGAATCATGAGAATGAAATGGCACAATTGAATGAAAAAAAATATTTACCCTCCACAAAAGTTTTGTTGGACTTTCTTCAAGGTGTAAATGGTTTGAATCATAACAACCATTTTTCTATAAGTTTGAGTAGGCCTTACCTTACAATAGACCAATAGAACATATCAACAAAGCAGGAAAAAACAAAACTTACCAATAAGAGCATTATCTTTGACATCTCAATGTATAGTTACTTTGTCTTCATCTTGAACATTTGTAAGCAGTGCTTTTCCATTAAAAGTATTTTTATGTTCCTTATCATTCTTTCTATCCTCTTCGAGATTTTCCTCACCTCCCAAGAGGGAAACTCTTCTGACCCATCTCCAAAACTATTTGCCTTCACTTGAGTATCATTTTTAGTTGTTGCTTAAAACAAGCCTACTCAACAATATAAATCATCTTTTTACTTGTTCCCTTTCAAGTTCAATGGAGAGAAAAAAACTAATCATTTCCTCATTGTGCCATGATAGTAAGCAATCTCCCTTTGATTTACTTCAAAATATTTCTTTAGTACCATGAGGAAGACAATTCATTATGTCCAATAATATTTAAGTTCAAGATTCCATGAGGAAGAGTTCCATGATTGGACATAATAATGAATTAATTTTGTCCATATAAGGTTAGTCTTAACACCTGCTTGAATGTCACTATTATATAATCTTTAACATGATCCACACTTGTATTTTGGTGATCTAACAGAATGTCTTTGCTTAATGAACAAGTATTCAGTGAATGCATTAGGTCATCTTGGACCATCCTGGAGATATATTTCATGCAATGGTTCTGTTTGGATTCAAAGTTTTCTCACTACCCTTTCTCTGTCATTGAGGAGAAAATAAACCACAAGCAAAAGCCTCCAGTGTTCTTTGTGGTCAAAGGGAGAATGCTTGTGCTTTGCATGAATACATTTTCCTATAGAGTATTTTCATTGTTTTTCTCATGGCTTGGACAAATATCTCTCATATGGGCTAGGACTTGATCAGAGAATGTTTTAAGAACTCTCCTAAATTTATCTATATAATAAAAGGGCGAATCACAATGATACAGAGGAAAACTGAAATGCATTTTTTTAAATAATCTAATATGTATATATAATTTTTAGGAAAATATTTGACTCATTTATATAATCTTGTAAAAATTTAGCAAAGTTTTTATTGAATCATAAAGTCGTGCAAAATTTTGAAACATTGTAAAGTCTTGACATTTTTTTACTAAATCATAAAACATTATGAAGTCTTGATGTTTTCTTTTTATAAAGTATACAACTTTATAGAATGATAATAAAATATATTCATTACACAATAATTAGTAATTTTAAATACATGTGCCTTCTCAAATATCAAGTTTGATAGTATTTCACCACAAAGATGCTATACTTGTTGATCATAACCACTACTTCTCTTAAGCTAAGAGAAATTACTTTTTCCTTTCCCACTTTTATTATGTATCCATTATTACTAGGTCATAGTTTATTAAAATACCCTTTAAGTTCATCATAAGATGATCCTAAATACACATACAATTATTTCTATCAATAAATAAATAAAATAGAAGAACATTTATAGGTCATATATCTTAAAAATTAGCAAATTGATTGACATTTGAATTAATAGAATTTCAAGATGGCTATATACTCACTTCATATTTTGCATGTACACTTGCATTCTAAACAAAATATTTGAACCTATGTCAATTCTTTATTTTTATCTAGAAATATTTGAACCCTACCTTCTTCACCTATATCTATTTTTTTTATTTTGATTATCAAACAAAACCTCAATTAAAACCTCTATTTGACATTATATGTGAAAACATAAGTTTATTATCTTACCTTTATTCTCTTACCTTTATGTATTGTGCATAGGTATAAACATGGACATCTTTTTGAATAAACATTTTACACTATTAGCATGAACCTTGACAATTAAATAAAAATAAGGTAATATTTAACATTAATTTATAAGTCAAGTCATCCACATAGTAATTGATATTGAAGTCACATTGAAGTCCATTATTTAGGTTTAGGCCTAGCAAACAATTTACACTATTACCATGTACCTTGACAATTAAATAAAAAGATAAGGTAATAAAACATTAATTTACAAGTCAAACGATCCACATAGTAATTGATATTGGAATCAGTTGTCACCTAACAATCAATAAAATCAAACCCATATACATATGTTGTAAATGATTACAATCATGCATATATATATGTTGTAAATGACTACAATCATGCATAGTAATTGATATTGGAATCAGTTGTCACCTAATAATCAATTAAATCAAAATAATAAGTTAGTTGGTTTATTACATATACATATATGTTGTAAATGATTGCAATCATGCATATACATATGTTGTAAATGATTACAATCAAGAATAGTACACATACTTAATATATCAAAACAAAACTATAACATAAAAACACAATTACATGATAAAACTATTTAAAAGCATTAACACTCTTAAGACAATACACATAGAGATGTATGAATATATTAATAATAATGATAAGCTTTAACAATCTTAAGACAACACACATGGAGATGCATGAATATATTAATGATAATGATAACTTACCTTTAAAAAGAAAGAAAGTATCTTAACATTACTTTGCCATACAAGTACTTGAAACGATACACAGATACTTTGAAAAACATTATGAATGCGAAATCTGGTTTTGAATATATAATATTATTATTATTTTTTTAATAATAAAATATTAGTGTAAAACAATATTATAATTTTTTCCTAAATTTTAAAATAATTGATATAAATAAATTTGATCTCTCAAAACATAAATTTATAGTTAAAATAAATCGACAATAGCAATTCACTCGTTCAAACAATGAAAGGGAACTGTGGTTTTATTGAGGAGTTCCAATTTCATCTTTAGAAAAAAGTATTATAATTACCAAGTGGATTCTCATAGATCCATACAATTATAATCAAACAGAAGTAATTCATCTGATTTTGGTCTAGTGGTTGAGACAAGGGATTATCATGACCCAGACTCAATCCCCCGCAAGCATAGTGACCTAATGAAGTTTATAAAATGGCCAAGTTCAATAGCCTCCGAATTAAAGTAGCCTTTACCACTATAACACAGTGTTGGGATTCGTAATTCTCCCAATGACTTGTGTTTCCCAGGGATAAAGTTAGATCTGATATGGAGTTCCAAAGGAACGACACTGGATGCAAGTCCTAGGCCAGATAATGTAGAGTTGGGTTCATGGTTCTCCCAAATGACATTTGTTTCAAGAGGATAATCATAAACTTGGATCCCACACCAATCACATGGATTTATGAAGGAACAAGGTTGTATGCATGTCCAGGCAATTTTGGCACAGAAGGATTCATAGCTACCCACTGAATTAAACAAACAATACTTCACCCACCAGGATGAAATGAGTTCTAGAGGGACAATAATCCAGGTTCAAACGTAAAACCCCAGTAAGCATGTTTCCCTAATCAAGTATATGAAGTGGCCAAGCTGAACAACCCCTCATTAAAGTGAGTTTTACCACTATAATGCAGTGTTGGGATTCATAGTTCTCCTGATTGACATGTGTTTCAAAGGGAAAAAGATGGATCCCACCCAAATGATATGGAGTTCCATAGGAACAAGACTGTATGCAAGTTCCAGGCAATTTATGCAAAATAAGATTCATATCTAACCAACAATTAAAAAACAAGTACTTCACCCACCAGAATGAAATGAGTTCCAAAGGGCTGAGGTTGGAAACAAGTCCCAGGAAATTTTGGTAAATACCCCGTGCACCTAAGGAAGCCCACGGGGACTTCACTTAGTGAACCTTTCACATAGCATGTGCGATCGTGGGATATTAAAGAATACCCTTAATTTCGAGAGATATTGACCCAAACTCTTTTTGTTGAAACCCCCTCCCAATACTTAAAACCTCCTCCCCACCCCTTTTTATACCTCTATCCTTATAAACCACCCTACCCACCCCAACCTTAAACCCCTCATCCCCCCAATACCTGCAATATATTGGTTTGATTTTTGATAATTTTAAAACCCACAATATGAACTAACGTGATAGGATATTGGTCAACAAGTGAAGCCCCCATGAGGAAGCCGCTTCTATATGGTGCACCCCCTTTGGGTGTGCTTCATGAAGCACTACCAACAAAGGAAAAAAGTAATCTTAGAACAACATATCTAATGAAATGCAACATTTATAAAAGGGGAAATATTCTCTATGACATGTCAAATTTCATAAAATTAGAGTTTGAATTTACATATAGAGTTTCTTGTTGCTGCATATTTGAATCAAAAAAAGTATTGGCCCTTTTAAAAGCTACCAATATGCTTTGCTGCCCCTTGCATGGCAGCTACAATGGTCATAACCAAGAATTTTGCAAGTTAATAGAAATCAAAACTCTCAAAATTTCGCAAACATTCCACAGATTAACTAAGAATTTGCTAAACTCTTTTTAATTTCTCAAACAGAAGGGTGAACATCTCTGACCTTAGTTGGAAGACACACTGATCGAAATAAGAGTATAAAAAAAATCAGCATGAACATCTTCTTCGAAAAGTTGGTCTGCCCATTCTGTCTGCGGAGGGCTTTCAAGATTTGGTTCAGTATTCCAATCAGATCTACAGTCGGAAGAGTTGGTTTCTGTGTTACCCCCTACTTCCATGTAAGATGCCCACTTAGAAACCCGCTTCACAGAACCTCCTACATCCTGCATTGATCCATTTCCTGTCTCATTTCTATATTCCTTTATTTGCCCTGCAATTGTTCCACACTTTGTGGGTTCATCCACTGACGAGGAGGAGATCAAGAGGCTTGGGCGCCGAGATATCATGATCACGTGGAGAGGAACGGTGACGAATCTCGATTGTATGTCACACTTCGTGGATTATCTAAGGCCTGCGGCATTGAACAACATACATCCCCATCCAGATGTGAAGGTCGAGGTAGGACTCCTGAATCTCTACACTACCAGTGAACGAGACTTTCAGTTTTGTAAAAGCAGTGCACGAGATCAAGGCCTATCGGAGGTCAGGCGTCTATGACGGAAATACAGAGGAGAGAAACTGAGTATAACGATCATAGGCCATAGCCTGGGGAGTGCGCTGGCAATGCTGAGCATGCACGCCTCCACAAATTTTAGTATCTTTTGCACAAATCTGTCATGAACTTCTTCTCTTTGAGAAAACCATAAGATTCTAGTGTTCTGGAACCGTGGATTTTTCCCAATGTAGTAGTACTCTTCTTTGATTCATTAATGCCATGGGTTTGGTCAGATGGTTTGTTTCTTGCAGCAAATTTCTGTTTGCACTTTTGCAAGTGAACATGTGATAAATCTGTAACCACTCTTACGTCATTGAATGCTTCTTCTTCTGCAATGAACTTGGGTATTAAATTCTACTGCTTAGAGACTAAGTACTCGGCCCATTTGCTCTGCTGCCTATCCTGAATAAACGAACATGTGGCAACATATTATTTGGTAAAGGGACGACCACCTTCCAACCAATCAGATCCATTGTTTTACAAAATGGACCTCAGAGAAAAACGCCTTACAGCCTAAAAATCCAGTTCCTCAGATTTTAAGAGAAAAATGTTCCTTAGATTTTAAGATAAAAATGTAGAGTGTTAAAGCTTGGGAAATTAGAGCATTTGAATTGGTTTAATGGTTAAGAATTGTCTCCTTCAAAGTTACGAGTTCAAAATAGGCTAGGTAAAGTTACTCATTTTAGTCCATTCTATCTCTTTATGACAAGACTCAAAAGCTAAGATATCTAACACATCCGAATCTGATTTTATTGATTACCAAGATCTCCTAGAACATCCCTGTAAAGTTGCAGAAAGAGGTCGAGGCAAGTTCAGAATGAAGAAAGTGAAGGAGGCCAGTTGCATATGGGAAGGATCTTCTTTTCGTTTGCACCCATTTTTGATATCCCAGCAAATCATGCTCCCTGAGGTACTGAAAAAAATTCTCTATCAACAGATGGGGATTAGAGTTAGAAGAAGTGGATGAGGTCAAGGAAGAATAGTTTCTAATTTTGAATTGCTTTATGAAATGAGGAACCTCCAATCTTGGATATAAGCCATGGAAATGACATAGTGTAGAGAAGCAAACATAGGAGATGTCGGTGACATAGAAGAAGAACTTTAGGAGGAAACATAGGCTACATGAGCACACGCACAAGTGAGACTGCTCAGATCACGCATAAGTGGGACTGCTCAGATCAATCATGGGAGTAAGCTCCAAACCAAGGATGGAGGTGCTCATATATGAAGGCAACTTGAACGTTGAGTCATTGATCGACTCGATTAGTCCTATGGATACGTATTTTGATTATGGGAACGTTGATCAGGACAAGAGAGTTAAATTTGTTGTGACTACATTGAGGGGTCACTAATCTCTTGGATGGATTATAGGATAATCGAAAGAAAAGACGCTAAGATAATAGCCTTGTTAAAAGGTAAATTCATGCCTAAGGATTACCAGCTTACTCTATTTAGAAATGTAGTATTTTAAATAAAAACTAATGTATGTCAAAGTGTATAATGAAGAAAGTTACAAGATTAATATGAGCTGGTCATGTAACATAGAGAAAATAGCGAAATACGTCAATGGCTAAATATATGATATCCACGATGAAGTGATCTTATTGTCTCCCGTATTAGTTGAAAAGGCATCTAAGTGGACCTTGAAGGAAGAAGGGAAGTTGGCTAGGCATTAGAGTGAACAACGAAAAGGTATAATTCCAAGATAAAGAGGACAAGAAAGTGGATTAGGACAATCACGCGAGAAAAATAGAAGAAGCCAATAGCTAAAGAAAATAGGAACACTCAAATAGAGTTAATGCTTTTTTAGAGGTAGAGATAAAGGTTTTTAAGTGACATGTAGATGCAATAATTTTGGTCATAAATTATATCAATGTTTAAAAAAGACTTTAATAGATCAAGAACGTTAGGTTATATGATTAACATGTTAAAAAAAGAATTAAACAAAAATTCAAGACCAGCAAGCAAGATTTTCGGGATGCAAATTATATATCATAGGGAAATAACGAAATTAAGGCTATCACAACAACAATACTTGGGAAAAGTATTTGGAAAAATTATTATGGTTGATCCAAAATCTCTAAGCACACAATTTGTTTGTGATTTGAAATTAACAATTGATTAACAATGTCACACTAGTATTGAAAAAAAAAGGAGAAATGTAAAAAAAAAGTCAATATGCTTCAGCAATAGGAACCCTATGTATGCAATGGTTTGCACTCCTCGTGACATTTCACATTTTGTGGGAGTTGCAACTAGGTTTCTTGCAAACATAGGTAAGGAACATTGGAATGCTCTTAAATGGATTTTAATATATGTTAAAGGGTCAATTGATTATTGTTTGTGCTTTCAAGGTATTTATACTTTGTTTGAAGTATTTATATATGTTGATATTGCAGGTGATGTGGATTCCAGAAAATCCATAACATGATACATTTATATTTTTGCAGGAATTGTAGTTTCATGGGCATCTAGATTGCAAAAGGTGGTGGCTCTTTTTACTATATTAATTGAGTTTATTGAGGAAACTAATGCATGGAAGGAGATGATTTGGATGAGGAGGTTCTTGGAGGAGCAAGATTTGCAATAAAAAAAAAGCATATACAAAATTGTGATAGCCAAATTGCAATCCATCTTGCTAAAAAATTTTGTTTTACTTTCCAAATCAAAACAAATTGATATAAGATATCATTAGATTCATCAAGTGCTACATGATGAGGTGCTATAGTTGGATATAATACATAGAGAAGACAATCTAACTGATATATATTAACAAAGATTTGCCAAGATAGAAGCATGAACTTAGTGGAACCTTGTATGGCCTTGTGCAATTGTGATAAAGATGCTTACCCTGGACTAAATCAATAGCAAGGAGATATACACAATACCACCAGTAATCAGCCAAGCTTCAATGGGGTCTCAAGTTAGAGATTATTGTATCTGAGACCAAATAGATTAATAAAATATATTGAAGTTTATATCCCATGGTATTACACAAATAATGTACTCTATCAAAATCTATATATTTATGGTACCTTGATCATTACTTGAGCTTAGAGTGGAAAAACAAATGAACTTAAAAAAGAAAGCATAAAAAAACACATAGATATTGTTAGCTAATTAATTAAATAATTTTTTTTAAAATTATTTATTCACACTATAAACATTTTTTATTTGTTTATTTGCTTACCTAAATGGTTAGCTCAATTGGTAAAACCTGTATATATCATCTATGAATCAAGTGGAAGTAATTGTTAGCCTTCAAAGGTTAGCTCAATTGGTAAAACATGTACATATGATCTATGAATGAAGTAGAAGTAATTATGAGCCTTCAACTCACTTTAACTAGAAAATAAAGAAAAAAAACATGTTCACAATATAGAAACCTTATGATAAACTAATTATAACATAAAAATCTTATGACAAACTAATTACAGCAGTAGCTATAAGTTTCTGTAATCGCTCGCAGCAGGTGGTGATGTAAACTTGACTCTCAAGGCGGATAAATGTTCAAATAACTTGGCCGGATCGGGCAAAGCTTCTTTCACTCCATCGGCTTTAGAAAATTGGTGCACCCACTCACTTAACAACGGCATTTTTACTGTATCTATTAAAACTATATTGGTAACCTTCTCGACCGTTTTTATGAATACCATTAGCCCGCCCATTGCGATGTCTGCCAACCCTATGTCGTCTCCTCCAAAATACGCTTTTCTGGACAAGCAGCTTCTATTTTTCAGAGCTTCCTCTAACAAAAGAAAATTTGCCACCGATTCCTCGACCGTTTTCTGTTGCTGCTCCCCCTGCCCTCTGAGAACTCCTTTAACACTAGGTAACAGCTGCAGAAACCCATACTTAGTATTAGAGACAGAATGCTAAAAAGGAGATGAAACATTGAAAAAAACCTAACAGCTCATAACGAATGAGTGGATGAATTACCTTATCTTCTATGAAGGAAGCCCAGAAGCGGGCAGTGGCTCGGTCATATGGATCTTTAGGAATAAGATTTGGCGCCTTAGTGTTCCATGTTTCCTCGATGTACTGCACAATAATCATCGATTCGCATATAGGCTTACCATTGTGGATGAGCACCGGAATTTTCTTGTGAACAGGGTTTGATTGCAGCAGCAGCTGGCTCTTATTTTGATTGACATCCTCTTGGATAAACTGGTAATCAATCCCTTTAAGAGCGAGGGCAATACGAACCCTCACCACAAAGGGACTGAGACTAATCCCTAACAGCTTCACTTGCCTTTCATCTCCACAGGCTTCCATCATCATTGCTCTCTTCTTGAATCGCTCCCAAATGTGTTTCTAATGTAATGTCTATCTGCCTCTGATATCTATACCAGACTTATATATAACTATACGCGACTTACAGAAAACTATATTCGATGATACAACATTGGAGATTCATTTTTTCGAAGCTAAATATTAATTAATTAAATTTTTTATGATGAATTAATAATACGACCTTCAAGTTACCTCGGTAATAACGTATTTATGAATACATTTTTAAAGCAATGCATTCCACTATGTTTAAGAAACGTAAGCAGTGATGATCACTATCATTTAAATACTGCACCAGCTATCATCGTTATTATTTATAAATCTTTCTCTTGACATTTTCATCGAATCTCGCTTCGGAGCGCTCGGGTTCATGCATTTTTATAAAGTGATGGATTATTTATAAAGAGATACCATTTTCAATGTAACGTTAATGTTTCTTAAATATCAATATTATTTGAATTTTTATTTTTACATATTTTTTATGTCTATATTATAAATATTGTTGGTTTTTATGGGTTTTTGGTACTATGGTATTTAGTTGTCAATTATATTTATATTTAGTGGGCCATAATAATCTTTCATTGTATTGTTTGTGAAGTCTATTTAAAAGTTTTTAAGATAATTTTTATTATTATTGTGTGTGGTTGGTTTCGTCATTATGTTTTTTTATGTTTTTTTTAACTATATTTTTGTAAGCGTTTTATTTTTATATTATATAGGAAAAAATATTCAATGATTCATATAGTTATTATAAATGTTATTTAAAAAAAAATCAATTATTATTATGATACATACTCCTTAACTGAATAAGCTAACAAGATTTGACAATAATATTAACATTGTTAATAAAAACAATACTATTAAAATTAATATTAACATTATCAACAAACTTAATTTTATTAATATTAATATCTTTCTTAATAGCATAGAAATATTAACTATTATTAACAATATTAATAATCATTAATTTAATAATAAAAATAATAAATTCCTAATTATATTAACATTAATATTAATGTTATCAACAACAATATTTTTATCAATATTAATATTGTTATTAATAGAACAACAATATTAATAATCATTAATAATAACAAAATTAACCATTAACAATAATAAAATTAATAGTTAATAATATTAATAATATTAATAAGATTATCAATAACAATAATGATGATAGATTAATCTCCAACCAACGAATCTATCCTTGGAAGCTATTTAATAGTTATATTAATTGTAACATATTAATTAAATATTAATATTTTAATTTATTAAAAAAAACATTGTTTAGAGTATACGATACTAATTTAAAGTATTATTATATTATTTTTAAAGTATTATTATATTATTTTTATTAAAGATTATTGTTATTTATATTAACTATACTTATAATATGATTAATAAATTTATTCATTAATAACAATAATTGTAATACAATTCAAAACATTAGGAGTAATATTAAGAATATCAATAATAATATTAATAATATCATTAAAATGATTATAATGTCTATTAACATTAACAAAATTAATAATGTTAACAATTTTGATACTAAGATGAAGAATAATAATCTTCTTCTTAATATTATTATCAAGATATATTACTAATAATAAGACATTATTAATATTAATGATAAAACACTAGTATTAATATTAAAAACATTAATAATAAATATAATACTAATATTAACATTTATGTAAACAAATAATAATATATGAATAATATTTCATGTAACATCTCCAAAATTACGAAAAGAAGAAAAAATTACTATATGTAAATCTGTAATTTCCTAGGGAAATAAATCCTTTATGCTTTATTCTTTGTGACAACAATTAAAATGTGAGTTAAGTTAGACTACAAGACTCATAAGACTATGTTTAGTGTTTTCCACAACATGTCCTTTCTACGACAATACTTTGATGCCTTTGTAAAGTAATATAGTCACCACTTAAGTGTTGCTAAAACTACGTTTACTTTCTGTCAATTGAATTTGCCGTGAAAGTTTTTTTTGATCTTTAGTCCTTGACCCTACCTATCAGCTAAGAAGAGGAGGGTCTCAGGTGTTACTTAGCCTCTATGCCTAACACAAAATTCTCGTTTTCCTTATGCACATGAAAATGACCAAGTCTTACTTCCTAGCTAAAGAGGCAATGTCCTAAGTTAGGGTGCACCAAGGAGTTGTAATTATACATATCAACAAACATTACAAAAGTGCATAAAACTCTATAATGCAACAAAATTTGACTATAATCGAAAACCAATGAAGGTTGAAATGATGTTTAAGGTTTTGACCTTAACTAATCTTACAAAACCAAGGTTTTGTTGCACAAAGCGGTTACATGTTTTCAAAATTTATGATTTTGAATTAATGTGCCCATATACTAGCCACGTGATGGTGTAAATGCTCCAGCTAGGAGGCATACTTGTCCAATCGCTAAACCCTACGGTTTAACTTACCTTATTTTCCTCTTTCGCGTTGTATGTTTTTTTTCTTTCTGTAAGAGAACCTTGGATTCTCGGCACTGGTTCTTTGCATGATTTTGGGTCTGCGATGACTCGAGGATGAGTTCATGCACCTTAATGCTCCATGCATTAAAAAGGTCTCTATCAGGATTTCAAAACAGCTAGTTGAAAATTGTTTCTCTGTGGGATTGCATTCACTACTGACTGCTCGGGAAACTCAATCGTCATTTACGTTTTAGAGGTAAACATTTCACATTTGTACTTAAGTCTCCTAGAGCTTTTGCATATTTTTTTTATATATAAAATGCAGTGTGTTAACGACCTCTGGTGTGGGTGTAATCGCAAGGTTCTTTTCCATGGTTGCGGTAGAGGGGGTAAGGCTACTCGTTAACCATGCAAGCGACCACATATTTGGTAAAACCTGTACCTGCAACCTCTTGGCTCATAGTGTAACTGTGGTTTGTTAGTGGTTCTGTGGTTGGATTTTTTTATTTGAACTCTAAATCTGTGATTTCATGGCATGGTTTGGGAACCTATCTCTGCGCTAGTATTTTTGCATGGGAGTGATGAGTTTCTTTGGTAGCCGTGAGGCCTTTTTATATTTGGAACTGTAATGAAAAACCCTTCAAACATGGATTTGAGGTGACTGTGTGAAAGAAATTTTTGTATGAGCAAATGCAATGTTATTGTACTTGTATTTAAGTTGTAAGAACAGTCCTATGACTCTCTCTACATAAATGTAGTAAACCTATTTCCTTTTAAAGAACCCTGTGAGGGCTTTCATGATGTATATACTCAGTCATGTTTGATTTTAATGTTTGGTTGTTATTCTTATAAAACTATAATGCAGCCGTGAGGCCCTTACCCTGTCACATTTGTTTTTGAGAAAGGGTCATAGGGCCACTGTTAAAATGATACTGCTATTTACTAGATCACGAAAAAGGTCTTTATAATTTGAAGTAGCCTGTGAGGCCTTTGCTGTTGCAATCCTGAAAACTAATTTGGTTTTCCAGTGTTGTTTTTCTTTAAAGTTGGTTATGAGGCCGTAATCCTATGATACCCTTTGTAAAGGATATGTTTAAATATTTTAGGCCATGAGACCACTATCAAATCATTTTCCAATTTTAAAAACCATTTTATTTTATAGTGATTGAGTTAAGAGCTAAGGCTGTTGCAATTTTCTTAGATTATAGATGATAATAATAAAACATCCTACGAATTGTAATCAATGTTGTCGCGTGTTGATAATCTCAATTTAGTATTTTTATTTACAGTTTGTAACTTGCTGGGCTATAAATCCATTAATGAAGCTCTGTTAATTGGAATCATTAATCAGATTCGTTCTCTAATATTGGTCTAATTATTATTTTCCCCTTTAACCACTTTGTTTACCTTAACCGTAATTAGGGTTTAAGTGGTGAGGCCAAAGCTCGGTCGTAGATTGATATTTGACGTATAAGGTATAAGACTATAAAGTTTTTAGTTCAATGTTTGTGTGTTTGTTTTTATAAGATCTTAAAGTGTAGTTATATAACCTCTATCTTTCGTGTTACAAATTCGAAACCCTTTATTTGTTTAGAATTATTATTGTTTAGTTTATTTTAAAGAAACATGTAATTAGGTTACGTAACTCATTGCGAGTTTGTCCTTATTAAGATTTATCAGTTTTGTATAGTTACTTATAAATCTCAATAAATAAATATATATATATTATAATAAGCTCTGTAATGGATTTTTGTAGGTATTTTCTCTAGTCTTCACTTAATATATGTGTTATAATTAATACACACAGAGAAGGAAAAAATATCATCTAAGCTAAATATTAACTTGACAGAAACATTAGATCAAATAAACCTTAAACAATAACTTCGAATGAACTAAATTGCAGCCTTCTTCTGTTGGAAGAATAGATAACAATTTTCCAATAAACTCTATAGATATTGAGCCTACTTACAAACAACTTTCAAATAGAGAGTTCAAAACATAGATAATAAAAAATAGTTATTATTAAATGTTGCAACCACTGAGCATACTTCCTAAATAAAAATACCGACATAGAATTAAATTATAGGTAAATAACAACAATTAGAACATGGATAATGCGCAGAAGGGGACAAACACCCAAAGGAGATTGTTCCACCCAACTGACTCCTGAAGCAACCAAGATTACTTGCTTAGGACCCTTGAGCCTATTCACTGAACCACAAGGATGAATATCATTGGATAATAGTCCACACAACAACTTGCTGGAACTTAGCACTCAGTAACAGACCTAACTCAATAATTTCACTTTGGTTATCCCCTCATCAAATTCATTATGTGTTTAAATTTTCAGTTTGCAGCAATCACAAGGTTCATTCACTTGGAAAATAGAATGTAGTAGTGAGCCTCCTGCTCAATTTGATGGTATTTATAAGATTGCTTAGGTCTTTGGGTCAGTTTTTGGAATTAAATGAGCCACCTTTTCAATTCCCCCTCTCAAAGAACATGACCACATTTTTACGGATTATGCTTCCTGCAACAGCTAGAAAGTGAAATGATGGTGCTGCAACTTGTCAACCAACCTTCTACAGCTGCTCATTCGTCCTAGTGGGTCAGTGAACACTGATTCAATAGTCTCCTTTGGATAGGCGTCTCTTCTATTTAATTATTAAAATAAATAATTCTTTAATTAAAGTCATCCTTGACCAACTTGGTCATAAAAACTTTACAATAAATTTAACAAAATGTTTTTTGAAATAAATAAAAATATTTATTTTTCAGTTCTAGGTGTGTTACAAACACCCCCGATTAAGTTCAACATTGTCCTCGATATTGATTAAGTTTATTCCGAGTCTTCCTAGAACAGAGATGGATATGCCACCTGCAAATCACTCTCAAATTCCCAGGTTGCTTAATCTAAACTAAGGTGTTTCCATTGCACCTTTACCTGTCCAATGGTGTAATTCCAAAGAAAAATTTCCCTCTTGTCGAGAATACACTTCGGTTCCACCTAAAAATATCCTTCGGGTTCTACCCGAATAACATCCCAGTCGATCACATGAGTAGCATCGTGTACATACTTTTTCAATATGGAAATATGAAAGACAATATGTATTCTAAGATTAGGTGGCAAAGCTATCTGATATGCCACTGGCCCCACTCTTGCCAATATTTCGAATGGTCCACAATACCTGGGTTCTAACTTAGCACAAATCCCTAGTTTAAAGGAGCTATTTCCGGGTTTTACCTTAACAAATACATGCTCACCTACTTGGAATTCTTTCAGAGTTCTTTTAAGGCCTGCATAACTCTTTTGTCTTTCGTGAGCAGTTTTCAAATTGCTTTGTACTTGTTTCACTGTTAGTTCTAGTTCTTTTAACAAGTCAGGTCCTAAAATCAATGTGTCAACTAGATTACTCCATGTAATAGGAGTATTACATTTCTTACCATATGATATTTCAAAAGGACTAAGTTTAGTTAAAGCTTGATAATGATTATTATACACAAATTCAACTAAGTGCAAATAATCTTCCCAATTCTTAGGATAGTCTCTAACATACATGCATAACATGTCTTCTAGTACTTGATTGACTCTTTCTGTTTGTCCATCCATTTGCGGATGATAAGCAATACTGAAATTCAATTTAGTATCTAGTCCTTTAAACAAAGATTTCCAAAAATTAACAGTAAACTTAGAATCTCTGTTTGAAATTATTGCCTTCAAAATTCTGTGCAAACGAAATATTTCCTTCATAAAGATGTGAACAATGTTAGCAGCTTTATGAGTTGTTTTAATAGGTATAAAGTGTGATGCCTTGCTTAGTTTGTCCACAACTACCATTATTGAATCATTTTGTTTTTGATTTGTAGGAAAAACGATTTTAAAATTAAGACTGATAAATTCCTATTTCCAATTTGGAATTGGTAATGGTTGTAAAAGACCTACTGGGTGTCGATGTTCATATTTAACTTACTGACATTCTATACACCTAGCTAAAAATTCAGCAACTTCCTTCTTGATATTAGTCCAAAAATACTCTTTTCTCAACATTGTTATCATCTTTTGATACCCTAGATGTCCGGAATAAGTACTTGCATCTACTTCATTTAAAATCAATAGTTTAATTTCGGTATGTTAGGCACATAAAGTCTATTTTTACATAGCTTTAATCCTTTTTCATTTAAACTGTAATCTTTATTTACATTTTGTTGACGCCTGGAAAAATCCCAGGTACCAAACAATATGGATTCTTCCTGGTGAACAATCCCAATTTGATCATACACCGTTTGGTGTGGGGAATCCGTCCGGTTCACAGTTTCGGCTACCATAGTTTAAGTTCTTTAATATTTTATTGGTTACGGCCCAGTCCACCGTTTATATGATTTTTGTTTAAAGAACGATATGCAGGTGCCTAAGCTAAATGCAGATCTAATCTAAATCTAGAACTAAACTATTCTATCCCGACCAGGAGAAAATTTAGAGTTCAGACTAATGCACTGTAAATTCTCATGAAGGTCTAACACATAGTTGTACCAACATAATAATCACATTCATAACAAAAATAATACTAGAGGTAGCTCTAATATAATTAAACCATTTATTACCTTGTTAAGACAAAAATTTATACAGACAACATACATTCATCACCAAGGAAATAGTTCCACGAGGTTAGAACAATCTCACTGTATGATGTACAGAAGAAAGAATAAATAGTTCTATAGTATGCATTCCACACATTCCGATTAAATATCTGTGCAAACCTTTTGTTCCAATAAAATGATCCTTCTAATTAGCAAAGACTTAATTCTTTTACAGAATAGTCCAGAATTCTTTCACCAGGAAATAGTCCTTTTATGGTGCTCTCCACCCTTAGTTATACTATCTCTATCCGTCACCCAGGAGATTCCCAAGCTTCTTATTCTCCCACCTAACTAGATACAAATGGTTTCATAAAACAAACAAATAAAAAATTGCATGGTCCTTGCACTGTTGGAAATACACACGAAAAAAAATCCATCCAACACTCAATGAAGAGTGGATTTCAAATCTACCATAAACCATTTTCATAAAGGATTTCGGTCCTATCTCCCACAATTATCTCCCTTACTAGTTCAATGGAGAAATGGATGGAGTACCGTCAGACTTGGATCAATGGTAGAATTCAATTGTCATAGGGCAGATTTCATAAAGTATCGCGCTCATTAAGATTTTATTCGGCTGTGCTAGTTCACGCAGCGAAATAGCTCACAATCATTGATCTAAACTATATCGTCATCTGAACCATTGATCCATGCGGGCTCTATTGTACTCTGATGAATCCAGGAGTTCATTCCTTCATGCAATTTCAATCCGCAAAATCAAACTCAATCGTTTATCTAGATCAAACTTTAATCTTAGCCGTTGAATCTTTAAGTCTCTACCACATTCCGTGGATTTCAACAGTTCATTTATCTATGCATGTTGAATCAACGAAATGTTTCTCCTTCGTAGTTATGATTCCGAGTAGATCTCAGTCGTTGAAATATGCATCCCTTTAACCAATTCCACCAATATGAAATGTTCATTTCCATGAGCATGTTGAATCAGTGAAATTCACCTTCACTATAGATCTGATTCCACCTTTGATCTTGGCCATTGAAAATTCCAGGTCCTACCACATTTCACCAATCTAAGAAATTTATTTCTCCTTACATGTTAAAACAACGGAAATATTTGGGATCATAGATCTTGATGTGCCATGAATCTCAACCATCCAAAGATCTAACCTTTACCTAGTTTCGCAATCGCCCATCCTAACTTGGTGAACGATAATACCTGTGATATAAAAATAAACACCATGAGAGATATATATGATCTGGAAACCACCATAATTCACAGTATTTCAACATAATGATATGCATCAATTATTAAACAGAAAAAAATAAGGACCAACACGATGTTATGCCAACAAATTTATTAGTTTAAGCTTTGGGAGGAATATTTCTCATTTTCCCAAATGGTTTACAGTTAAAAATTAGTAGAGATTGGATGACTCAGATCATCTCAAAAGATGGATCGGATTTTATTTGAACCGTTAGATCATGTGGCCCATCAAGTTGCTTTCTGCTCTTCCCTAGACCGTTGATTTTATTCCGAATTCATCCTCAGCCGTTTCTCTGATATCAAAGTTGCATCCTACGGGTTTGCAAAATTTACATTCTAACTTCCGTGACTTGGTTTCCACAACAACCTTTCCACACCGTCGATATTACGCGGAATAATTTTGGACAATTGATCTTGCGGATTGCAAAAATCAAGATTCTAACCTTTTATGACCAAATTCTTATGTTTCTACTTTCCGCACTTCTATTCTTTTCTGCAGCGTTGATATGTGCAGATTCATCCTTGGCCATCGGATCGTAGATTGCGGAAATAGGAAAACGAAACTCTAACCTTTTCACAAATGAAAATTGACCTTTTTGCTTCCTCTTTTCCCTGATTGTCGATTTGTGCGAAGCTATTCTCGACCATTGATATGAGACTATGGAAGGCAGACGGCGGGATTCTAACTATTCATAACCAAACATCTAACTTTCCCCTTCCACCTTTCTTCTTCCATTTTTTCTAGATTGTTGATCTACGCGGAAACCGTTTGTACCGTTGGATCTTTGAACAACAGAATGCAAAAGGAGGATTTGCAAATTTTTTCACAAGCGAAACTTGGCTTTTTTGATTCCACCCTTTTTCTCCCTCCATTTCTTCGTCATTGGATCTTTGTGGATTCATCCCTAACCATCGATATGAGAATCATGGAATTCAGAAAGTTGAATGCGATTTTCCATTTTTTTAAAATGGTTAACTTTAATCCTTTTTCTTCCTCTTTTCTAATTCCACTTTTCTCGACCAGTAATCTAGGTTGGAGAAATTCTCAGTTGTTGATCTTAAATCAAAAGATAATTTTCTCGTAAGGCTTGTTTTTAACATCACTCCTAAGTAATTTTTACCAAAATAACAATTCATTGTTAAAGAAAAACTTCTGCTCGAGCTTCTAGGAAAGACGAAGTATGCATGGAGGGCTTAACTGAGCTGGGAAACAACTGAAAAAATGATTTTAAAAATTAAAAAATGGAAAGAGAGGCCCTAAAATGTAAAAAAAATGAGGAAGCAATTGCAACAACAACAATTTGTGACTATCTGGTGAACACAAATCTCTGAAAAAACCTTCTATGAACAACAAGACTTCCATATGGTACTGTACTACGCATGTTCAATGATTACTTACAAGCATTTACTGAGACCTCTTTAAGCCATATTGATTCAGGGATACAACTTTCAAGCATCACATTTGATACCATTTATTTGGGAATAGGGTAACCAAGAGCTCAGTGTTTTGATAACTCTTCTGGGGTCAAAGTATGAAGTTCATTTTACCCCCTATTTGTAGGTTCCCACCAGATAAGACTCTAACGGGTCATACTAGAGTAAGACAGATTTATTTGTTTGTTCCTCATTCCCATGCTAGAAGCATTCTTTTGATGCTTTCTTTATGACTGAAAAAGTCTCCCAAGTCTTCCTTTTACTTTAAGAATTTGGAACAGGTTCTTCCATCCACAATGTCCTTTTGTGTGAGTGACAACTTTTTTTTTTATCATGCTCACGGATGGAGAAGAACCTTCCTGATACTTTCTATTTTGACAGTCATTTTGTTTGATGATTTATTTCTTCAGCATCATTTCTTTAATTGAAGACTGAATAATTCCAAAAATTGACTTCTTAATCTAAGCCTTTTGGCCTTTTTTGATTTGTAGAAATGGGATCATTTTGAATACCATACACCCATCAAAATTGCTTCCTTCCCAAGGGTCCATCATTATATTCTTCCTAAGATAGATATTAATGTGATTATGGATGAGACCCCAATATAGTACTCTAGAAGTCATGAGTCTTTGTTATTTCATAGGGGTTGTAATGATTCAAATGTGAGCTTGAAGAGTAGCTTCCCTTTCCCATCATCTGTCAACAGTTAAAGAATATCATTATGATTGAGCTGTATCATTTTCTCTTTCCCATAAGCAATTCCTGACATCCAAATATTTCAAGTTTAATCAGACGCCTATACTTCCAACCACAAAAAAATGAGCTATTTTATTAAAGGAAAATAAGCCAAGGCTATGAAATAACATGAAACCAAAAGGAAAATAAACAAACTAGAGAACCAAACAATAAAAGAAAGTTTATTTATGTACAAAGGGTTTCTAGAACTCTAAGTGAAATAATGTTTGAGAAAAATCCCATTTACAGGAAGACTTTCTTCTTGTCCTCGTAAATCTTGCAATCTGTAAGTTGTAGGGCCTAACTTTTCAGTGACTAGGTAAGTTCCAATCCATAAATGTTGGAACTTTGTGTGTTTTCCCTTCTCTGCATGAGGATTATCCCATTTCAAAACTAGGTCTCCTACATCAAAGTTTCTTGTGCTATATTTTCTCTTGTCGAACCATGTTTTGATGATAACTTGATGTTGATTGAAATTATCTTTAGCCTTTTTCCATAATTCCTCTAGTTTTAACAAAGTGTCAATTCATGCTTGTAAAACTTTGCTACTGGAACCCCTTGAGGCTTGAGCTAACTGTGAATATGGGATCAAAATGTTTTTTTGGGGGGGATATCTTATTTTCCATATACCAAAGTATAGGGAGAAACTGCTAAGTAGTTCTTTAGGGTGACCCTATCTGCCCATAGTGCATTTGGAAGGGCCGAGTGCCAAGGGAATCACCTCAACCCATCGTGTGAAATAATTTGTGGAAGTAAGGATGGGTGAGTGCAAGAAGATGATGGACCTTTTTGGCGCGTTAGATGCAATAGAAACCTGAAAAATCAGGCATCCCTCAACTTACTTGGATTTTTTGAGATACTTATGCAAAATATCTTGCATTGAGTAAAAAACATGAAATGTAGAAAATTGAAGCACCTTTCGGAATATATAACTTTTATATATCGAAAATTTGCATAGCTATGTCAAAATTCATTTTTCCTAACAGGCACTTTTTATTTTTCAGGGAAATTATAAGGTATATGTTTTTGTGGGTGCAGCCTCTGAGGGCCTAAATGATCGAATCAAGC
>LPNX010614655.1:0-80083 GCA_001517045.1 Pseudotsuga menziesii
AGAACACAACAGTGCTCCAAGGGACAAAGGGATGCAGACTCAAGCATAAAGTTCTGGCAACAATGGACTATAATTTCGATGCTCTCAATTTTCTCTTATGATTTCAATGTACCAAGGGGTTCCTTATATAGTTTTTCAAAGGGATTTGAAAGGTCGAATCCGTGCGATCTCAAGGCATATGGAAGGCCAGGAGTCATATGAGTCGGATCCAAGTCAAGGAAAACTACAAAATGTTTTGGACTATGTACACATCCCGATGTACACGACTATCGAGGGAATATCCGCGTATGTACGCGGTTATCGGGGAAAAAGCCACGTATATCAATATTATAATGTTTTTAGGGATGATCAAGGTAACATCAAAAGATATAAAGTGGTCCAAAGGGGCTAATGAGTCTGCAGCGGGACAAGGGAAGGCCATACAATGTGTGATTCACCTAGTGTGGTGAAATCCGCTATAACACTGGGTGTGGTTCAGTATTGGAGGAAATTCATTTCTGGGTTTTCTTCCATTGCTGCTCCATTACATGCGTTAACAAGCATTAAAGAAATTTTCCAGTGGGGAGGAAAGCATCAGAGATCCTTCGACACTTTGAAGGAAAATATTAGCACAGCACCAGTTCTGACATTTCTAGATTTGCAACAGCCATTTGAGATCGAAACCGATGCCAGCGGGTTTGCCATGGGAGCAGTTTTGATGCAAGGAAGGAAGCCAATCTATTACCATTCAGAAACATTCTCTACTGCGGTAATTAACTATCCGACCTATGAAAAAGAGTTGTATGCTTTAGTACAGAGTGTGAAGAAGTGGAAACACTATATCATGGGAAAAGAAACAGTCATACATACTGATCACCAGCCACTTCAATATTTACATTCTCAAACTAAAGTACAGCAAAGTAGGCATTTAAGATGGATGGGGTTCTTGCAACAGTTTCATCTCATAATTAAATACAAAAAGGGAATTCATAATAAAGTATCAGACATGTTATCGAGGCCACCTACAAACGCTTCAATCATTCTTCAGAACAGTTCATTAACACATGAAAATTATATTGAACAGTATGCAGAAGATAAAGATTTTAAGAAAGTATATGCATCACTAATACATGTTAAACATGAAGAGAACTATTATGTGCATAATCAACTCTTGTATCATCTCGGTAAACTTTGTATTCCAGAGAAAGAGAGAGTGCATATGATTCGAGAAGCACATAGTTCATTGATTGCAAGACATTTTGGTGTAAGTAAAACATTGTCTGTATTGTAGAATAATTGTTATTGGCCTCAAATGCAAGAAACTGTAGCTAAGTACATAAGAGGTTGTGTTATGTGTGCAACAAGTAAGCCTAGCAATAGGAAATTGGGTTTGCACACTCCTCTTCCAGTTTCTTCTCATCCTTGGGAAAGTATTTCTATGGACTTTGTAGGAGGACTACCTATGTCTAGAAAAGGACATGATTACCTATATGTTGTTGTGGACAGATTCAGAAAAATGTGTATCTTAATGCCATGTAATAAACAGATCACTGCTGAACAAACAGCTCACCTTTTCTTTCAGAATGTTTGGGTACATTTTGGGCTACCCATGTCTATTGTATTTGATCGATATTCCTGGTTCTTGGGAAAATTCTGGTCAACTTTATGGGAGCTTATGGATACCAAACTTAAGAAAAGTACATCTTTTCATCCACAGACCGATGGACAAACATAGGTAGTAAACAGAACAGTGGTTCAGCTGCTCAGAGGATATTGCAGTAAACACCCTAAACTTTGGGATGAGCAGTTGTAGTATATACAGCATGCTTACAATCATGCAGTTCATTCTTCCACGAAAAGATCTCCTTTCGAAACTTGTTCTGGTTATCTGCCAAAAACACCGATGGACTTCTCTTTTGGAAAAGATGCAGTGGATGGACATCATGATGCAAATAAAGCTCTAAGATTCATTCAGAGAATCCAAGCAGTGCAGCAGGTAGTTCAGGAACAGTTGGAGAAGAGCCAGGAAAAGTACAAGGCCAGGCATGACAAGCATCGAGTTGATCATCAATTTCAGGTTGGTGACAGGGTTTGGTTACATATCACCAAAGAAAGAATGAAAGGTGAAGGTAAAAAGCTTAAGCCTATCAGGTATGGTCGTTTTGAGATCTTGGAAAAGATTGGTATGAATGCTTTTCGCTTGAATTTACCTCCATACATGCAAATTTATTCAGTTATCAATGTTGAGAATCTTAAACTGTATGAGCCTCCTATGATCATGGATGAGGAAACTAACATACAGATTCCTTCAGTTGATGATATGGCACCTGAATATATGAATGAGTTGCAGGATGATGTTATTCTTGACAGAAATGTAAGGACTTCACGAAGGGGGAATGCTGAGTACCTTCGAGTGGGGCTGAAAGGAATGCATCCTAGCAAAGCAAGATGGATGGAGATTAGAAAAGTGAGGGAGCTGTACCCTCACTTACTTGCAGAATAATTCAGGCTTTTGGTGGTCCAAAAGCTCTCCAATGGGGAGGATTGATCCGGTGGATTATTCCTCTTCGAAGATCCAATATGGTACAATGGTTCAAAGAAGCAGCGGGTGAAAGATCGGAGGTCGGAAGAACGTCTCCCTCCGCGACATCGGAGGTCAGAAGCGCATGTCCTTCCGCAACGTCGGAGCACGCAAGCAAGATATCCTTTCCGCAACATCGAAGGTCGGAAGAAGATCTCCTTCCGCAACATCGGAGCGATAGCAGAATGGGAGCTGCAACGGCAGAGATATAAAGGATATTGCAGTCCGTGATGGGCACAATATTGATCGGAAGGATAACGCTTTCAGCAGCCGCAACGGCAGAAGCCCAAGACTTATAGAGCGGAGCAAACAACGACGCGAGGTTTGAAAAGTCAAGGTGAAAATCGGGAGACTTCGCCATCTGCCGTCCGCAACTGCGGAAGCTAAGGTAACAATACGTTCCGACTCGAAAACCAAATGACAGCCGATTGAGATAGAGTTCATCGGAGCTATTTGCTTATTACTCTTTCGCAACAGCGGAAGCGCAGATGAAAAAAAATTCCGACTCCAAACGGTTCACAGTTTGGTGCACAGTTTTGCTGCGACATTGGTGCAGTTTTAGTTCATATATGGTTCCATTTTGGCACAGCTCTGTCATACATGTAATGTTATCGTGGAGGTCAGATCCTTGGCATGGCGGGAATAACTCCCATGTGGAACACTATGATGTGGCAGGATCTTTCATTTGTAACAGTTTGGCAAAGCTTTTCTTGGCAGTTATAACATTTGATTCGTCGCCACAGCTGGGATAACGCTGAAAGGCATATGAACACCCTGAGGCAACAGTTTTGGAAAGATGAAACCAGCCTGTTATGATGAAGGAGTTGGCATTTGGCAGGAGAATGTGAATAGTCACATTTTTAACATTTTGACTCATTGGTATCTGCTTAAATGGGGGTATAAACACGGTTACCGGGGGGATTCTGGGTAGAATATTACAGAGTTCGTTCGGAGAGCGCAGTACATCATTTCTCTGTATGAGAAGCTTGGAGGGTTTTACTGTAGTTTCCAGATTGTTGTTGGTATTAGAGTCAACTGTATTCTCTGTTGAATTTTGGGGTTCTTTATCTTTGAAGACCAGATTGTAATTTCACAGAGAGGAGTCTTGAAGACTTTCTGTCCAGCATTCTGTTTTACAGTTGCTGAAGTTGATGCTAGAACCATTTTGTACCTTTTTTTTAAAACCATTAATTGGATCGGTACCCATTGGAGAGGGACCCGCAGACATATCCCAGTGGAGGGGGTGAACTCCGTTATCAACTTCTGTTTTGTGACTCTCTAATTCTGTGTTTCTCTTACATCTTTTTATCAGTCTTGTTTTTCATTCCTGTTCTGAGCATTTAATTTCTGTTAATGATGTTCCATTAATTAACCTGTTGAACGCATTCTTTTACAACAAACTTTTAATGCACTCAAGTTGAGGTCATACACAGCAAAAAATATCATAGGTATGGTGTCTCCATGAGCAAATGGATCCATAGGAAGAGAAGAGTGAGAAACTAGATCACAATTTCAATTGAGTGAACTTGGAAGGTCTGAAGACTTGAGATTTGAACCATGGGTGGTGAAAACAAGTCTAGAAATATGGAACAGCAGTACCATGAAGGCCAATGATATGGCCATTCAACCAATGAAATACATACAAGACATAACAACAATATATACAAGAGACATAACATTGGAAACTAGGCAATTTTTTTAATTTCCAACTAGTGAACTTGAGGGTTGTTGGGTCTTTTGGTTGTGAAATGGTTGGGGAAATGAGTCAATAGTTGTCATAGGTTGTATATCATCTTTGTAATTAGAATTTAAAAGATCTGATTTGATTGGGAAATGGATTTCAAAAGGCACATCAAAAGCTAGTGAAAAATGACTAGTTTTGGGAGGAAGCTTTGATGAACTGACTGAGAATTTTTTAAGGAAGGGATGGAGGCTTCAGGTTCTGATATATCAGAAGGTGAATCAGAAATAGAGCTATCAGAAATGGAGAAAATAGAAATGGGTTTTACCCATGCACCCAATGCATGCTCAACCCTACCATTTCCTTGCTTGTGCTCCCATCTTTTTGCAAATTCTGGAAGAGCAATATGGTTCTCCTCAAGGAGCTTCGTCATGATGCCCATATTATTTATGAAGAAAGATTTATCAAGATGTGAATCTCTGCAATATTCGCATGTGGGTATTTCTCTCTTGTTTCTCCTCCTCCTGGATCTCAAGCTCCCATCAGTAGAACTAGCGCTTTCTGAACTTGATTCCTTCTTCTCTTTCTCCTTTTGCTTCAAATCTTTCTGCTTGCTCTAGGATTGATTTGATACACCAGAAGCAAGGGATTGATCCTTGGATTTGATGATGGTACCCATTTGTATGAGCTTTTCCTGCTCCTGATTCAAAGACTCCATGAAATCTACTAGCAAAGGAATCTTCCAATTTCTAGTTGTAAGCATGCTTGAGTGGAATGTTGAAACATACACCGAATACTTGGGCCCTAACTTAGAAAAGATAGACAAGATAAGATGATCCTATTTATTCTCTATGACACATTGTTTTAGATGAAGTATTAGCACTTTAAACTTGGTAAAGAAGTGTTCAATGGTCTCGTAGTGAGTTGGGCTCAGGGAGATTAGCTCGTTCTTAAGCTGATGGCCTCTCATTTCATCGGTCTTCTCAAATAGTGACTCAAACTTGAGCCAAACTTCATTCGGTGTGCCAAGACTTTCTATGTGAAAGAGGATTTCCCTTGAAGTGCAGAGACAGAGCATACCAAAGGCCTCATCAAGCATATTAAAATACTTAGATTTCTCCAAGGCAGAATTTGGCTCGTGTTCAGTTCCCATGGTGACCTCGTAGAGGCCCTTGGACCTCAACTAGATGACCATCTCGGCCTTCCATTCAAAATAATTGAATGGAGTAAGAAAATCTCGAGTTTAGTCCATCCTACTTACGCAACCTGTGACAAAAAATGTTGTTAAACCTGCAAGGAAAACACTCAAGTTTTCTAGAAATATGCCCTAAACAACAACTCAAACTTCACAAGATTTGTTTGCAGCTCCAACTAGCTCTGATACCATGTGAGAATTTGCTTCACAGTGAGATCTAGGAGCTAGAGAAATATTCACACTCAAAGTATTTGACAAAATGTGTAAGAGAACCACAAAAGAGACATAAAATAGCTCGAATAACACATGTGAATGGTGCCAATAACTGATTATATTATTAGTGTACATCTTGTATATGCTATAGTACACATTTATAATACATTGGACAAAATTTGTGATATTTGACCTCAATCCCCCCTAGGTGGACCAATGGAGCTCCAACTCAGCCTAAACAGTCACAGGCCAAGGTGTGAATGTTGGTGAAGTGTGCTTGGGCATTAAAGAGTCCAAGGCATGTGCGGGTGAGAAGATAGAGGTGAGTGGGAGGCTCAAGGTGGCAATAAATGCTCCTAGGAGAGCCAAAATGGACCAAATACACTACTAGTGCCAAGGTATTTTTTAAGGATGCTAATATTATACACAAGTATAGTATTCTAGGTGATTGTTTTGGATTGAAAAAAACATGTTTATAGATAGGTAGGAGAATATTAAATATAAAACATAAAATAACACTAAAATGTGTAAATTTTGGCGAATATTATGATAAAAAAACACACACTAAATATGATCAAATAACGAATTTATTTTTTGAAAAAACCCCAAAAATAGCCAATTGGCAAAATTTTGCCCCTAAAAATTACCCTGACTAGTGCCCCTAGTCAACCCAAACTCCACAAAAAGAGGAATGGGAGCGCTCCTGTCATTAATGAGGGCACACATGTGTTGGTTGACTGAGCTAGAGTGTTGTTGTAGGTGTGAACGGGCCAAAATAACTAGATATTTTGCAGAATCAACTCTCCTAAGTCTAAACCATAGGATATCATTGCATGAAGGAAACTGAAGTTAGCCTAAGGTAAAAACTATGTACTAAGGATGGGTTACTGCTCCAACAGTCTCCCACAAACAATGCCAACTGCTGGGTGGATCAGTAATAATAATAATTTCTCTTGCATGTTTTAAATGTGTAATATTTTATAAACAAAATAATGGGTGCATATATAATCATATAAAAACAATTTACTTTACAAGAATTTTATCGTGCGTGCATGTACACACACACACACACATATTAATAATGGCCATGTCGTTATACCATGATCTAATCAAATGGCTCAAGATCACCATATATATATATATATATAAACTCAATTAAGTCCATCTTTTAAAATGAACATTAACACTATTCTTTGACACCTTTTCTAGAAGAAGATGATCACAATAAAGTGATCACCTAATCTTATTAGGCTTATAATTTTAGTTAGTTTTTCACTTAGAAATCAAGACTTATCTCGACTTATGAAGGTGCTTAAAAGTCTTTAGACTATCAAGAAAAGTTAATTCTTGCTCATGGCCCAAGATGTCCATGGACATCCAACTCATTGTTTCTCAACTAATTAACCTCTCCCTTGTTGATTCATGCCCAGTTATTCAGTTGAGTCAATCCCTCGGTCTCCTAAGTATACCAATGCAATTCACAACTTAGGAAAATAAACAACATTACTTACAGTGCTTCACTGACTTTGAGCTTCTCGCTGAAAGTTCATTCACATTTACCTTGTATTTTTTGTTGCTGAAGAATCAGAGTAGCGGAGGGGATGTTACAGATATTCACTTTGAGTAAGACAACCTTATGTAGAATCTATTTTTAGACACATTAAGCAAGGTTAACAACCATGAATGGGCTTTCAACTTAAGATCAACAATTTAGAAGAAAAACTTGATACATTTTTATTGATAATCTCACATGATGATTTGGTTTGAATGTATTCCCTGAATGTATATACTTGTAGAGACAAAGGTCTACAAAGTCCTTAGAGACTTGTAAAATTCACACATGCAAGATTTTCCTTTTTGCTAGCCTTAAAATAGGTAACTCGATATGTTTGGATGCAACAAGATAAAGCATGCATTTGGAGACCTAAAACCTTGCGAATAGAACCAAAAAAAAAAGTTCCCCATGTTAACATTTATAATCTCAAAAAGGCCCAAGCACCCAAAGCACCACACCGATGGATAAGACCCTATTAAGTCCATTGATGTTGATCCCATGGCTGCAAAGTGGAGGAAGTCTATTAATGACATGGCCACCTCCTCCCACAATCAACATAGTTAGTGTTTAGTTTTTTTTAATGCCCATGCATAAGCCCTTTGTATGTGTATGACTTTGGTTGAGGTGTTTTGGCATAAGCCAAGCCCTACAATATTTTGAATTTGCTTACAGTGGTGTTTTGGCTTGTGTTACCCTTAATTTGAGTTTATTTGAGTTTTTCTTTTGATAATGGAGACTACATTGACAACCCACACACAATTTTTTTTTAAATGAAAGCTTACTTTTCCACTTTGAAAATAATAAAGTCTAAAAAGCTTTATTCAAAATTAAATCGAAACCGTGAGGCACAGGAAACCGCCGTAGGCCGGTTCACCAAGCGCGGTGTTCTGTACTATGAACATTTACATAGAAAATCGAGCGATTAAATGTCACTTTCATTGCGATTGCTGAGATTTGGCAACGAATTAGCCTCAGCAGTTACAGTCAACATTCTGTAATTCGCTTGTGACTCCATGAAGTCTTTGCCGTCAAATAAAATAACAGTGAATAGTATACCACATAGCCTTCCGGCACAGAAAACGGGCCATGCTTTCGAAAATCTGGCGCGTATAGCTGACCGCCAGAAATCAATCCGTTGGATTAGCTGGATCCACGTTGTTTCCTCAAATGGAGGATTTATTGGATTTGATTTTGATAGATTCAAGTCTGTTGAATTGCCCTTTCGCATAATGTACAGCATGAGTGGGCCTAATGGTTAAGAGCATGTGTTTCCTCTTAGGAGGTCACGGGTTCTCAAATCCAGAGGAGGTAGTGTATGTACACCTCTGTAGACTTTAGCAGTTAAATCGCTGCGCAGCGGTGACCTTATGAATATATTATTATTATTATTATTATTATTATTATTATTATTATTATTATTCAATGCCCTCCTGCATCAATACCCTGAAACATCCCTGAATTTTGGGAAAAATAATTAGCAAATAAACTATAAAAATGATTCAAATCGTTGCTTTTTTTTTAAAAGAATATAGTCAAAATAATACAACTATATATTCGTGTACAAATATTTGCACCAAAGAAAAAGAGAGAAAAGTATGAATACACAATTATCTTACTATGTTAGAGTTTAGGACACAGATAAGTGGTTGATCTATCAAAATGATTAGAGAAAAGTATTCATGCGCTACATGAATACACGATTATCTTACTATGTTAGAATTTAGGATAGAGATAAGTGGTTCATGTATCAAAATGATTTTTTCGATAAATTTAATTTGAATTTAGTAATTTTGTTTTAGGTATAAAAAGAGTGTCATCACTATTCAAGCTATGTATATGATGGGATATGGTTTTAAGTTCAATTATAAAGCAACTTAAATCTTCACAAGTTTATCAAATTTTTTATCAATGAGAAATTGAACTTTTTATATCATTGAACACACAAAAACTAAAATGAAACTTAGCGACATAATTAAAGGATACTAACTCTTACAACTTTGTTTGCGATATTATAGCTATATATTAATTTGTTTTTATAGAATTGTCTTATTATTATAAATTATAATTGATAATTAGTTGCAAAATCAATATACCCAAGACAAAAAAAACAAAAAGAAAAAAATGATCATTTGTATTCATATGTTAATGAAAATTATATTGTTCATGTTCTTACTTCACTTACAACATATTATAGAAGTTATGAGAGCGTTCATGGAAATTCATTTACAATAACCATGCAAACACACATTTTTTCATGAAAAAGGGAAAAAAACATCTAAGAAACATAATCAAAAGCTAATGAATAACATAATCTTTGATCTTGCAATTTTACTTTTGACCTCAATCCACCCCCTTGGAGAAGGGTCCATAAAGATAAATTATACATTAAAAGTTGGATGTCCATGTTCAAATGATCTGCTAACTCTTTATTGGAATTGAAGTTGTCATATTAATGAAGTCACTTCATTTCCCTTTATGGAGATTCATTTGCAACTATTACTTTAAAGGAAAAAATATTTATATTGTTGTCTTTTTCTCTAGCCATTAAAAAAGTGCGTTGGTTCCTTAATGTGCATTGTTGGCTAAGTCACATGACATGAGGAAATTAGTATCCAACATGGGACACATTGACCCAAAAACAAGACATTGTGGGCACATTAATTTTGTGTGTGTATGTATGTGGGTGCGTACATGTAGTGTCTTGTTTTGGGGGTTAATGTGTCCCAAATACAAAAATGAAATATAGACATAAATATGCATTTTTTATAGAAAATATAGCATTTACGAAATATTGATATGAATAGTTACTACATCAATGATGATCGAACACAAGAAATCGAAATATTCAATACACATAAATTCATAAAATAAAAGTTAGAACCATCAACTGTAGTTTTCTCATTAACTCATTTGATGTCGTCAAAATCAAAATGTATTATATAGATATTGATTCATTGATACTATAAATAGGAATTCCAATGTTGAATACCAAATATAGGGTAGATACTAGAACCATGAATGAAATAATCTTATAACTTATCATTATCGACAGTCCTCTTCTATGTCAAAATCATCAACATCACTACCGTTGTCACTGCTCTCTCCTCCATCCTCCATCCTCCTCCTCTTGTCACTCTATCTATCCAAGATCTGCACCTGTTGGTGTGGAGGATGACCCTTAAGAAAGTCACCATCATCAAAAGTGACCAACTCTAGCAATGATTCAATAAGATGCAAGTTCACTAATGCTAATGCAACCTTGTGGATCAAAGCAATATCATCACAAATCGCATATTTTCAGACCTTGGTGTCGAAGCATGTCTAGGGCACATGACCTAGTGTGTTTGATATCCAACAAACATGATACAAACATTAATCCCATAAGGAGTATTTTGAAGGTCCATTCCCTTCTCTTCTATACAAGTGTGTGTAATAATAATTCAAAGAAAAATTGTCATTTTTACTCATAAATTGAATATAAATCACACTACTTGTATACATATTGCACTTACAACATACTATAAACACTACTAAAGCATTCATACAAATAATTTATAGGAACCATACAAGTAGATTTTTTTTATAATACACAGAAAAAACACTTAAATTTTTTCCCTCTCTTAGGTTGGTCGACAACCCCACCTTTTTGTATTGAATTTATCTAAGATTGAGGAGGAGAGTTAAAAACCTAGTAGTAAAATAATATTCCACCACCTTTCTTCATTTGACTTAAATCCACCTTTCATGAGAAGGTTCTACCAGGATGATCCAAGTCGTGCCGAGGTTCATATTGGGGACAACAATCAATTGAATGAGTCGACCCCTATTATGGAGGAAGCATAGAAAAAGAACAAGTAAAGCAGGAAACACACTATATCGACAGAAAGTATGTGTACAAACAATATGCAAGAATTCGAACCTATTCATATTATTACTTTTTCTCCATCAAAGTTAGTTTATTGTTACAATAATGTACATGTTTATATAGAATGTTGAGACACTTGGGTGACTACTTGTTACGTTCTTCTACAAGAAGTATAACAGTTTGGAAGTTCAACCACCGCATACGGCTGAAAGACAAATATATTATGTTGATGTATGTCGAGCGCAAAACCTATTTTTTTTTGTCAAGGTTGATTGTGTCAAGGTTTAGACTTATCGAAGCTGATGTTGAACTTGTCGAAGCAATTGAAGTAGTCAAGTAGTCGAAGTGCTAGACGTTGCCGAAGTTCGACAACATGCAAACTGTTGATTGGATCATTCCTCCTTCCTTAAGAAACAATGGTCTCCAGTGTGTATTCGTTCAGGTGAGGAAACTTGTTTGCTACTTTAGTAGCAGAGTACCATTTTCCTTGCGTGTGGAGCGGTCCAACTTTAGCCACTTGAAACAAGGGAATGGAGTTCGTCCTTGTATGGCGTATGTGTTGTCCCACAATGGTGTCACAAAGAAGAGGTGCCTGAACATCTAGATGGATGTCTTCGGGTTCTGCTCTCTATAAGACGTTATGTTCCAACAATGGTGCATGGTAGGGTCGAAGTAGATCTACATTGAATACTGGATGTAGGCCAAGGCATGCAAGAATGTCGAGTTAAAAATCATTTTCTCTAATATGTTGAGGATATTGTATGGACCATATCATAAAGGTTCCATCTTTATGTATGGACCAATGAAGTGCTCCTTCTTTAGATGCAACCAGACCTGATCTTGAATTTGGAATGAATGAGGAATATGATGCTTGTCGTGTTGGTCCTTAGCTTTTGCATTAGCTCGTTGAAACATTTCCTATGCTTACTTCTGGATGTTTCATATTTGATCTCTGAACTTCAATGCTTTCTCAACTTCTTGTCCTTCGAAGTCAGTCTCATTCGACTGTGTCGAGGAAATGATCAAGTTGATAGGCGTTGAAGGTTGAAATGTATAACAGATCTCAAATGAAATATTTCCTATAGAACTGTGTTGAGCACGATTGCAGTTGTGTTGTATATATGGAAGGATATCATCCCATGTTCGACGATGCTTGTGGTTGTACATGCGAAATAGATGTACTACCAAGTGATTTACAACTTCCATCTGTCTGTCTATCTGCAGATGGAAGGCTATCGATAAAGAAAGCCTCGTGTTGAGTTGTTATCAGATATTTTGCGAAAGGGTGAAATCATGAATCTGGGTATCTATTCTTTTTTTTTTGTGGGGGGCAAGGTATGAGAAAAACAATGTTCTTTTTGCAAGTTTCTCAACTTCGAGCAAAGGAAAATTAGATTTGTGTTTAGAATTTTATTTTGTAGTAAAAACAAAACTTGTAGAGAATTTTGTTAGCTTTTTATCGATTACTTTTTAGATTTTTTTTATTGGCATTTGATATGCCATTTTTCCAAGTGTTTGATAGTATGTTCTTAATTAATGAAATTATGATAAATAGTCATGTTTTTAGTCTACAATTTATTCATTATTCAACTATTGTTCATTAAAAATAAAATATGTTATGATGATCTAGACAGATTGTACTAATTTCTGAGTATAAGTTTGTATCCAACAACCACATACAATAATTATTAGAATTTTTAAAGTGGACCAATCTAAAAAAATAGCATAAAACTGACATGTTTATTTCGACACAACATCTTCACTAATTTCTAATTCAAAACAAAAAAAATGAAAGTACCCTTTTGAAGACAACACATCAAGGTTTTGTACCATGGGTTTTCCAAAAAAAATTATCGTGTCATTATGAATTTATTGAATTTTCATTCACTAAATTCTATTAAATTTCTAAGCAATCCAGACACCTTCTAAGAAAAATAATAATAAAATTAGTGGATCACACCAAATTCAACAAAATTCGCATCCATAGAAATTATATTCAATTATGCAACTAATGGTATTATTTGTCAAGAGAAATTATAAGTATTTCATATGATCTAATCTTTGTGAAATTGAAAGAAGACTTAGAAATGTAATGGAAAACCATTTATGAATATTTACAGGTTTTTGGTTGAACAAATCTTTCGATCGAAAAGTATAATAGTTCGGCTGAAAGTTAGTTTTAACGAACAAAAAATAGTTCGGTCGAAAAACATTTTTTTTTCATCAACCGAACTAAAAAAAAATCATTCAAAGCATGCATTACGAGGCACACTGTTAACTTTAACTTTCATTTGAACAAGTTTTTCAGATGGAAGTTAGTTGTATGTTTTCGGCCGAAAACATAAATTAGTTCGATCGAAAGGTGTTGGAATATAGATTCTGAAAAAAATGATTCTCACCGAATAGACACCCAGGTTCATGATTTTACCCCAAAAAATGTTGACAAATATAGCATCTCTGTCGAAAATAATGGTTGTTGGGAGGCCATAATGTTTCCAAACATGTTTGAAGAAGAGTTGAGCAGTATGATGTGTTGTCGTAATCTTCTTGCATGCTATAAGTATAGCCATCTTGGAAAATCTGTTGACTACTACTAAGATCGTTTCATGTTGATGTTTGGTAGTAGGATATCTCATCAAGTATTCCGTATAAATAGAATCCCATGGTCGACTAGGAACTGGAAGGGGTGTGTACAGTCCTTGTCGTCGATTCGGCGGTTTAGAAATGGCACAACTACGCACAATTGAATGTACTTGTTGACGTAATATTTAAGTGAAGGTTAGTAAAAATACTTCTAGAGGATAACAAGTGTTTTTATGACTCCAAAATGTCATGTAGTCTTGCTGTAGTGTACATCCCAAATGAGTTTTTGTCGGTGCTCACAGTTCAGCACAAAAATTTGTCCAAGCTTGATTAGCAAGGTGTCCTTTAGGAAGTAGTCGGTAGTAGAAAACATGTCGGTCTGAAGCTATCAATAAATTGCAAAGAAGTCACAGTATGCTGAATATAATTATGGCCAAGTAGTTTTGTTGTAACCCTGCATAGTCACCACTATATACAATAGAGTAATGGGTGGTCGGCTGAGACAATGAGCTGTGGAATTGGCTTTGCCTTTCTAATACTTAATTACCAACTGAAATTGTTGCAAGTAATTAATCCACTTGAGGTGTCGAGTTTTTTGTAGTTTCGACTGGGACAGAGAGAACTACAAAGGTTTATGGTCAGTGAGGATGATCGTTTCCTTGCCAAGAATGTAGTGTTTCCATTGGTTAAGAACTTGCACAATGGCATACAATTCTTTTTCATATGTCGAATACCTTCTAACAATATCGTTGAAAGTTTTAGAATGAAATGTGATAGGGTGACCTGACTGAGTGATCACTGCACTGAGGGAATAGTCTGATGCGTTCATATCAATCTCAAAAGGTTGATGCAAATCAGGTAACACAAGTACTGGTGCAGTACAAAGCTTGTTTTTGAGTTGTTAAAAATCTTGTTGGTGTGTCCGTGTCCATTTAAAGACAGTTTTTCCATTTCCTTTAGTCAACTAATTCAAAGGCCATGCAATGTGGTTGAAGGAAAGTATGAACCATTGATATAAATTTTCCAAACCAAGAAAACTTCTTAGTTCATGAATGTTTTGAGGTATGGGCCAATCTTTGTGTTAGCTGGAATATTTCACCTCTTGCAGATAGCAAGGTGTTCCACTAGTTTGAATGGTTCAGATCCAGAACAAATAGAAGACACAGGTTGAAGACTCTCCCTAGACTCCGTAGATACCTGTATTGCAATGATTTGATAGTCACCCTGTGTACCTGTAATAAGCTCAAAACAAAACAGATCAAAGCAACCAGAATATAATCTACTAATCTATGTTAGTGACTAGGGAATCTAACAACATACATGTGAAATCAAACATCAACAATATATGTGGGACAGAAATCAACTTGCATTAAAGAAAAATTAAGAAGTTTACAACCAAGCCTTAGTGTTGACATGCATCTCCATGAAACCAAGCATTCTCATCCCCGCAAGCTCTGACTCTAGCTCTCTCTATGTTCTCCAATGGTATGGACCAAGTGATCAATCCAATAGCATAACAATACCTTAAGAGTTCTCCCCCTCAACCATGGCCATAAGCTTGTATTTATAAGGCTATATGGATAGCGATGGTTGAGAGATTGGTGGGTGAGGTGGCCTCCAAGATCCTAAGATGGGGGATCTCAAGCTCAACAGACCCACAATGGTAGGGATAAGGGATATCTCGAGGCTTATCATATAGAAGCCTCGAGAAACTTCTCTTTTTCCCTTTTCACCCAGGGTACCGTGTTTCTCCTTCAATGACGAGCGGTTTTGGTAATAATTGCTTATGGACTAAGGGCCATAAGCGGTGGCATCACTTATGGGCAATAGGGGATGGGTGGTACGAACAAGGGTACCGCCTCTGGATAACAAGGCAAGCGCGGTGCTAGGAATTTGTATGAAAGAATGACATTTAGTATGGGTTTCCACTCCAGAATTTGGGATTAAAGGCAAGTAGGTATGTAAAATGTCTCATCACATGATGGTGACAAGATTTTGGTATAACATGATGGCCCCCAAAGCATGAGTCTTAGAGGGATACGATAAAAGAGAGCTTTGAGAGAATAAGTCTTTGCCACAAGGTGAAAATGTCGGCTCGATCGGAGCATGTCATCAAGTAGGCATCTATAGTAGATCATTATTTTGACTCATAGACATAAGTAACCAAACTCATGGTTGCAAACCAATACAAGGCATATCCATGAGAGGAATAAATAAGCATGGCTACTAGAATACAGCGTAGATCCATGTGATAGAGGACTCAAACTTGGACATAGCTACTACACATACAATGTAGATCTATGTCATACAAACGTAAATTTGAGCATAGCCACGACCATACAAATGTGGATCCATGCTAGATATACAAAATTCCATCGCAACCTGGGGAAAAGCAATGAGCGCTTTAAAAAAATACCCAGGGTCTTCGTCTCGTCTTCCACAAAGTACGATTCTATCCATCCGATTACAATGATCTGAAGTCGAACATGGTAGAAACCACTTGATTACCGACTAATGATGTGAACCGTTAACAAGTGCGAGGAAGATCACCATTAATGTCAATGATTCCCAAGGTACTCTAGTACAATCTACTGAGTGTGAATAGATGTCCTCATGTCGAACACCCAGTAGATTCTATCGATCAAAGATCAATGATGTGAACCTATGTTGAGAGCGAGAGAATATGTCATTAAGGAATACATATCTCAAGGTACTAAATATTGTTTCTAATACTATTTCCTGGATGATGAGTTGATGTCGACGGGAATAGTCTCGTCGAAGGAGGGCCATGATGAGTCCCACATCGACGACACGAAACTCGGATCATAGTTCTGGAATGATGTGAATATACTAACCATATGACTGAATCAAAGATACTAACACAAATATTGTGTATACTGCAGAGGTAAAACTTCTTCAAATCCCCTTTGAACATCGGGCGGCATGACAAAAAGACTTGGCAGCATGACTGGACGGGATAGACACATAATGCGATAGTGGACAATGCATTATTTTGAAAGACTGAAAGGAGTGACATGACTCATGAAAGCTAATCGTCATCGAGATCAGCTGAATACCCAATTGACTGACATGATGTGCAAACAAGTGCCACGTTCAAAGGTAACGACAAACAACTGCCATTATTTGCAAAATGATTCCCTTCCCATTTTCCCCATCATGATCGATGAGTGCCTCTTTTCGGTTTTACAAGTTCAAAGAGGGTAACAAACACTCGATATAGCTTGTTGGAAGACAAGTCTAGACTCATATGTTTTACGAACCTGAGAGAGGAGGGGTTCATTCCCAAAACGGGTCTCTCAATGTTTAATTTAACGAGTCCACTGAAAGAAAACTCGGCATAGTTCATGTTTAGAGAGTCTAAATGAATATGGAAGAAGACTCCAAAGGGTCCTTTTTCGTATGATTTAGTCTCTAAGGCCCGAAAAAGTATAAAATCATACCTTAGAGAACTCTTCCAGTCATGATTGGCTGGAGTGTTCCTTTTCCGTAAAGAGTCCTATCTGAACCGAAAAAGAGATAACCTACCGTGGGAGGGACGAGTATGAAGGAGACAAGAACTCGATAATCTTTTCTTATTTAAGGAGCCTAAAAAGAGTTTAAAGAGGACGCCATGAGGTTTATTTACACAATGTCACTTTTTAAGAGCCTGGAAAGATTCGGAAACGGACTCGACGATCTTTTCATGTTTAAGGAGTCTGAAAAAAGATGTGAAAAGAAGACTCCATGATGTTTCTTTACACAATGTCAAATTTTAAGAGCCTGGAAAGATTCAAAAACAGACTCGGACCTTTGATACTAGGTTTAAAGAGCATGATCAAAGTGTCGTAATAAACGCTCATCAACCTTTTTCATTTTATGAAAGTGTGAAAAAGCCACAAACAAACTTTCAAAGCTTTTTTCTAGAGTTTTCCTATCCTGCAATAGTCTCAGAAACAAGTGTTAAATGCATTCAAAACTAGCATTAGGGATTATGACAGATAAATTTTGACTAAAACATGATTTCACATCAAAACTATAGCAAGTCAAACCCAAAAATGCCTATATAAGTCAAGTAAATAGTAAAAAATCAAATCATTTCACTATTTACCTCTGTCAGAGAGCACTTGGAGCATTTTCTTAGCCAGATCTTGCACAGCTGATACCGAGAGTTTCCACTGTTCATTTTCAGCATCGTCAGTTGCAGGTAATAGCTAAGACCCTTCTCTTTCATTTCATAGCATTTATTTTGAGATTTGGTGGGGTTTTGGGCCCATATGGAAAGCCCTAAAACTCAAAATGTGGGCACTCCGGCTACCCCTTGCAGGATACGCGGTACCACCCGAGAACCGCGCCAATAACACAGTGGACAGGCGGTGCCACCGCCTATCTCCAACAGTGCACAAGCGATGCCGACCGTGGATAATTTAAACTAATAGTATGGGCAATATAACTTCATTCTTTTGATTTTCAATGATTTAAGGATGATTCTAATGCATACCATTATTGTTTTTGGCAGGTCTAGGTTGCTGAAAACATGGTGATATGGAAAGAAAGAACTCATGATAATGAGGATGCTGTTGCTGAGAGAAATGTGGGTTGTATTGCCGCATTACGGGACTGTGGGCTCCTGAAGTTCTTCTGGACCCTAAGCATGGTGTCACATGAGCGGTTACTGGAACACATACTACAGATGTGGAATCCAGAGTAGCAGTATTTCGAGGTGGGGGCCCATATACTTATAGTGGAGGTAGAGGATATCTACTTCCTAACTGTTCTATCGAGACGGGGCACCCCCATCTCACTGACAGGTTCCCGTGGCAGGGACATTACTACCAAAGAGCTTATAGATCAACACTGTGCACCAGGGATAGGTACATTGGGGAAGAAGATCCCCATCAAGGCAGTGGCAGATAGGGCTCTATGGACCGTCCTGTTTACCATGCAGAGGGTGGATGGGAGTCAGGGTGTGCACCAGGCTTCCAGGGCACACATGCTGTATGCCATAGAGGCCATGGCACCCACGGTGTTCAACTAGGTGGAAGCAATGCTTCCAATCTTCAAGGATCAGCTGACTAAATGTTGGCAAGGAGAGCTGAAGCAATTCAGCTTTGGTTCCATCTTAGCCTACTTCTTCTTCGAGCAAGTTCCACAGATGAGGCCTCAGGTGACCTTCCAGAGTCTGAGAGCACGAGACCCCCGTTTGCTGAGGTGGGTCCAGGTCATGGCTCGCGCAGGAGTGGGTAGGGGAAGGGTGAATTTCGGTGATCCATTCTTTAGATGGCTCTGAGATCAGATCCTCATGGTTGAGGACTATGCTTATGCAGGCACGGACTTCACAAGAGATCCTGACCTACCACTCCCACCTGGCGGCCAGTGGAGTGATATCGGTAAGAAGCAAGAAACCCTAAAATGGATGAAATGTTTTTATGTTTTTTATGTTGTATATTTTTAATGTTAAGTGACAAGACCTATATATTCTCATGCATATGTTGGAGCAGCATGACCTGGAGGACCATCTCCATTGGATAGGCGAGCAGGAGCTCGCTTTGTACCATAGGGTGATGATATCACCGGGGAGCTAGAGGAGAACTTGGAGAGGTTGACCTTGGATATCCCAGATGCTAACATAGATGACCTCTCAATGAGATATTAGAGATCTACAGCGGGAGTATTGGGCCGAATCAGTAGGCTGCTACGTAGGGTAGCTCGAGCAGTGATGTGCTATCATGAGCACCACTAGTGTATGAGATATGTACTAAAAGCTGATAGCTTCAAGATTTTGTATGATGATTTTTCCTGAAATCCTACGTGCTTCAGAGGAGGTCTCGGGACCTATTTTTTCTAAACTTTTTCGTATATATATGTACAGACTTTTACACGGTGTTTATATGTTTTAAATGGAAAATGTGTTTTCTATGAGTTTTACATGTCTCTAAATGTTTATTTACAATGGACCATGTTTTATTTACCGTCATGAATGGGAAATATGCTAGTCTAGAATGTAATTATCCAATGAGTCAGCAACTGCATTATGTTCCCTAGGGATATGCCTATAAGTAATACTTTCGAATGATATTTCTAACAAATACACTCTCTGGAAGAGGCAGAGGAGTACCGGGTTGCTAATGGTGTAGACATGGTTCAAATGGCGAACCACGAGCTGCGATTCCATCAAGAATACTAGATCACGAACATCCTGGGAGGCAGCTTCAGTCAGAAGACTGATGAATGCTTCATACTCAGCGATGTTATTAGTAGCGGGACCTATACAAACCGCTCCTGAACTGGCCAAATCTTCAGTTGGGGAATAGAGAACCCAAGCAGCCGAGGTGAGATTCAAGGTGTGGCAGCAAGCACCATCAGCGAAACTGCAGAAAGCCATCTGCATGACCAAAACATGGTATAAACAGATGTGGACACTAAACTCAAAACCATCTTGAAAATACTAAAAGCACACTAAAATCCAATAAATATACTTATATACAAGATACTATCCAAGAAAGACCTAGGCATAGTACCTTTTTAGGTACAACACATTGCAAGGTTTCCCCAAAGGGATTCCATCATAATCAATGAGCTCGTAAGCTCCTTTCTCTAACACCTTAGAAATAATGAAAGGTTCGTACCACATGGACTTGAACTTACCCTTCCCTAGTTTGTCGTATCTCTAGTCATAATTCAATACTAGGTCACCCTTGTTAAAGACACAAGGCTGGATGGATTTATCATACTGCACCTTGACACGTTTCTTCTGTGCCTCATTAGCCAAGGCAGCATCTTTGCGAGTCTCGTTAAGGTTATTCAAGTATAAAAATCTTTCTTCCTCTGTGGAAGTGTCTGGGAGAAGTTCGACGACAAGTTGTAAAGATGGAATCTGACATTGGATTTGGTAAGATAGCTTCAAGTCCATAAACAAGATGAAATGGTGTGAAACTAGTGGCTATTTTCACAAAAGTCTGATAAGCCCAAAGAGCAGAGAAAAGAACATGGTTCCAGTTGGATTTATGGTCTTCAACCACCGACGAAGCATAGTTTTCAAAACTTTGTTAATGGCCTCTACCTGACCATTAGCTTGTGGATAATATGGCATAGAGTTTTCATGGCGAAACCCTAGCTTGGCACTCATTTCCTCCATCATCTTATTACGGAAATGGGATCCGGGATAAAAAATGGTGGACTATGGAACTCCAAATCTAGATATGATATGATTGAACAAGAAGAGAGCGACAGTCTTACCATCTTCCGCATATGTAGGCATGGCCTCAGCCCATTTAGTGAAATAATCAATGACTATGATGAAGTAACCATGCCCCTCGGCTGAGGTAGGCTTACAATGCATGAATTCAATCCCCCATTTGGAGAATGGGACAACGGTAATGACGGGGTGTAGCAGAGAAGGATGGGTGCGCTTTTTAGGATAGAAGTGTTGGCAAGGTGGGCGTTTCTTAACAGCCTCATGACATTCTTTGAAGACAGAAGGCCATAAATAGCCAGTGTGAAGGATTTTCTGGGTTGTAGCCATCCCAGATAAATGACCGCCACATGCTCCAAAGTGGCAATCATTCAACACATGTTCAGCCTCCTCATGAGTGAGGCATCACCGGAGAATAGAGTGAATAGATTCAATCCCACGTCTATACAAAGTATCATTCAAGATGAGATAGTATTTCACGTGGTGACGGATATGGTGACGATCATCACGAGATAAATGCAGCTGAAAACGTTGTGTCTGGAGATATATAAACAAATCTCCATACCAAGGATTAGTAGTGCTTATCAGGAACAGGAATACATCCGGAAATGAATCACTGGGCTCATATTCCATCGAATCATAGGGAATATCACACATAAGCTCTGCAAAGACCAAGGATTTCTTTGATGTAGCCTTGGAAAACTCTAGATCAAACTTCTGAAGGATAAAAATCCAATGAGAGTACTTGCCCCCGAGCACCTGACGAGTCAGGATGTAGTACATCGGGTTCTGGTCTGCCAATATGGTGGTAGTGCGGAGCAGAATGTAATGATGAAACTTTTGTACAGCAATGACCGTGGTCAATGCTAACTTTTCCACATGTGAATAACAGGTTTTAGAATCCATGAGATTCTAACTGGCGTAATAAATCACGTGCTCCTGACCATGGAGATTGTCCTACACTAAAACCATAGCGATGGTAGTAGCGGAGGCAACAATATACAAGAGAAATTCCTTTGATTAATGATGGGGGTGTATCACGGGTGAATGAGTCAGAGCGTGCTTAAGATTATCAAAGGCACGTTGGGCCTGGTCATCCCAGAAGAATGGGGTGTTCTTATTAAGGAGACACATATAACCGTCCATTTTCTCTGCGAAATTGCACACGAAACGGCAGAGAAAGTTTTCCTTCCCCTGCAAAATTTGGAGTTCAAGGAGATTGATTGGGGCTGGTAGATCAAGAATGGCAGTAATTTTTAAAGGGTATATCTGGATGCCATCTTTGGATACCACAAAACCTAGCAGACGTCCTGTATCAATGCAAAAAACACATTTATGTGGATTGAGCCATATATTATAATGACGACATCTCAGGAATATCTCTCTAAGATGACCAGGGTGGTCCTCCCGTCATTGTGAATGAGCAGGGAAGTCGTCAAGGTATGGTTCAACAATGTGTTTGACATCATGAAACGCATAAGACATCGCACGCTGGAACGTAGCTCTAGCATTTTTCAAGCAAAACAATAACTTCTTATATGCAAAGGTTCCCCATGGGCAAATGAATGTCGTCTTATGCTGATCAAAGGGTAATATCTCAATCTGATTATAGCCAGAGAAGCCATCCTAAATGAAAAGATGACACTTCCAACACAGTTGTCAATAATCTGATCGATGTGCAGGGTAGGAAAATTGTCCTTAGGACAAGCCTTATTCAGATCTCTAAAGTCGATATAGACTCTAATGGTGCCCTACTTTTCATTGATAGGGACAACGTTCGATACCCATCCCGTCAGAGGTACAGGATAAATAAACCCGACTTTCATAAGTTTCTCAATTTCAGCTTTAATAGCTACGGCCTTCAAGGATGGACTTGCCTAAGTTTCTACTTGACAGGTTTAGCTGTGGGATAAGTTTTAATCTCATGGACCATAATGGAAGGTTCGATCCCTGACATCTCTTCATAAGACCAGGCAAAAATATCATGAAATTCCTTAAAAAGTTCCTTATAGGCTTCAGATTCATCTGCAGAGCAGTTCTTCCCAACATGAACATGCTCAATAGTATCAGACTTGGCTGATATGTCAATCGGGTTCGTCTGTGCAATGTTGCAAAGGTTTCCTTCAGAATATGTATTTTGCAACAATATAGGACTTTGGGGAATGTTGACAATATCAATAGGAAACAAGGATGTAAAATCATGGCTACCCGAACTAGTATTGGGGAGGAACATGGATCGATGATGGTGATCCTCCAAAATGGACTCATCCGTGCTCATGATCTCAATAATGGACTCGTCGAAAGGAAAAGTCTCAAAGAGATAATCTAGAGTAGAAAGAGAAGGTTATAACCAATATGGTAAATGGTAGGGATCCGAAGCCACTAGATGAAGGTCATCAGTGTGATCATCGGAAGAGGTTTGAATGGCGTCATACATAGCTTCGTGAGGAATTAACGAGGTAGACTCAACAACATGTTTTCCCTTAGGCTCACAACCAAATGAGGTGATCATATGGACTGACACGGAATCTGTACTAGGAGGAGTGGATGGAAAATTCCCATGAGGGATGAATCTTTCAACACGCCTACCCCAATCGACTAGTAAGGAGGAGGGGACTGGCCTAACATGGGGATGTTATTAGCCATGGAGGTAGTAACATCCGGCGTACAGAAATCAAGCTGTCCAATAGTAACGATTCTCCCTAGATGTGGAAATTGGATGGTTCGGAATACTGTTGAAGCAATAGTAGTCATATCATAGAACCAATTTCGTCCTAGAAGGATATTGTAGTCTAAAGGGGCATCTACCACTTCTACTTGGATGGAAACGGTTTTCCCCCGCAACTCAACCACGATGGTTGATATGAGACCATGGGGTTGGAAACCCCATCTGTCAAAGGCCTTAAGGGTCATAGGTGATGTTACAAGCTCGGGAGAGCCAAGGGATTTCCAACAAGATAGAGACAAAACGGAGGTCGAAGCTCCTTCATCTAGGATCGTTCAAAAAACTTTCTTTCCAACCACTTTCGTAATGACTTGAAAAGCAAGCTTATGTGGTAACCTAGAATTATAGTTCTCAACATTGAAATGAATCAAGTTGGTGTTATCTAGGTCTAAAGCTCCTAATGCAGTCAACAGGTTTTTACGCTGTGTAGGGAAACTTTGGAGCACTTCTAGGGTAGACATTGCACAAGGTGCCTGAGCGAGATCTTCAACCACATTATAAAATTGAGCGGCTCGGGCATTGGGATTAAATACTTCCTTCCAAAGAGTATTATTATGTGGGCGCAAAATCATGTCGAGAGCAGGCTTCTCGATAGATAAGGGGACAGTAGACGAGGATTCAGGAGAACTAGTAGAAGGGGCTTTCCCTAAAGACGGATGATCTTCATTTTTATCTGCGGTTTTATGATAATTCTGACTTCGAGTTTGTAGAGGGATGGTATCTAAGTACATCATATGAATTTCCTCTGATGAGCTAGAATTACCTTGATTAGACATGTGGTCTATCAGCTGTTGTTGAGAGGGAAAAGGATTCGTAAGTACTGCAGGTGCGGGATTGGACTTCAAAAACTGGGAGATTTCGTCCCGACGAGGACACTCCTTTGAAAAATGGTCACCACCACAGAGCAGACAGGGATATTTTTCTTTTCTTTTCCCTTTGTCGTTATCACCATTGGTTGGTCGTGGAGTCTCCGACTGGTTTCTAGGTTTTTTATTTTGATTTTTACCTTTCTTTTTGTTACCCAAGGTTTGAGTACTTTGAATAGAATTGACCTTGGTGGAAACCTTAGGAATCGAAGGAGTAGTGGGGGCAGTTTGGTTTTTCTTGGCAGGTTTCGCTGCGGATGAGGACTAGATTGAACCAACAATCCCATCAACAGGTACTTCTACTGGTGGCTTGGTGGGATTAGTGCTGGGGCAAGGAGCTTGAGGAACCAGGTCATAAAGAGTGCCATACTGGGAATAAACCAAGTCTAGGTATCGAGCCCGAATAATAGCCTACTCTTCAGTGATGGCACCACCCATGGCCACATCTTGGGCAATAGGAGGAAACAAGGATTTGGTGAACCAATCAGCTAGTAACTGATGTGGAATAGGGGCCTTAATAAGCCTTCTTTGCCTTCTCCACTCATGAATATGATCGAATATATGGGTGGAGGTGTTCTATCGCAGAGAGGTTAAAATATTAGTACCCATTTCATAATGAATAGGGAGCTGAAAGTGTGTAAGAAACATGGTTTCCAACGAGCCAAAATCCACAAATGAATGTTATGGGAGTTCAATGTACCACTTCGCAGCCGTACCGGTCAAAGTTCGTTGAAAGAGTCGTAACCGAACGGAATCATCCATGAGGGAGTTTGAAGAACACCACAAATGGAATTTCATCACATGGTTCTTCGGATCATCTCCTTGCTTCCCATTGAATTTCGGGATGTCTGATGGTAACTTTACCAGAATGGGTGGCCACAAGGGATTGTGTCGAATGGGGTCATTAATCAACTTGGACAAATCAGGTAAGTCCAAAGTTGCTAGGAAAGGTAACTGTCGGTTGGGATGAACATACTGGTAATATTGAGATGGCATATAATTACGAGTAGGACCATAAGTGGACTAATAAATAGGTTGTTGTGACAAAGAACTACCGAAAGATCCGCCCGCAGGGGGTTGATTTCCAGGATAAGGACCACTAGGACTGCCAGGGCCTCCAGAAGGAGGACCACCAGTGCCATCGGGACCACTAGGACTACAGAAACCACCAGGACCACCAAGAGGCAGACCACCAGACCCTCCAGGGCCACCGGGAGGAGGTAAACCCCCAGGGCCGCTGGAACCACTAGGAGGAGGGCCACTAGACCGTCCAGGGCCAAAAGGTGGAAAGCCACCAGGTCCCCTAGTACCACTAGGGCCACCAGGACCATAAGGAGGAAAGTTTTCAGGTCCTCCGGGACCATTAGGCCCCCTAGGGGGAGGACCTCCATAGGGCGGTCCTCCGGTACCTCCCGCAGTATGTATAGGTATCCCCCCCATAGTTTGCATGTAAGACTTGTTGGGTTGTCCCCATGGTGTAAAAGCATTACTGGGGTATGGAATTCCTGTAGGATTGGGTGGATGATTAATATTACCTACGGGTATTTGATAACCATAGTCTCTAGAAGATTGAATGGTTACAGGTTGAGCCCCGTAGGGTTGACCTGAACTGGATGGGGGATTAAGCACATTAGTATGGGTGGGAGGGACATAAAGTGTAGATGGTTCTATGTTAGAGGTCTGTCCTTTACTAGGAACAATTTTGATGTCAGATAACGTAGGTCATGCCGGGGGTTGCCCCCCGGCACTAGAAGGTGTAGATGAAACAGGAATTGAAGATTGAATCTCAGGTGCAGAAGAACTGGGAATATTAGGTGTAGAAATAACATGAAAGGTGGTAGAGGTGATATCTTGACCTAGGTTGCGGGGTGTCAATGGAAGATCTATAATCGATTCAATGGGTCTCATAGATTCGGCAAGTGAATGATATACCCTGGGAACAGACGTGGACCGTAATAATGTTGGACCTAAAAGGTCATCAATTTGCTTGTCAATATCCTGTGCACGGAGAATGGCAGCACGGTATTGCCTATGTTCTTCTTCATATTCAAAAGAGTTTAACCGGGTGCCAAATGAGGCAATGGCCTGACCTACAGGGGTGTCCCAAAATGGAGCATTGGGACCAAAATCCAGGCGAGCAGTATCATCAACACATCCTTCCATGGGAGAATGGAATGAGGAATCTCCCTGAGAAGGCTATTGGACCAAAGGAGGCGAGTGTGAAGAATATGGTACTCCACTTTCCACAACCACATTATCTCCCACTTGGGAGGTGGTAGCAGCTCCTTGGTCGATAGCTTCCATAGGATTTTCTCTTGAACCAGGAATAAAATCAGGTGGCAAGCCCCGTACTCTTCTGAATTGTCTTAACTCAGCCACTTTCTAGAGTTCCTAACTAACCTAGGGTCTAAAAATCTAGAAAACACACCAAATTTTTTTTCCCTACACAAGCTATAGGTCAAAACAAGCACACTTAAAATGATAGGAGGAGTTCAAAAGTTAGGTGTCTCACTAGGATTGTCAAGAAGGAACCACTTGTGATATACCTCGAGGGTACGTGCGTAGTAATCTCCCCAAATGTTGTTTTCGGTGTATGGCTCCAAACAAGACCGCCAAAGGGCTTTTCTTAGATGGATAAGGTACCCTAGTGGGGTCTCCCGATATACTCAAGGTACATGGGAGCTTGAATCGGTAGTAGTGTTGTCTAATGCATAACCATACACAAGGGGCCTTCCAATATACAATCGAGTATGTGAAGTACCTTTCTATATACCTCAAGGGTATGTGAAAGGCCGTTCGATATACCAACGGTACATGGAAGAACCGCCCGAGTCTCGGGATGTAATGCTGACAAATAATGACAACTCCTACGCTTAACGACGCTCGAACACATCTCTAACCTATCACTCGAGTTGCTACAAAAATTTTAACCTAAAACTACCGTTAATTTTAATTTGTACAGTTAGGTGAATGCATGATGTTTTGACAGAAAAGTAAAACCATGCAGTATGCCAATGCAAAATGTTCACTTTACCGTTCAGTGTTCCTACTTACGGGAGGGAAATAGAGTGTTTTCCTTTTGTTTCAAAACCAAAAATACTTCCACACAACAGTCATGAACATCAAATCAAAGACAAGCAATATTTTACCAAACTGATTTCTCTTTTCTGAAAGGAAAAAAAGGGGAAGAATCTCTTTTCCTAAAAGAAAGACAAGAAGCACACCTATATGCAAATGCACTCTATTTTTTCAATTTTCTCAAAACATAAGCAAATATAACTTAAAACTACCATTTATTTTTATTTTGATTGAAATAGTTCTAAATGCATGAGAGACGAAAGATCATAAAGGTCCTAAAAGCTTGTAAAGATAATCAGAAAACCAATGTCCAATGCTTAATGATGATATCCTAGTCTCAGTAAAAAAATTCTTTTTTAAAGGAAGGAAAAAGAAGCTTACTATGCAAATAAGAAATGAAACATAGAAGCTAATTTAGTGTTCTTCTTTTAGTCTATGCAACAGAAACGAAAAGAGATTTTAATAACACCCTAAGCTTTTCAGAAAACAATAAATCCTTTCGTAAACACAACCAACAAGCACAGAAGCGGACGAACAATCAAAAGACCTAATCAAACTTTTGAAATTCCATTCAAATCAATCTTAAAACATAAAATTATCAAGCCACAAACATCAGATTCAGTAACAAAAGTTTGCTAAGCAGAACTGAAAGCAACAACATCCAAATTTTTGCAAAGAAAAATGAGGAAAAAAGGCTTTGGAATGATGCCTACCTGGCACCGTGCTTCTCAGGTGTTGACAGAGCATTTCCAACACAGCACCACTTCTCGCCAACAGGTTAGAGGTGGTGGCACTGCATACTACCCACTTTGTTCAGGTGGTGGCACCGCTCCTCATACACAGCATAGGTGCAGTTCCCTGTAGATGACCAAAACACAAGAAGAATGATGGATCAAGTCAGAAAAAGACTAGATCAAGGAAAATATTGTTGAATTGAGTATGAAAATAGAGAATTAAAGATTGAAATGAATCAGATATGAACAGATCTAGAAGTTTCAAACCCAAATGAAGCAAGTCAGAAAGTATATCTGACTGAAGAGAGTTGAAGAAGAAGGAGCCTAGATTTGGACAAGAGTTGTAGACTGAGGAAGATCAGAACAACTGATATACTACTCCCCAGTGGAGTCGCTAGATTTGTTAGCTGGAATATTTCACCTCCTGCGGACAGCAAGGTGTTCCACTAGTCTGAATGGTTCAGATCTAGAACAAATAGAAGACAGAGGTTGAAGACTCTCCCTAGATGCTGTTGATACCTAGAATGCAATGCTTTGATAGTCACCCTATGTACCTGCAATCAACTCAACACGAAACAGATCAAAGCAACCAGAGTATAATCTACTAATCTATGTTAGTGACTAAGGAATCTAACAACATACACGTGAAATCAAACATCAACAATATATGTGGGACATAAATCAACTTGCATTAAAGAAAAATGAAGAAGTTTACAACCAAGCCTTAGTGTTGACATGCATCTCCATGAAACCAAGCATTCTCATCCCCGTAAGATCCGACTCTAGCTCTCTCTATGCTCTCCAATGGTATGGACTAAGTGATCCATCCAACAGCATAACAATACCTTAAGAGTTCTCCCCCTTAACCATGGCCATAAGCTTGTATTTATAAGGCTAGATGGATAGGGATGGTTGAGAGATTAGTGGGTGAGGTGGCCTCCAAGATCCTAGGATGAAGGATCTCAAGCTCAACAGACCCACAATGGTGGGGATAAGGGAGATCTCGAGGCTTATCATCTAGAACCCTCGAGAAACTTCTCTTTTTCCCTTTTTACCTAGGGTACCGCATTTCTCCTTCAATGACAGAGCAGTTCTGGTAATAACCGCTTATGGACTAAGGGCCATAAGTGGTGGCACTACTTATGGGAAACAGGGGATGGCCGATGCGAACAAGGGTACCTCCTCTGGATAACAAGGTAAGCACGGTGTTGGGAATTTGTATGAAAGATTGACATTTAGTATGGGTTTCCACTGCAAAAGCTAGGATTCAGGGCAAGTAGGCATGTCAAATGTCTTATCACATGATGGTGACAGGATTTTGGTATAACACTTTGAAGAAATGTACTTTTTCTAGGTCGACATGAATACCTGCAAAGTCAATTACATACCCCAAATATTTGACGTTGGTCATTGCAAATGAGCATTTGTCCATGTTCAGATATAGTCGATGTTGCTGGAGAGTGTCAAGGACTTGTCGAAGCTATTTAACATGTTCTTCCCATGACCGACTGAAAATCAAGATATCGTTGAGAAAGAAAATGACACACTTGCCGATGAAAGGTCGTAGAAGGTCGTCCATATATCTCATGAAGGTTGCAGGTGCATTGGTTAAGTCGAAAGGCATGACTAACCATTCAAACAATCCTTCCTTATTATTGAAATTCGTTTTCCATACATCATCAGACTCAATCGAAATTTTATGATTTCCCGACTTAAGGACAATTTTCATAAAGAACTTAGTACCTTTAAGACTGTCGATGAGTTTATCTATCCGTGGAAGAGGGTATAATATTTTCTTTACCGAAATCTTGTTGAGAACTCGATAGTCGATGCACATACACCAAGGCCCATCTTTATTTGGAACTAGGATGACTGGACTTTCGGAAGGAGAGGAGATGAGGCAGATATGACCCTTGTCAATCAAATAATGGATTTTCCTGCGAATTTATTCGTTCTTGAGAATGGATCTTCTGTAAACATATTTGTTAGGTAATGAAGAACCAGGAACAAGTTCAATGGAGTATTTTACTTGACAATGCAAAGGTACTCCGTTTGACTCTTGAAATACGTTTTGGTATTCCTCAAGAACGTGGTCGATTTGTTGCTCTTGTCAAGAACTACGCTGATCGACGAGTCGACTTGTTGCTGTAGTCTTCCTGGAATGTTGAGGCTTTATCATAATTAATGCAAACTTCTAAGCATGATTGCTAACCTTCTTTTTTTGTATGGAAAATATCATAGCAACCGTTGATGTGGGTTTTCGCTCTGGTATTTCTTACCATTGATTCTAAATTTTGACAATCACCTTATGAGGTCGTGACTGATATGTATTGTGTCGAGGTAAAGTTTCCCAAACAAGGCGTTGGCTACGGAAAGTGGTGCCACTTCACATAGTGCTTCATCTTCAAAAGGATTAATGAAGTAGGTGAGTTTGCATTGGCATGTGATTCTTAGTTCCTGTCCATCCTTCATCCAACCGGTATTGTAAGGCTGAGGATGCGGAGTGGTGATAAGACCTAATTTCTTCACAAGGTCTTCAGAAACGAAGTTATTCTGGCTACCATTATCCGTGCAATCAAATGTAATGGATTATCTGAACACATATCTTTGTATGGAATAGGCGTTCTCGATCCTCCTCATCAATGATAGTCGAGGCTGTTGGAGTTGTCGAGGTCAAAGCCAAGAGGGTTTATGCATCTGGATCAGATTCTACCAAGGTTCTGTTGGACAAGTCGGATGTCGACAATTTTTCCAAAAATATCTTATAAGCTTTGCATTCTGACGTATCATGCCATGTTGAATTGTGATAATCACACCATTTCCCGGTAGGAGCTTGTTTTTTGTGATCCATCATGTCTTTCTGAAAGTTCCTCTTTTTATGATCAGGCTTTGGCAGAGTCGGCTGAGAAGGGTTCTTAAACTTGTTAGAGTCATCCAATGACTTCTTATTAGATGTTCGACTGATTAGCTTGTTCACAAAACATGATTTTCCTTTTTGTTTAGCTTCAAGCTTGCTGGCATAATGAAATGCATCTGCAAGCATATTGACAGTCAAAAACTCCATTTCTCACTGAATGTACGAGGATAATCCACTGATGTACTTCAGGACAAGCAATTTCTCCTCTTCTTGGACGCCAAGTCTAGCCATGATTCGATAGAACTCGTCGATGTAACTCTACATGGAATGGTCTTTCCATTTCCTTAGCTGCTGCCACTTCTTATATTGTTGTTCAAGATGCTTGGGTGGGTAGAACTTCTTTCAAATGTGTTTGACAAATTTTACCCATGTGTCTATGGGTTCTCCTTCTTTTTCCATTTTTGTCGATAAATTTTCCCACTAGCAGTGTATGGAGGTTGACATCTTCAAGGATGCAATGGTGATATTTTTCGTTGCTAAGAGTTGATTCACATAGTAGTATGATTCTAGTTGTTGTACCCAATTGTCGATGAATTTCCGGTCAATCTTGCCTTCAAGATTCGGTATGTCCAGATTCATTTGTACTTTGAAGGGGATGATTTTATTGGAGTGAGGTCGCGTTGAAGATTCCCTAGAATTCGAAGCAAATCGCATGAGAATCTCCCTGAACTTGGTGAATATTTCGGTTCGCTAGCGAGCCAGTGCTTTTTCTATGAGTTGTTATGTCTTGTTAGTTGCATGTCTATTGTCTATTTCTTCAACCATCTTTTCTAAAGTTGAAGGAAGTGTCTTCTTATGTTGCCAAGTTTGCGAGCATGTTTGAACATGCATAAAGTTAAATAACTTCGATGAAAGTGATGATGTAACTTAAGCATTGAACAAGATCTTGCTTTGATACCAATGATCCAGGTCATGCCCAGGTGCACGTTGGAGACAACAGTCCACTGAATGAGTCGAGCCCTATTATGGCTGAAGCATAGAAAAAGAATAAGTAAAGCAAGAAACACAATATATTGATAGAAAGTATACGTACATATAATAAGCAAGATTCGAACCAATTTCTATTATTATTTCTTCTCCATCAACGTTGGTTGATTGTTACAATAATGTACATGTTTATATAGAATGTTGAGACGCTTGGGTGACTACCTGTTACGTTCAGTTACAAGAAGTTATAACGGTTCAGAAGTTCAACCGTTGCAGACAACTAAAAGATAGAGACATTTTGTTGATGTATGTCGAGTGCGAAACTTGTCGGGGTCGGTTGTCTCAAGGTTCAGACTTGCCGAAGCCGACGTTGAACCTCTCGAAACAGTCGTAGTCGAGTAGTCGAAGTGCTATCTACTTTGTCAAAGTTTGACAACATGCCAATTGTTGGTTAGATCACGGGACTAACTGTAAATTATAAATCAAATAATGTGCCAATTTACAGAAATCAAATAATGTGTCAACTTCTTATTGGAATTAGAGTTGTTAGATTCATGAAGTCTTTCTTCAATTGACCTAAATCCACCTTTCATGAAAAGGTTTCACGACAACTAACAGTAAATTAGAAATCAAATAGTATGTCAAGTTCTTATTGAAATTAGAGTTGTTAGATTCATGAGGTTTGTTCATCCTTTGCGTGAAGAAAGCTTCTACAATATTCCTCTTGATTATCATGAAAAAGTTTTTGCTCTAATAATTTTCATTCTTTAATTTTTTATTTTAAATCTAACGTACTTTTAAACTTTCTCCTTTCTCTCTTTTTATAAATAACCAAACAAGTGAAATGATATACCGTCTTTGCATCGAAATTTGCTCTTAAAGGGTTATCAAATTCCGTATCGGTGTATGGAAACTTCCAAGCGCAATTTGCTTGAGTCAATATTTGATTTGATGCCAAAAGTCCATTGTTACTGGAAAGTCGAAGGTATATCACGGTGACGGAACAAACAAACACAAATTATGTGGAACAAGTCGTAATTTTAGTATTCCCCGAATTTATGTGAGATTATCTGATCTTATCTTATAAAAAGAAAGAAGGTTTCGTATTCATATTCATATTAGGTAACCCATTGCAACAAAGTCGGCATGGCATGACAGAGAACTATGGCCGATTGTGGAAGCTTTCAGAGCCCGGCTGACGCCAGGAACAGCTGATCTAACCGCTGCCTTTCGTGTTGGCTTTTTCGAGTTATTTTTTTTGTGTCAGGTTTACTGTCTATATCAGCCTGTATATCTGCTTTTTTCAAGTTCATTGTTTTGTTTCAGATTTACTGTATATATCTGTCTGTATATATTCAGTGTGTAATTTGCAGAGGTAACATATCAACGCGTTCTGGAATGACATCAGCAGAAGGTGAGGCAGAAGAAATTGCGGTCTCGGCAAAACCGAGTGCCGGCCCGCAGAGACACGAGAAGCTGAGATCAAATCCTTATTCCACCAGCGGATTTCACAACTTCAAGAGCGTCTCTGGCGAGCTCTCCGCCAAAAGAAGATATGTTGCGTACAAGATTGGTGTGCCGGAAGCCATGGTGAGGTTTGTGTTTTCGAGGAAGGGATGGATTCCAATTGTGATTGGAGCCAGCGATCACGAAACTGGGAAGAAAAGCAGTGGCGGGGATGAAGCCGGGGTTTCGACCATGGGATGTCCAGTGAAGAATAATGGCAAAATGGGTGGGAAATTGAGGAGAAAAGATAAGGGTAATGGTATCAACGGTAAATTTGAGAGAAGGGATCTTACTGTGAGTTCGCCCACCAGCCCTGTGAGATCTCATCGTGACCCAGACAACGTCTCGGCTACAGCTTCTCGGCGAGCTGTAAATCCGAAAAAGATTGGTCGAGAGCATGGGCATGATCATGATCGTGATCATGACCTAGCTGACTTCTGGGCTACAACTTCTCGGCGAGCTGTAAATCCCAATCCCAAAACCTTTTCTCGTGAGCATGGGATTTTTCATCATCGTTATCACATGGCTCATGAGCATGAGCAGCAGCAGCATGAAATATCTAAAATGCATAGAAGGTATGTGTCTATGAATAATAATTGGCCCAGTGCCAAACCTGCAAGTCAAGAACTGGGATCGGAGAGCGTGGGTGCAATAAGCGTGGGTGCATTTACTGTTGTATTGATCGTCATGCTGTCTTGTTTTGCAATTCTCTTCACAAGTGCATGGTTTTGTATATTCCCATTGTTCAGAAAGGATGAATATGAATAACACCAATGGCAGTGAGAACAGGGAGATGGTCAATCTTTGGCTTTTGGAAGTTACATATTTTTTTTTCTTCGAAGTTACATATTTTGTTTGGAAGCCTATTAACAAGATTAACCTAAGTGTAACAGTAGACATATTTATTTCATGGTGGTTGTATCTTGTCATGCTTAAATGCATCTCTATTTCATGGTGGTTGTATCTTGTTATGCTTAAATGCATTTTGATTAAGATTTAAATAAGTTTCAGTTAAAAGGTGAGTAAAGAAACTGTGACAATTTGTTTTTGTTTTTTCATGTCAGTTTTTGTTAATTAATAAGTATTTGTTTTGTGCTTATATTAAGTGTAACAATTTGGTATGAATAATGGATATAAATTTATATATTTTAGTCTTTGTTTAATAGTCAGCTATCTTTATAAAACTAAGTGGTTGGTTACATTAGTTGTGTTTTTGTTTATTAATTAGTATTTGTTTTGTGCTTATATTAAGTGTAACAATTTGGTATGAATAATGGATATAAATTTATATATTTTAGTCTCTGTTTAATAGTCAGGGATCTTTATAAAATTAAGTGGTTGGTTACATTAGTTGTGTTTTTGTTTATTAATTAGTATTTGTTTTGTGCTTATATTAAGTGTAACAATTTGGTATGTATAATGGATATAAATTTATATATTTTAGTCTGTGTTTAATAGTCAGCAATCTTTATAAAACTAAGTAGTTAATTACATTAGTTGTGTTTTTGTTTATTAATTAGTATTTGTTTTGCGCTTATGTTAAATGTAACAATTTGGTATGAATAATGGATATAAATTTATATATTTTAGTCTTTGATTAATAGTCAGCTATCTTTATAAAACTAAGTGTCTGGTTACATTAATTATGCTAGTAATATATCTTTTAAATACACTACTAAAAAATCTCTCTTAAAAAAACTAAACTAAACTAATTTATTGAGAAATTTGTCATACATTAAAATTAGTTATGCTAGTAATATATCTTTTAGATACACTACTAAAAAATATCTCTTAAAAAAACTAAACTAAACTAATTTATTGAGAAATCTGCCTTACATCAAAATAAAAATATAGCTCCAATATAATATCATCATATAAGGACACTAATAAAAAAGGGGTTACTCTTATCCGTGGCGATGTAGAAATAAAAAACTAACAAAAAAATTCAATTGTTTTTGTTAACTTTGTTTTAATTAACATATTTTTTATTTAATTTTTTAATGCTAAATTATTATTCTTATTTTCAAAGTGGTGATAAAAATGATTTATTTATGATTAATCATCCCTTAGCTAAGTTATATGGTATTATATTAGAAAAGAAGATCAATGAATGGCCACGAATGGAAGGTAAGCTAGCTAAAGGGTGAGTGCAAGCTAATGAGGATCACTTTTGGCACGTTAGATGCAATAGAAAACTGAAATATTTGTATTTTTTGAGATACTTACACAAAATATCTTGCTTTGTGTAAATACGATTAAATGTAGAAAATTGAATCATGTTTCCAAATATATTTTTTATTTTTTAGGCAAATGATAAGGTATATGTTTTTGTGGGTGCAGCCTTTAAGGGCCTACATGATGCTTTCGGGATACAAAAAATTGCACGCATGTAAAGAACATATTGCAGCACTATTTTTTAATTTATTTTTATAATTATCTAGGTGATCATTCCTCGAAAATGGTAGTCTTTTGTGGGTGCAGCCTTTGAAGGTCTTAATGAAATAATCATGAAATGGATTTTTTATAGAATGTAGAGGTCGGTGTCTTCTAGTGCATCATATAGTTTATTTTTAAAATGATTAAGAATTGAAAAAGTTATGGAAAAAAACACTAACAACATGTTTTTTGAGTTAAGGAGCTAGGACACAATCGAAATTGAAAAAAATAGGAAAATACAATATTTTTTAATAAAAATTACATATTTAGAATATCCATAAAAAATGCTATTTATGATTAAGATTTCGTCAAAAATGATTGTGTGTAGCATATTGTAACGACTGTTGTTATGGAGAGAAACTTCCTATGGCTTGGGGTGTACCACAACAGACAGCTAGACACGAGAAATCAATCCCTTTCCAATATGCAAGAGAAACCAAACATCTAACACTGAAGGATCTTGAATCATACCTTATTCTGGACAGCTAAAGTAGATCCCCGTTGAGATTTTTTCAATCCCGTTTGCGCTAGCAATTTTATCTCAACAACAACAAACAAGACAAGCATGCTATATAATATGGTGTTAGATCTACTCTAGCATATTATATAATCAACAATGTATAAGCAATTAAACATATCCATGGATTCAGTATTCATTCAAATGCACATTATTGGACATAAAAAGATATTTCTATTAATCAAATAAGAGATTACAGAGGTGATGACCTCTGTCGGCACATCTGCAAATTGGAGAAATCGAGTCCTCCACCACCTCAATCCTCCATCTCTCAATAGCAAGCTCACAAGCAAAGGAAAGCTTGGGAAGAACACAAAGTGCTCCAAAGGGATAAAGGGATGCAGACTCAAGTATATGCAAGCTATGGCAACAATGGACTATAGTTTTATTGCTCTTCAATTCCTCCCTCTTTAATGTATCCAAGGGATTACTTATATAGCACTCCAAAGGGGTAATGGAGGGTCAAATTCGAGTGATCTTGAGGCATATGGAAGGCCAAGAGTCAAGTGGTTCAGACACACATGAAGGAAAAATCCAAAAATATTTGGATTTATGCACACATTCGGATATACGCAGGTTTGAGGTCAAAAGTCACGTGTACACGCAAGTATGGGATCAAAAGTTGCCTACAACAATAAACGGGTGTTTTTAGGGATGAACTTGGAAACATCAAAGTATAATATCAGTCCATGGGGTTTAAAGAGTCTGCAGAGGGACAAGGAAGGCCATAAATATATGATCAACCATGTGTGGTAAAATAAGCTAAAACAGATGCCCCCTAATGTGTGAGGTCAAAGGGGTAACATGATGGCCGGAATACATTATAAAATCCATCCCAGAAGTGGAGTGATGAAGAACCAAGTGGAAGAACCAGCCATCCATCAGTATAGTACAATAATTAACTCTGCATATGACTGCAAATACATATAGCAGTCCCGGATACATAAGAGTACAATGGCCATGAATAGGCATGATATACAAAATGTGACATGTGTGGTCATTGACACATACAATATATAATAGATCAGAATCTCCATGATGAAGATATACAATGGATCAAGATATCCATAGAAGCTGAAGATATACAATGGATCAAGATCTCCATAATGGCTGAAGATATCTGACATACACTGGAATCAAATCACGAGAGCTGAAATCTAATGAACATTGGCACAATCAAGGAGGTAGCATATGTGGAATGCCACCAAACTGGAGAGTCTTATACACAAACCACTATGATTACATGTCCTACTATGTGAATAGAGGTGTCGAGGTCAAACATAGTAGTCCATCGTCTGATTATCGGTCATTGATGTATACCGTTAATAGACGTGAGATCACCCACCGATAATGAAAATGGGAATCAAGGTACTAGAGTGCAATCTAACAAGTGTGAATAGATGTGTTGAGGTTGAACACTTGGAAGAATCCATCGATCAGGGGACATTAATGTATTCCTAAAACTGTCGATGGTGAGAGAACCTACCATTGATGACCTAAAGTCTCAAGGCACTCAAATGACTCTAGACTCCTATCCATGAATGATTGATCTGAAGTCGATGGGATGGAATCCGCTAGAAGGAGGGCATTAGGGAATCCCCCGTCAACCAACACGAGGTACTCATTAATGATGTATAATGTGGAAGAACTTAAACAATATGTGCACGATCCGGTAACAGTATCGGGAATGGCCGACATGCAAAGTCAAGACAACTAAGGAATGGCTGACTCAGGCTTCAACTTACTTCAAACAAGAGCATAAAAGCAAATGGCGACTGAAGATAAGAAGCATGGACTCGATATGCAAACTGGGATATCTTTGTGACATAGGAGGTATCAACAGAGGCTCCATAGGGATTGGAAGCTTAACCAGTCGGTGGAGATAAAATCAGAGTAATGAGTACAACTCCTAAAGTCAAACTAATAACCCAACCAACGTATGTGATATACAGTGCTCTGTTCGAAGGCGACACGAATTGACTGCTGCCAAACATAACATCTTTTCCCGACCGGATTTTTGGTTTTTTTTTATTTTTTTGGACTTTTTCAGATATTTTGAAAAGCTTGAAAAAAAATAAAAGTGCTTTATAGTTACAAATATATGAGGAGACGAGTGCCAGGGGACAAGAAAACTAGTTCTAAGCAATGGAACATACCTATGCTTAATGCAAGGAAGTATGTGCAAGATAATGACACTCGGGGGAAGGTCCCTTCCCAGTAAAAAATGGGGAATCAAGTTGCAAAAGATATGTAAAAAGTCTCTGCTTGGCTAGACATGAGACAAGATTGGGCTATATGGCTGATAATAAAAGTCAGAAAATCTGGCATAAGGATCAATAAGGCAAGAAAAACTAATGAAAATGCAATTACAACTTGACATATACAAGGGAGTCCTGGGCGAAAGGCCAGCATAAAATCCAAGAGGAGTATGAAGCTCTTGCTCAAAGTCATGGCGATACTATACAAAGGACTCCCACACCCTAAAGGAGAAAGTCGACATGGGCACCAAATGCAAAACATGATTTAACTAGGGTACCCATGTATAGGAAAGCTCTACCATTCACAATATGTCACTTCTAAAAGCAACAAGAAGGTTCTGTGACAAGATAGAATGGGTTCATACCTAGGGTTAAGATGAAATGGTCATAAAGTTATGCAAAATGCAAGTGGATGTGAAAACCTAACCTATATGCTAGTTTAGACATAATACCTAAAATAGGCACGAACGGGTCAAAGACATGGTCAAACTACACTCAAAACGAGCTCCTACAACATTAAATTAGTTCAAATGGTCCAAAATGGTCAAAAACTATAGAAAGTGGGTAAAAATTTCAAAAAAATTCTATAAAATAGTGAAAAATTAAAAATTTTCATACCATTTTGAATTTTTACCCACCATAGTGCATTTGAGTCCAAAACTTCAGAAGCGAATTCCGAGAGCATCTTCTGATGGAATCCCTCCATGTTTGATCTAGGTAAATTCCCTTGCCCCTCTCCTTCATTTTGATATAAAAATTTTAAATTTCCATGGTCAATTTATTTTTTTGGCCATCCCAAGTTGGGCATTTCGGCCCACGTGGAAATTGGGCATTTTTCGGTGTATAGGGCTCACCATATGCGGAAAATTCCATGAAAAATGCATACATATGCGACTATTTTGCAGACAGTCATGTATAGGGCCGTGAACAAGGTTTTGATGTGCAAATAATGATAAAAAATTGTGTTTTTTGTGCAGGATGGTACTAGAGTGGAGAGAGAGGGAACATGGTGATGTTAAGGAAGATGTTAAAGATGACCTCATGGCTCAATAAGCATTATGTGCATGCGGCTTATACAAGTTTTGGTGTCTTGGCAGCTTGAGGGCAAAGCCAAGACTACTCCAGTTGCTGGTAGATTACTGGGATCCAGAGTCTGAAACTTTTCAGATAGATGGGATGTCACTCAGCATTGAGGTTGAGGACATATATTTCATCATAGGTTTGTCCCGACGAGGGGAAGTGGTGAAATTTCTATCTCGTGGGCCAGGAGGCGAGCTGACCATTGATGACTACATAGTTGTGTACCGCCTTCCCAATATAGAGAAGGTTGGGAGTCAAATCCCAACAAACTCGATTCACATTGTGGGGCTGAAAGCCATACTATTAGCCTTAAGCAGGATTGCAGGTTTGACGTCACTCCACCAGGACTCACGGCCAATGATGTTCTATGCGGTAGAGTGTATGTGGCCTACAATATATGACTAGAGTACTATGCTACTGAGCAACATGAAACAACAACTCAGTGACTGCAAGATGGGTAGGGTGCAGAACTTCGGGTTTGGTAGCATACTGAGCACATTCTTCTTTAAGCGGGTGCCAAGGCTAAGCCCTAGAGTAGAAATTGATCCACATGGATTCCGAGATCTAGCTCAGCCACGTTGGGCTAATGTCATGCACAGAATGGGAGATGGAAGGGTGGCTAACCCCTACCCAGCAGAGTTCTTTCCATGGTGGCGGAGACAGCTCATTGCCATAGATGACTATCCCTATGCAGGGATAGACTTCCGCGATGATCCAGACATGCCCCTACCACTAGGAGCGGCTTATGGAGACATAGCTAATGAATCCCAAACCCACTTTTAATTTTTGAATTATTTAAATTTTTTTGTGTTTTTTGATATATGAAATCACAAGACATGTTTTTGGTGTGACGAAAAATGTATATGAAAATGTAGGACCACAACGGCTAGATGGATTTCCTCATCATCGACGGAGGGGAAGAGGTGATGAGATCATGGGTGCAGATGCAGAGCATACGCTCCAGAGCATTCACATGAACTTTGTTTGATTGAAACAGAGAGTACCCATGGTGCAAGTCGAGGACTTTCCTGAGGCCATGCAATGCCAGGTAGTTGGAGTACCACGAGCATGGGTTTGATTGTTTCATTAGCTAGCTAAAGCCGTAGTTTGCTACCATGATCAGCACCCTCCCCTACCTCAGGCTTAGAGACCTGAGTGTATATTTTTTGTATGACCATGTAGTATATTTCGGTGGCTCAGAAGCCCCAATTTTGTATATGACACTTAGGTATTATGATGTCACCTTTTTTGAATTTAATGAAAAATATTTATGATGATCGATTATTATTCTATTTACATGTGTGAAATTTGTTTGTGATATGCTTATGGTCTATGAAACAAATACCAATCTAACACATAGTTAGCATATGTATCAACAACTTGATTAAAATTTCTTGGAACATGAATGTATGTTATACTCTCAAATTGTCGTTCTAGCAATCTAACACGTAAGAATCTTCGTAATAATGTTAGATCCCGAATACGATACAATCTATTAAGTTGTGAAACCACTAACTGTGAATTAAGGAGTACCTCAAGAGAATGAACACCATGTGAAATGGCATCACGCAATAACTCAATAAAGACACTATATTCAACAACATTGTTTGACGAAGGCCATAAACATACGCCTCCTGAAGACAATACTTGACCCGTAGGAGTATAGATCACCCAAGCAGCCGAAGATGAGTTTTGAGTGTGGTGGCTAGCACCATCAGTGAATCCTATGTAAATGGAAGACTCCATCAATATCTTCCATAACAAATGAAAGCTAATCAACAAACCCGATCACCATAAGAAAACCTAACTATGCAATGCAAAACTGTACAATAATATACAAAAATTAGCCCTGGTTGAAGATCATGCATAGTATTTTTTGAGATAGAGCCCATTTCTAGGCTCCGCCAAGGCTGTCCCTTCATAATCAACAAGCTCATAGGAGCCTTTATCTAAAACACGCTTAACCACGTAAGGACCATGCCACATGGGATTAAACTTTCCTGCCCCTAAGGGTTCCTTAGCTTGATCCCACAAAAGGACCAAGTCACCTTCACTAAACCTCTTAGGACGGACAAAGTTATCATACTGAACCTTAACGCGACGCTTGTTAACCTCTAGAGCCACTAAGGCATTTCGGTGCTGCTCATCAAGCTGCTCTAACTGGACCAAACGCTCTTCCAATGTGGAAGTCTCTGGTAAAATTTCCACAGCTAGCTTCAAAGAAGGGATTTCATATTCAACTGGTAATACTGACTCCACCCCATGCACGAGCTGATAGGGAGAATGTCACATGCCCCAATTTTGTAAAATAATGTTATCTTATTTTGATTATATTCCAAGACATTATGTTAAATTTAATGGTAAGTTGAAACTAATGACTCAGCAGAGTTAAGGATGTGGAATGTAATTCTGAATATTAAATTTTAAATAAATAAAAGTGGAGACAACATCTTGGGAGAGTTGTTAAAAAGAGTGTTATTTGTCAAGTTGGTGGAGGAGACTAGGTGGAGAGCAACAAGACAAGTGGCATCATCCTCAAACACTTCCTATGTTGCAGGTGGCAACCTCCCTACATTTGGGGTCATGATCCCCCAAGAAAGTGGGATCAGAGCAGGTGGCTCAATTAATGACAACCAACCCAAAAAGACCTAGGCAATCTTAATAAAAGTACTCAATGTAGAGAGATGAGGCTGCTAATTCGAGGAGAAGAATCATTTAGGTGAATGCACTTCAAGAAATTCATTGGGAAAGAGAAATTTGAAGGAAGGTGTTTGAGGGGTAAACTACAGGAAATTGATCTAGTACAACTTTGTAGCTGAAAGATCTTACTACAGTATGCAGAGTTGGTATTGAGTCTTGGGACTAGTACTTTGTTGTTTGCTCCACCTAGTTCCAGCTAAGGAGACCAGAACAGGCTCAGGGGTCCTAAGGAGTCGCTGTTTGAGCGCTCTCCAGGAGTTGGTAGGGAGGAACTGTTGGAGCAGGGTCCTGTAGCTACAGAAGAAGCTGCTAGTTTTGGCGGAAAGAAGACAGGGCAGAGCTACGACGCCGTAGCACGTTTCCAGCTGGAGAGCAGAGCCGGAAACCATGACTTTTGGGATAGAAAAGTCAAGAAGGCAACGGTACCCGAGCGGCCGAGAGAAGAAAGCTCAACCACTGCATTGAAGGTAGCGGCGGAAGACAGGAGGGCTTAGCGACCCTCATAAAGAAGAAGGAGCAACGAGGCTCAAGCATTGAAGGCGAAGGACAGAAAGAGAAGCGGTGCATAGTACCCATGGTCAGTGCCGGGAAGCATGGAAGACTGCAGAGAAGCTGTGGTGTGACGGGAAGCGACTACCTCAAGGATAGAGAGGACCGACTGTCACTAAGTAGGGTTTGGGTTACTGTTGGGACAGGCCCACAGTGTTGTAATGGCGAGACCTTCGGGCCGCCTATAAAAGCTTGCATTTTGTATTGTAAAGGGTTAGCTAGTCAGCCAGTTAGCTAGTCAGTCAGTTAGTTAGTTGGTCAGTTGATAATTTTGTAGACTCAGGAATCAGTCAGGCAGACTGCGTTGTAACGATCCAGACACCTAGCTTGTCTGTGATTCATTTGAGTCTGTATGTAACCATCCACAGAGAGAACAGAGAGGGAAGGATATTGAAAGAAAGGCAATATAGAGATAGAAATAGACCAGAGACCTGGAAGAGATCTCGCGTTGTGCATGCAGTGCAATAGACTGTGCTAACTTCCCTCAAGATATATAATAGAAGCACAGTTTAGTGGACGTAACTCCCTTCCTGGGGGCGAACCACGTTAAATCTGCGTGTTATGTGTTGTATGAATGTGATTGTATTTGCTTATTGTTACTGGTTATCATGCATGTAATGTTAGTTGCAGTAAGTGAATGTATGTATTGTTCAGCTCATGATAATACAAGAAGATAGAGATAAGTTGAAGTATTTTAGTAAGCTGTTTAAAGACTCCTTTACGTCTTTTTCTAATGACCAGTTAATCACAATATAACTTCTAAGAAGTAGAGTTTCGCACATTGGCACAGTCAACGCTAGGAGCGCAAAGTCGTAGTGGTAAGATATCGCAGAGAGGCGATATCGCACCGGCAGAGGAGCTGCGGTGTACGATACTACGAGCTGAGGGCTTAGTGTTGAGGAGAGGTTGGGTGTTCCGTGGTGCACAGAGATGCGATAAGGTTGGGAATATTGTGAGTAAGTGGAAGTTGTGCGACGCGAGAGGAAATCGTGCGACTTGCGCAGGGTAAAGCATCGCACGGGTAAAAGTGCTGCGAGTAGAAGAGGATGTGCGATGCACAGAGCTAGTTGATCTAGTGGTGCATAGGAGTAAGAAAGAAGAAGTAGGATGCGCAGAACCTGGTCCAAGACACTTGAGTCTTGGCCAACCCATTAGATTCACTTCAGGTGAGACTTCAGATCGCTTCGCGGTCTGTCGCCGAAAGGGCCAGTGAGTTTTGGGTGTTGTTGATTAATTATAGTAAACCTGGGTCTGCCCATGCAATCAACAGGAACGGCCTCCCATTGCTGTTGTCATCCAGCTTTAAAGATAGGTTTCATTATCTTTTAATTTTTGTGTTATATTTTATATTTCTGTGTGAGCAATTAATGAAGAATTATATGTTATGTTGTAAATTATAAAGTTGAAATATCTTAGTTGTTTCAAGGCTGAATCTGTATTGCGATGAAAGATAAATTGTACCTATGTTTTTCCCCATCTAGAGTAATCCAGATTGTACTCTAGCACAGGTAGTGTGTTCAAATAAATGAAGTATGATAGGAATATAAATGAATAGAATATTTATGTTTTTAGAGTATTGAAATGTTTCCTATCAGTAGATAGTTGTTTTCTAGAAAGTTTATTAATTTGTTTTGTAGAGATGTTGTCAGAACTAGACTGTGTGTTTTAAATATCATAAAAGAACAAAAATATTATTATTTACTGACAGTAGTTTGTTAATTATATAATTCATTTCCTACACAGTATCTACTTCTATAAACTGTACATTTATATTGAAAAAGAAGAACTAGTATTACTAAATGAATGTTTATGTTTATCATCTAAGAAAAAAAACAGTACAAATAGTTTATCTCTTTTCCTTTAGTGCTAACTAATCTTCCTGCAACTATCTGAACTCTAATTAACAACTTGATAAATAATACAGTATTCTTTTCTTAGCATTAATAACTAAAGGACAATAGTAACTTAGGTTTAAATTAATATTAATAAGAAACTGTTCTTATACATTTGCAAACAGTATAGATGTAAAGAATATTAACAGGTAGGAAAGTTCTTCTATTCTTTCAGTAAGTCTACAGAAACAATTGTATTAAATAACACAAATATTACAGACTGCTCTCAGTCGTAATTATTATACAAATAAATACCAACATAAACTTAAGAAGAGATATTATACATAGATAATAATATTATAAATACAAATAATATTATTATTATCATTAAACAGTGATGTTTATAAACCATTAATTCATAAAAACAAACTCAAGAAAACTGTGTAACAGTAATCAAATTTACTGTTAGGAATTATGATCCAAAATGTAATAATTAGAAGATTAGTTTAATAAATGTAAAAGGGCATCTACACACTCACGTGATTATGTGAGGTGTCCTTTAGTTAGTTTCAGTAACGGTAAATTAGTTGTTACTCTTTAGATATTTAAATCCATCGAGTTTTCCATGTGAGGTAATCTTTCGGGATTTAGCCCTCACATCTCTGTGATGTAATTATTTTCCTTCTTTAATAAAATTATGTGTCTGAGGACACTTTGTCAAAATGGTATCAGAGCACGCGGTTGAAGCTTGGTCTAGTTGGAACCTGATTGGAAGATGCTAAAGGTTGTTTGAAGAAGGTCATATTCATGGTTTTGGAATAGCAAAATTTTAACCGTAAGTTATTGCTTCCTATTCTTTTGTGCTAAAACACATTTAAAAAAAAAAAAGATCTATGCAGAAAAGAAGTTCTTTTCTGAGAGAGTAAAATATTTTCTTTTAAGGAAACGTTATTTAAATTTTTTGGAAGCGAATTTAAAAATATATATATATAGTTGGTGTTGAAGAGAGAGACTAAGCATAGAGTCCAGCGTAGGCGTGAAAGAGTTCACCATCCAGCGTGAAGAGAGAACCTGTTTGTTCAGCGTAGAAAGAACCAAGTGTTAATGTTTTTGGAGGAGAAGTTAAAGACGAATCCAAGCATACACTAAACAATAGTGTGAAGTTTTGGAGTTCAGCGTGGAGGCTTAAAGACCAATTCGATCCAGCCCATGAGATACGAGCCCCCTGTGATCAGACAAAGCCTGGATAGCGTGGAAGTTAAAGTTTGAAGAGAGTAAAACCCAACGTGAAGACCAGCAGCACGTGAAAGTTCACCCTCCAGCATCTGCGTTGAAGTAGTGGAGGAGGATAACACCATCTGCGTTGAAGAAAGACCAAGACCAGAACATTTAGCATTTACACCAGCATAGAACAATCGGCGTTGAAGAGAGAATAGTAAAGATCGGCGTGAATCTGGAATCAACATCAACGTTAAAGAGAAGTTGGGCGTTGAAGAGAGAATAGTAAAGATCAGCGTGAATCTGGGAGCAACATCAACGTTAAAGAGAAGTTGGTTATATTTTTTTTTTTATTTAATTCACTTTTACGTAAAGTGAAAAGTGAATTAACTTTTTTATTTGGAGAGATAATTTCATTTACGTTTATGTAATTGAAAAGTAAATTAAGTTTTTTAAAGTGAAAAGTGAATTAAGTTTTTTCTATTTTTGGAGATTTTATATTTCAAAAAAAAAAAGAGGGGGTGGAGAAATAAAATTTAAATAACAAGGGTTATTTTTGGAGTTGATGGGACTAGAACTTATAACCTTTGAATCAACAATATTGTATCTCTCCAATTCACCTATTAAGATTTGTTATTTTTCGGAGTGATAAGGTGTAATTTTTTATTGGGCATTGGAGTAATAAGGAGCATTGTTGGTGTCATAAGGAGTACTTGTATTTTCACTCAAGGTTTGATTAGAGCAAAGTGAAGCTCTATCAAATTCTTTTCTTGAGGCTATAAGTGGGTCAAGGCCAAGCCCCTATAGCTTTCTTTTGCATGGTGTGTTGTGTTTCTTGTTGATGAATAATTTTCTTTTTTCATGTTGGTGGTGATATTTTTGCATATTGATGATATAAGGTGATTGTTTATTCTGGTGACATAAGGTGCTTTCTTTTTTTAATTCTTGGAGCTATAAGATTTGCATAATACACATCTTCTGGAGTTATAAGGTGTTTATTTTTTTTACAATGTCTAAAGTTATAAGTCTTTTTAATGAATTTGACAAGTTGGAAGGATCGAAAAATTATAAAGTTTGGAGTCGTCATATTCAAAGCACTCTTATTTACAATGAATTGTGGAAGGGTGTCTGTAATGCTCAGCCTACCAAACCAACTAATCCTGATCAGCTTGCAAAGTGGGAACTAAAAGATGAAAAGGCCTTAGCTTTGATTCACAGTATTGTTTCTGATGATATTTATGTGCATATTGAAAATAGTTCTGATGCATGGTCAGCTTGGAAGACATTGAAAGATTTATTTGATTCTCGGAGTGAAGCTAAGAAAATTGATCTTCAATTAAAATTGTTTCAACAAAAATTGTCTTTAGGAGGTGATGTCATGGAGTGCATTTCTAGATTGAAAAATATTAAACAAGAAATTTCAAGAGCTGGTTTTGGTAAAATTGAGGATAGCATGATGGTGACTATTTTGATCGCAGGATTTCCTGAGACATATAAGAATTTTTTGGAAACTTTACAAATTACAAATAAATTGGATAAAATTTCTTTTGATGAACTAAGTGAATTACTTGCCACACATGACAAAACTTTTGGTAAAACAAAGCAAGAAGGAGAAGATGTTTTGGTTGCAAGTACTAGCAAACAGTCTTCAGGTAATCATCAAAAGGGAAATGATCAGAAATCTTTTCAAAATTCAAACAGAGGTCATGGTCAGGGTTTTGGAAGAGGAAGAGGCTGCGGAAGAGGAAGAGGAAGAAATCAAGGAAGAGGTTCTAAAGAATCTGAAAGTACACAATCACAGTTTTCTGGAAGAGGAAGAGGTTCAGAAAACCAACAGGTCTTTGGAAGAGGAAGAGGTAATAAACATGTCACATGTTTTCATTGTAATAGAGTTGGACATTATGCTTCAGACTGTAGAGTTTCATTTGAAAAAATTCTAAAAGAAAGAGAATCTAAAGAATCTTCATCAGTGGCACATTATGCTCATGCAAACGATAGTGAAAATTGTGAATATGTCTTTACAGCACTTGGACAATCAGAATCAATGGATTTTGTTCAAGTTCATCAGTTGGAATCAATGAATTTTGTTCAATCTTCTTATTGTTTTAAAACAAGATGCTTGGATTATGGATACAGGGGCTACTCAGCATATGACATACAGGAAAGATTTCTTTTGGAGTTATGAAGATTGTCATTTAAATTCAATTTTTTTTGCAGATGATTCTATTCATTTACCACAAGGAAAAGGAACAGTTAAGGTTGATTTGCCTGGAATTGGAGAAAGATTGATTTCTAATGTTTGGTATGTGCCTACATTTAAGAAAAATTGGTTGTCTTTAGTTGTCATTCGCCAATTAGGACATCAAATTATAATGGAAGATGGTATCCTTTTGGTTAATTCAAAAAAGGATGCATACAAAACAGTTATGATAGGTTATGAAGATGGAAAGCTTCTTAGGATGAAGGGAACAGTCATTCCTAGATCAAAGGAACATTTGAAGGAATTTGCAGGTTTAGTTGAAACTGATGTTTCACCTATCAGATTGTGGCACATTATTTTTGGGCACTTGAATGTTGATAGTCTTGTACAACTTCAACAACAAGGAATGGTAAAGGGGTTGCCTACTTTTCGGAAGGAAAATGCAAAGTGTGAAGCTTGCATTTATGGCAAACAGAGAAGGATAACTTTTTCAAAAAGCACTTGGAGAGCAACAAGGAGATTACAGCTTGTTCATAGTGATGTTTGTGGTCCTTTGGAAACTTCACTTGGTGGTTGTAAATATTTTTTGTTGTTTATTGATGATTTTGGCAGGATGGTTTGGGTGTATTTTTTGAAGGAAAAATCAGAAGTGTTAGAAAAGTTTCAGTCATTTCAAAATTTGGTTGAAACAACAACAAAGGAAAAGATTGCTACTTTGAGAACTGATAATGGTGGTGAGTTTACATCAAATCATTTTTTTACTTATTGTCAGGAAAAAGGGATTAAAAGACAATTGACCAATTTTTATACTCCACAGCAAAATGGAGTATCATAAAGGATGAATCAGACTTTATTAGGCATGGCTAGAGCAATGTTATTTTTCAAAGGGTTGAAGTCATGTTATTGGGCAGAAGCAGTTCATACAACAGTTTATTTGAGGAATCGATCTCCTTCATCATCACTTGATGGAATAACTCCTTTTGAGGATTGGTATGGATTCAAACCTATGGTCAAACATTTGAGAGTTTTTGGTTCAGTTTGTTATGCACTTGTCCCAAAAGAAAAGTGAAAGAAGTTAGAGTATAGAAGTGTTAAGTGCATGTTGATTAGTTATTCCGATGAGAAAAAGGGGTATAGGCTTCTGTCAGATGAAAAGTTTATTGTTAGCAGGGATGTGATTTTTGATGAAACAGAAAGTTTAAGTGTAGAAGAGGTTGAAAAACAACTTAGTCACTTAGAGAAAAAAGTAACTAAGGAAAAATTAAGGATGCAACACTTAAACAAGACAAGGAATGACCAATGGTTTGATCTCACTTTAGAAGTACAGGATGATGAACAGGTTGAAGACACCTTGGAACAAGTTGAAGATACTTTGAATTCTTCACAAGTTAACTTGGATGATTCAAATCAAGTTAACATTGAAAAGAAGAAACCAAAATGGGCAACTAAGTTACTTCAAGATGTTAAGTCTGATGAAAAAGGCAAAACAGGTACAAGGAGTTCTAATATGGGTTCAGAAAATTTTGCTCTTTTAGTTGTTGAACCAACTACTTTTAATGAAGCCGTTGAGTATGATGAATGGAAAATGGCCATGCAAAGTGAGTATGATACAGTAATGAATAATTAGACTTGGAAAATTGTTGATTGTCCACATGATGTTAAACCCATTGGTTGTAAGTGGGTTTACAGAATCAAATACAAAGCAAATGGAGATATTGATAAATATAAGGCAAGATCGGTGGCAAAGGGTTTTGCTAAGAAAGAAGGGATTGATTATGAAGAAACTTTTGCTCCAACAACGAAATGGAATACTATTAGGATTGTGCTAGCTTTAGCTGCACAAAATGGATGGAAAGTACATCAAATGGATGTAAAAAGTGCATTTCTAAACGGTGATTTGCAAGAGGATGTTTATATGACTCAACCTCCTAGTTTTGAGGTTCTAGGGAAATAAAATCAAGTTTGTAAACTGGTTAAGGCATTGTATGGATTGAAACAAGCTCCCAGAGCTTGGTATGCAAAAATGGATGCCTACCTACAGAAAGTTGGTTTTCTTCGTAGTGAGTTAGATGATACTTTGTATGTTCGAATCCAGGAAAACAACTTAGTCATCTTGGTTATGTATGTTGATGATTTTCTCATAACAGGTAACAATAATGATCATATATTTCAGGTTAAGAAAGAACTTCAAACAGGTTTTGAAATGACAGACTTGGGATTACTTCATTACTATTTTGGAGTTGAAGTAAAGCAGCAGGAAGGAAGTATATTTGTTTCTCAAGCTAAGTACATTTCTGGATTATTGAAGAAGTTTGGAATGGAGGAATGTAAACCAACGATTACTCCCATGGAGCAAAATTTAAAACTTTCTAAGTTTGAAGGGGGGGGAACTTGTAAATTGTACTGGATATAGACAGTTAATTGGATGTTTCATTTACTTGATGAATACTCATCCTAATATATCTTATGCAGTCAGCATACTTTCCATATATATGCAGGAACCTAGAGAAATTCATTGGAATGCAGCAAAAAGGGTGTTAAGGTATCTTCAAGGAACAAAGGATTTTGGACTTGAGTGTAAAAGAAAAAAAAATTTCAAGCTTGTTGGCTATTCAGATGCGGATTTTGCTAGAGATGTTGATGACAGGGCATCTACTTCAAGTTACTTAATGAATATGGGATCAGCTGCAGTGGCATGGAGTTGTAAAAAGTGGGATACAATTGCAAATTCTACAGTAGAAGCAGAATATATTTCAGCTTGGGAAGCCGCTTGTGAGATAGTTTGGTTAAGAAGGATTTTGCACGACCTCAAAGTTGATCAGAAACAAGCAACTTCATTATTTATTGATACTCAGTCAGCAATCAAGTTAGCCAAAAATCCTGTTTTTCATTCAAAAACGAAGCATTTGGATACTAAGTATCATTACATTCGGGCTCTCATCGTCAAACAAATCATCAAGCCAAAGTATTGTCCATCAGAAGATCAAACTGCAGATATTTTTACAAAATCTCTTGGAAGGGTCAAATTTGATAAGTTTAGAAATGAACTTGGTATTTGTTCAAAAGAATTTTTGGATCAAAGGGGGGATTGTTAGGAATTATGATCCAAAATGTAATAATTAGAAGATTAGTTTAATAAATGTAAAAGGGCATCTACACACTCACATGATTATGTGAGGTGTCCCTTAGTTAGTTTCAGTAACGGTAAATTAGTTGTTACTCTTTGGATATTTAAATCCATCGAGTTTTCCATGTGAGGTAATCTTTCGGGATTTAGCCTTCACATCTCTGTGATGTAATTATTTTCCTTCTTTAATAAAATTATGTGTCTGAGGACACTTTGTCATTTACAAGATAATAACATAGGAAATAATACTCTATAAAAATTAAAAAGGGAATAAACCCTAGCTCATATTCTGAGTGTAATCTATAAGTATTTTTAAATACTGTAGTAACTTAGGTTACACATAAGGTAGTTCTTTTAAAACTATTAACTAAAAATGTTATGCACATTTACAAGATAATAACACAGGAAATAATACTCTATAAAAATTAAAAAGGGAATAAACCCTAGATCATATTCTGAGTGTAATCTATAAGTATTTTTAAATACTGTAGTAACTTAGGTTACACATAGGGTAGTTCTTTTAAAACTATTAACTAAAAATGTTATGCACCAAAATAAACTACAATACTGATTAACCTGTATAAATGTATTTATAAGAGAAACCGTGCTTTTCTTTTGATAACAACATACATCTATAGAAATAAATGTCAAGGTTAAAACCCTTAAAACTATTACATTACAAGTATCAAAATATTAAACCAAATTTACATCAAATATGTAACCATCAATAACCAGTTTAATAATCTACTCACAGTCCTTTAAGGACAAATAGAATAAAGTAGAAAAACAGTATAATTAATATAACAAGAATAGTATAAATCAAAACAAGGGTTTTTATAGGACAAACCCTAATCCACAACTTCAATCAAAACAAGTAAGATTTAAGTTACGACTGTAAGTATCAGCCTTAAAATTTTAATTATAAAACCCTTACAAAGTACTGAACTGAGTTTAAAACTTCATTATATTCGAGAAGGGTAAAAACCCTAGAATTACACAGAGTATCGTATAAACTTCTGTCAACCAAAATGAGTTTACAACTGTACTGCCATTACAAAATTTACAAACTTAAACCCGACTGTGAAGCCAAATATTTGACTAAGTACAGTTCACAATACAAATCGAGTCTACCCTAGCAAGGGTTTGGATTTAAGTATTTTCACAACAAACTGTAAAAATGTTAAAACAATAACATAACTCGTGACGAGACGAGAGAGGGTTTTTCCAAAACCCTGGGCGAGTCCAACGACCACTCGAACACTAAGAGAGTGAGAATCCATCATTCGAACCACCGGGCTTACTCGAGTTTGAACCACGAGCCACGGCCTTTGCAAGGGGCTGTCTTTTCTTCCTTGTACAAGCTTCACAGCGGTGAGCACCTGCAGCAAAGCATCAAACCACTGTCAGTGAAACAAATTACTTGTTAAAGCATGAAAACAATCTATATATACTTGCAGTAGGTAAAATAAATTCCAATATGATAATCCCCTATCAATGGGAGACAAGCCAAGCAACCCTAGAGCCAGCGTAAACTATGGGACATAAATGATATTGGTTAGGTTTTCGTAGCTATATATATTTTCCAGGCATGGATAGAAATCAACCACGTAGCAAACAAATTTATCCATGCAGCGAGGGTCGTGTCCTATAGTTCTTGCATGGAAACAATACTCCAATTATTTGATTATTGAAGCGTGGAGTAAACCTTATTGTCAACCCAAATAATTTGCAATCCAAATCATTAATCATTTGCACAATGTCTTATGTTAGCATAATGACAAATTTATCAACGTGGGGGTTACGTTGACCAAGCTAATAGTGTTAATCATAAATCTTAGTTTAAAGCCCGATTTGGATTATGCATTAATCCCTTTCTACCAATAATATTATATTGTTATATAATAACATCACCATAACGATATAATTGGTTGCACAACTATTCTCTAAACATTGTTTTAATAAGATAGAAATCATTTAATTTATGTCTTGTTTATAGATAAGGTCAAAGTTTAAGTCTTTAATATAGACATAAAAGAGTTCATGATAGCTATTAAATGGCTATAGTTTCTCTAGTAGCAAAGATAAACTATAGCTTATGCATAGTAAACCTTTTGCAATAAGAATATTACAAGTCTAAACTTTATAAATAGCACCTTGTAATAATGCAAAGGAATATAAAGACTAGCTTAAAATACGTTATAATAACACACTATTTGTAGATTGAATGTCTATTGAACAAATAGATTATGCATATCTATGAAATTTACATGAACTGATAACTCAAATAGCATCAAAGCTTTGAAGTAGTACAAAGCTGAAGGTAAGAATATTATCATGAAATTCTATCACATAGTTTAAGCGAAAATACTTTGATAGAGTTTGGAGTATAACCCAACTTGGTTTTATTCTCGTTCAGAATGTCTAGTGGACAGTAAGGTAATTATAGAAGTAAACCTGATAACCGGAATAGGAATGACCCTATTGGATCCAAAAGTTACTAGAACCACAGAGTTAGACTTGGAAATAAAATAGAGGTAACCATGAGCTCATATAGAAGGGCATGATGGTTGTAGTTTTACAATCGAAGGTTTTTATTGTCCAAAAGATAACAGGCTGTAAGTTATCTTGTAGAAAAAAAATGAGGGTCAATAATTACACAGGAAAAATAAGATACTATTGCATAAATACTGACAATAACAATGTTTATAAATATTACAAATTACTTAGACTAAAAGTAGAATTACTTGTACTGAGATTCTAATATTTAGAGTCGCAAACATGTTGTACTATCGTTTCTTATTTCCAAACTTGTTTACTTGAAAAACTGAAGAACGCCAAATGGTTTTACCTTACAGGAGCTGTCTAGAGTTTAGCAGCTTATTTACTAAGCTTTTTTAATTGCAAATAAAATACTGCTGACACTAAAAAGATCTTTTAAAATATACTCGATCGATCATACCTGTAAACTTGTAAGAAACAGTATTCATCTGCGTTAGCACGATTGCTAATTAAGCCCCGAATTCAAAAGTAGATTCCACCTACTTGACATAAAAGAACTAATTAGTAAACTGAAGCAAACAACACACAAAAATATTTTATTCTTGATACAAAAAAGAAACTATTAAGTTATTAATTTAGAATTTAGTGAAACTAATTACTCGACTGTTTCTTTTATGCAAACTGTTAGCTGATAGTAAACCGCAGGTTTTAGCATTTATTGTTATCTCAAAATTTTAAATTTTTGTCTAAATTTGGGGTTCTAACATGTGGTATCAGAGCACAAGGTTCAAACACTAGGCCTTGATGCAGCCCAAATAGCTTTCATAAAACAGTAAATTAAATTATTATGCTAACGTATTTTATTTTTAAAATGTTATTCAACAGATAATTGTCTTTTTCTGAAGTTTAACAGGAAGGTATGGAAAGGCTGGAAGAGTATGCACAGGAGGAGTCTCCAGCTACAAAAATAGGAAATTTACCCAGAGATCCTATACTAGAGGATTTAACTACAAATTCCTCAGAGCTGTTACAGACTGTAAAAGATTTGAAAACTGAAATGGAGTCTATAAAGAGAGAGAATGAAAGGATTCTGAGAGCTCAAGAAGAGCTGAATCAGATCCTAATGGAAAAGTTTCAAACTGAGGGTAGGGGTAGAAGGGCAAAATCTGAAGATGCCAGTCATCAACAAAAATTTAAAAAGATGAAGCATACAAAAACTGAAAGTAGTTCGTCGTTTGAAGTGTTTGGTGAATGACAAAGTTACCATGCTACTAGTGACAGTAGTGATGATGATCTGTATGTCAAGAAGAGGAAATACAACCTTATGAGGAAATTTCAGGGGAATTCAAAAAGATAAAACCACCAACTTTTAATGGAGAGACTGAGAAGGGGGAGGAAGTTGAGTCCTGGTTGTCCGAGATGAAGAAGTACTTCCAAATATATAATTATTATAACCAGTTAAAGGATAGGATGGCTATATATAACCTTTCAGGAAAGTCTGATAATTGGTGGCAGGACTTGAAGAGAGTTAAAGGTATAAAAGAGAAAGAAGTTAATTGGAGTACCTTTAAGCAGTATTTTAAAAAGAAATTCCTGTCTGAGTAGTATTACGAGGAAAGAGCTAAGGATTTTTATGAACTGAAGTTAGGTTCAATGACAACGAAGGATCTGAACAACAAGTTCTTAAGTCTACTTAGGTATGTACCCTACCTTGTAGATGAGAAACCAAAAGTACAGTGATTCCTTAGCTGTCTACCGTATCATATTAAAGATAGAATTGAATATGATAACCCAAAGACCTTGGAGGAAGCTATAAGGAAGGCTAACTTTTGTTTTGAGCAGAATCGGAAGAAAGAAAGCTTAGCCAACTGGAAGGATAAGAAAAATAATAATCAGATTGAATCTAAGAAGAATGATTTTGTGCCTAACAGAAATTTTAAGAACAATAAGGCCAAAAACTATTCTAATAACAAGAATTTCCAAGGAAATATGAATAGTACACCCAACAATCAGAACAATTTTAAAGGTAAGGAAACTGTAAATAATCATGGAAACTTTACCAAGAATTTTGAGCGTAAAGAGCCTGTCAAGTGTTGGGAATGTAATGGCCCACACTACGCTTTAGTCTGTCCAAACCGGAAGAAGACTGTTAGCAACATTCATACTATACAGGAAGAGATGACCGTTGGGGAACTAGCAAGGGGCATGCTCAGAATCAACACAGCCTTGGAGAATTGACAAGATGAATATCAGACTTCCATGGTGGAAGTAGAAGGTATGATTAATCAGACCCCTGTAACTATTTTAATTGATCCAAGAGCTAGTCTCAGTTATATTGCACCTCAGAGAGTGGAAAAATGTAAGTTATATGTCGATAAGTTTGAGAATTCATGGTTAGTTCAGTTAGCCACTGGGGCTAAAAGAAAAGTAACTTGTTTTGTGAAAGAATGTGCTTTACTTATGGATAAATTTGAAACTGTTGTTAAACTTAATGTTTTGCCACTTGGCTCATATGATTTGTTGATTGGTATGGACTGGTTATAACAACATAGAGTAATTTTAAACTGTTATGATAAAACTTTCACATGCTTAAACAGTGATGAACAACTAGTAAATGTTAAGGGCATTCCTAGAAAAACTACGGTAAGGCAGATTTCTGCTTTACAACTTAAAAGAGCTGTTAGAAAAGGATGTAAAGCTTACACAGTAACATTTACAGATGAAGAAAGTAAAATTAAAATAGATAAGTTAAAAGTAGAAGACATCCCTGTTTTAAAAGAATATGTTGATGTATTCCCAGAAGAAATTCTGGGATTACCTCCGAAAAGGGAATTGGATTTCACCATTGAGCTAGTACCGGGTACAGTGCCTAGCTCAAAGGCCCCTTATCGAATGAACATATTGGAACTTAATAAATTAAAATCGCAATTAAAAGAGTTAATTGATAAAAAGTATATTCGACCAAGTGTGTCTCCCTGGGGGGCACCTGTCATCTTTGTTAAGAAGAAAGAAGGAACTATGCAATTATGCATAGACTACCGTCAGCTAAACAAGATGACTATCAAAAATGGATATCCATTGCCTCGCATAGATGATTTGTTTGATCAACTACATGGAGCCACGGTGTTTTTGAAAATATATTTAAGGTCTGAATATCATCAAGTGAGAATTAAAGATGAATACATCTTCAAGACAGCCTTTAGAACAAGATATGGTCATTACGAATTTGTCGTAATGCGATTCGGGCTTACTAACGCCCCAACTATCTTCATGTGTTTAATGAACAACATAATTCATAAGTATTTAGATAAGTTTGTGGTCGTGTTTATCGACGAGATTCTAATCTATTAAAAAACTGAAGAAGAACATAAAGAACATCTAAAAATTGTTTTGCAAGAGTTGCAAGAACATCAACTCTTCACAAAGTTGAGTAAGTGTGACTTCTTCAAGGATAAGATTCAGTATTTAGGTCACGTAATGACCAAGGAAGGAATTTCTGTAGATCCTGAAAAGATACGGGCAATCGAATATTGGCCGGTTCCTAAAGATGTGACGGATGTTAGATCTTTCATGGGAATTACCGGTTACTACTGGAGGTTCATTGAAGGCTTCTTGAGGATAGAAAATCTGATAACTTCCTTGCAAAAGAAAGGAAAGAAGTTCGACTAGAACCAGAAATGTGAAGAAAGCTTTAAGAAGTTAAAAACCTTATTAACCAACACACCTATTTTAAGAATAGCGGATTCTAATAAAGAGTTTGTAGTATGCATTGATGCTTGTAATGAAGGCTTAGGCGGTGTTCTGACTCAAGAAGGGCATGTTATTGCCTATGAGTCTAGAAAGTTAAAATTTCACGAAAAGAATTACGCAACATATGATCTGGAACTAGCAGCTGTAATACACGCCTTAAAGATGTGGCGACATCACCTACTTGGAAGAAAATTTGTTTTAATGACTGATAATAAAGGATTGAAATATCTTTTAGATCAGCCTAATTTAAATGCTAGACAAGCTAGGTGGTTAGATTTCTTAAGCGAGTATGATTTTGAAATCCAACATATAAAAGGTAAATAAAATAAAGTTGTTGATGCATTAAGTAGGAACGCAAGGCTGAATTTTGCAACAACAATCAACACTTATGTTTCAGACTTAGATGAACAGCTTAAAGAAGGAGTAAAACAAGATGAAATTTATCAGAATTTGCAAGCTAAAGCTAAGGAAAACCCCACAGAAAACTTAATAAAAGGTTACAGTTTAAATGAAAAAGATTTTTTACTGTATAAAGATAAATTGTATGTACCTAACGTACCTAAGGTCAAGTTGTTAATTCTGGATGAAATCCATAAAACACCATATTCAGGTCATCCAGGTTATCAAAAGACTATAACCATGCTAAGAAAAGAGTATTTTTGGCCAAATATGAAAACTGAAGTAGCTGAATATATTGCAGGGTGTTTAAAATGTCAACAGGTAAAAACCAAACACCAACACCCAGCTGGTTTGCTACAGCCTTTACCTATCCCTAGCTGGAAATGGGAAGTGATTAGTCTAGATTTTATTACTGGACTGCCTAGAAATCAAAATCAGAATGATTCTATTATGGTAGTGGTTGATAAGTTAAGCAAGGCAGCTCATTTTATACCTGTTAAAACTACTTACAAGGCTGCCAATATAGCTAATATTTTTCTAAAGCAGATTTTTCGATTACATGGAGTACCAAAAGTCATAATCTCAGATAGAGATCCTAAGTTTACAGGAACTTTTGGAAGTCCTTGTTTAAAGGATTAAATACAACATTGAATTTCAGTACTTCTTTCCATCCTCAAACAGATGGAAAAACTGAAAGGGTAAACCAGGTACTAGAAGATTTATTGAGAATGTATGTGAAGGATCAACCAGGTAAGTGGTAGGACTATTTACATCTAGTAGAATTTGCATGTAATAATAATTATCAGACATCAGCCAGATTTAGTCCATTTGAAATTTTATATGGACAAAAATGTAATACTCCTATCTCTTGGAGTAATCCGGTAGATAGATTGGTATTAGGTCTAGAACTGTTGAAAGAAATGGAATAAATTGTGAAACAAGTGCAGGGAAATCTGAAAGTGGCACAGGATCGGCAGAAAAGTCAAGAAGACTTGAAAAGAACTCAAAAGGAGTTTCAGGTAGGTGAACATGTGGTCATCAAGGTAAGGCCCAAAAAGAGCTCTCTAAGATTGGGAAGTTGTGCAAAATTGGCACCTCATTACTGTGGCCCATTTGAAATTGTGTCAAAGATTGGTCAAGTAGCTTATCAATTGGCATTACCACCTAACTTAAGAGTACATAATGTTTTTCACATTTTTGTTTTAAAGAAATATGTTCATGGTGTTAGAATAATCAACCCATAGTTAGCTACCTTAGACATTAATTAATCCAATTTTTGTCTTATTTGCATAGTTTCCATATTCCACCTTATGCAAGTTGTCCTCCACACATCGATAGTGGTCAAACTTGATAAATTTGAGTCATGGAGTGATTGGGAAACCTACTGGAATCAAATATGCTTTATTCCTGGCCTCCCTAGTGCATGTCTGCTTTCTCTGCTTCATTGCCTGCTTTTTCTGAGTTTTAAGGCAATTAGGAAAGTTTGACTAGGTGAAGTTAACTTGTTTTATGTCCTCATCATCCTCCACTCTTTTATCATATGAAAAACATGTATGAGTTGTCCTTCCACCATCTATTATCTTACCTAATTTCTTTTTCCAATTCGTGAGCTCCTAGACAGATTTGGAATGTGCTTTATGCACCTATGGGGGATTTGCTTAGATTTAGTAAGCCTACTTTTGACTAAATTCGAATGGCATCTTCATGCATTCAAATATCTCATGTAATTATTTATTGTGGCAGCCTATGACTTCATAGGTTTGGCTATTGTACACTTATTCAATACAGATTAGTGTTCAGCTCCATATTCAGTCTCTTTTGTGAGTAATTTGCATGTGTAATTGGCAATTGTTGTGAGTGTAATTGTTCCAACACTCGGGTTCAATTTACACATGGTATCAAAGCCTTTGTAGATTGATTTCTCTCCTTCCAATTTGTTTTGCAGGTTCGACATCATTGACTGGGAGCATTCTGCTGACTGAAGGGACAATTTCTTAGCTATGGATCAATCTTAGAAGATCATCTTGACTCCATTTAACTTATTTGAATGGAAAGCAGAGATGGAGATACTGTTGAGAGTGAAAGGCCTCTACAGAGTGACTATGGCAACAAAAGCAGAGCCCAATGTAGCTGCAAAGAAGATTAAATGGCACAACAGGAGGGATGAGGCCTATGGTCTCCTGTGTCTGAGCATATCTAGAGACCTCCTTTTCCATCTTGATGGATTGACATCACCGAATGAAGTATGAGAGAATCTTGTTGATATTTTTGGAAAGAAAGATGAGATGAGGGGACATCAAATTGAAAATGAATTGATCTCCCTGAGTCCAAATAGCTTTGAATCCCTGCAACTCTATTTTTCCAAGTTCAAAGCACTTGTTTTGTAGCTAAAACAATGTGGGATCGAAAAGAAGGATGATCAGCTGGTCTTGGCCATACTCTCGAAGATTGGCCCTGACTATTCAGTGTTTGTTTCGACCTTCTATGCCACAAAGTTGACAGCTCGAGCCTAGAAAATGCCTATCCTTGCAGATTTCATGGAATCTCTCACACAAGAACAAGATAAATTGGTGATGATGGGCACCATCAAACCATCCAAATACCAAGATATGGTTGCTGGATATTCGAGGGTGGATTCAAAAAGCAAGAAGAAAGCTAAAAATCCACCTGAGCAAAAGAGAGACAAGAACAAGTCTCCAAAGGAGCCTCAAGGTTCCAAGAAGAACCCCCAGAAGAAGAAGAACAAAGGAGAAATGAGCAAGTGTGCATACTACAGTAAGGAAAATAATTCTAAAATCTCCTGCATGAAGAATCAAATAGACATGCTAACCCAACTCTTGGAGAAGAATGGAATCTCCCTTCCAGACAGCTCAAAGAAGAGGGAAGGAGGATCAAATTTAGAAGACAGAGAGAGCGTTCATGCATTGGTTGCTGGCACATCAAGCTCACCTAGTTTCATCATTGATTCTGGAGCTTCAAGACATATGGTTTCGACCAAGGAGGCATTCACCTCACTTGACATGTCGAAAGGTCCACCAATAGTACTGGGAGATGACTCTCTCACTGAAATTTTGGGCAAAGGGAGGATTGATCTTGACCATGGTAAGTTCAACAATGTGTTGTATGTTCTAGGTCTTGCCTCTAACCTCTTATCAGTGTATCAGATGACCCACACAGGGTCTCCAAAGAAGGTCATATTCTCCCCTGATGAAGTTGAGATCACAGAGATCTCAAGTGGTAAAGTCATTGCAAAAGGAGTTGAAAATCACACTTCGAAGGTATACATTTTCTCACACTTCCTACCCTACTCAAACCCCTGTTCTCTTCCAATTCATGCTAATGAGGAAAGAAAGCTTTGGCATGAAAGATTTGGCCACCTAAATTACAAGTATCTTTCTGATCTTAGTGAAAAAGAAATGGTCATAGGGTTACCAAAGATTAAGTTTTCCAAAGGAGTCTGTCAAGGTTGCATCCTAGGAAAACACCCAGAGCATAAATTTGAGAGAGCTAGTCATGAGAGAACCTCTGCACCTCTTGAGTTGATCCACAATGATGTTTCTGGCCCATTTCCTCATATGTCAATGAGTCTGGCCAAATATTCATTGACATTCATAGATGAATTTTCCAGGTATTGCTGGGCTTACTTCCTGAAACACAAGTCTGAAGTTTTTGGCCTCTTCAAAGTCTTTAAGGCTTTGGTTGAAAACTAATCTGGGAGGAAACTCAAGGTCCTTAGATCTGATAATGGTGGTGAGTATGTCAAGTCTAAGTTTATTCAATATTGTGCAGATGTAGGTATTCAGATGCAACATTCTATCCCTCACACACCACAACAGAATGGTGTTGCTGAGAGGAAGAACATATCACTGAAAGAGATGGTAACCTGCATGATGGAGGCTAAGACTTTTCCACCAAAGTACTGGGCCAAAGCTATAAACTGTGTAGCCTATATCCAGAATAGGGTGCCTCATAAATAGCTTGATGGTATGACTCCTTTCGAAGCATGGAGTGGGCACAAGCCAGATGTGACCCATCTCAGGATTTTTGGCTCAAGGGCTTGGGCTAGAATTCCAACAGAAAAGAGGAAGGCTTTGTAGCCCCAAAGCTAAGAGTGTCTATTTGTTGGGTACTCTGAATATTCAAAAGGGTACAAGCTGATCAATTTGAGCACAAACAAATCCTTCATTGAAAGGTGTGTTCAGTTTCAAGAAGAGCCCCTAGCAGTAGTGGAAGTTGGAGAATACTCTTCACCACCAGAACCTCTAAATGTAAGTGAAGAGGTAGTTGAAGATGCTGATTTTGATATTTATGATAATGATGATTTGATTGCAGATCCTAACAGTCCTACAAGACCAAAATGGGAAGCCAAGACCATTCATGCAGTTGGAGAACTAGCTGGAAATCCTAATGATCCTAGGAGGACTAGATCTCAGTTTGAGAGTGCTCTGTGCATGAAAGATCCTATGTTTGTAGAAAAGTGCTATCTGATGATTCAATCAGATCCAAAAACATATGAATATGTAGCAAAAGATCCAATATGGCAAATAGCCATGGAAGAAGAGTTCAGCTCACTCCAGAAGAGCAACACTTGGGAGCTAGTTGATCTTCCCCCAGGGAGGAAGCTAGTTCAATGTAAGTGGGTGTACAAAACCAAATTTTCTGATGATGGTTCACCTATAAAGTACAAGGCCAGATTGGTAGCTAAGGGCTACTCATAGGTTCATGGCATAGACTACAATGAGACCTTTGCACCAATGGCAAAGATGGACTCCATCAGGCTAGCCTTAGCCATTGCAGCTTCAAAGCAATGGGAGGTACACCACATGGATGTGAAGTATGCTTTCCTGAATGGAGATCTCACTAAAGAGATATACATGCAGCAGCCTCAAGGATTTGCTACTAACCCATCTCTTGTGTGCAGGCTAAAGAAGTCATTGTATGGGCTTAAGCAAGCCCCCAGGGCTTGGTATGCCAAGATTGATAGCTTTCTGCTATCACTGAATTTTGTTCAATGCAAATCAGATCCAAATGTCTATTTGAAGCTGATTCATGGTTCATTAATGATATTTTTTTGTATGTTGATGACCTTCTCATTACAGGAAGCTCAAATGTTGAAATTACCTCCTTGAAGGATGCAATGAACCATGCCTTCTCAATGACATATTTGGGCTTGTTGAGCCAATTCTTGGGGCTTAAGATTGCTCAAACCAAAGAAGGAATCAAAGTAAATCAGTCCAAGTATGCCTTGGATTTGTTGAAAAAATTCAAAATGAAGGATTGCAAGCCAAGAAAGACTCCTTTCCTTTCAGGAGTTAAGCTTGAAGAAGTTGATTCTTCACCTATGGTAAACAATACATTGTATAGGAAATTGATTGGATGTTTGTTGTATCTTACACATACTAGACCTGATATTTCTTATGCAGTAAGTGTGGCTTCAAGATACATGGATCAACCTCATGAGATCCATTGGAGAGCAGCCAAAAGGATCCTTAACTTTGTTCAGGGAACAAGGACTCATGGGATCTTCTATAAAGCAAAAGCTGATATTGATTTGATTAGGTTTACTGACAGTGATTGGGTAGGTGATAGCACAGAAAAAAATTCAACATCAGGATATGTGTTCATGCTTGCAAAAGGGCCAATTAGCTGGTCAAGCAAGAAACAAAGTGCCATTGCACTCTCATCTACAGAAGCAGAGTACAGAGGAGTTGTAAATGCAACAACTCAATGTTTATGGTTGCAGGGGTTACTTAGAGAGTGTGGCTTCGAATCAGAATACTCAACTACTATCTATTGTGATAATCAGAGTACCATTAGAATTTGCAATGATCCAGTTCAGAAGTAGAGAACCAAACACATTGAGATCCATATGCACTACATCAGACAGCTTGTGCATGATGGCACCATTCACCTACTCTTCTGTTCATCTTCAGAACAAGTAGTAGATATCTTCACCAAAGTTTTTTGTGAGAAGACATTCAACAATCTCAAATCACTACTGGGGATTGCTGATCATGCTATGAAGCATGAGTGATGACAAAATTTCCAAATTTTGTTTTACAGTCCATGTTTAAGGGAGGATTTTTCCCACTGGGTTTTTGCCTCTTTCCTTGGTTAAATGGACATGCAGTATCTAAAGGGTGACTAAGCCTTGTTTCTAGGCCCTATAATTTTCTGATATTTTACTCATAATTCAGGCTTAAGGGGGAGTGTTAGAATAATCAACCCATAGTTAGCTACCTTAGACATTAAGTAATCCAATTTTTGTCTTATTTGCATAGTTTCCATATTCCACCTTATGAAAGTTGTCCTCCACACATCCATAGTGGTCAAACTTGCTAAATTTGAGTCATGGAGCACTTAGGAAACCTCCTAGAATCAAATATTCTTTATTCCTAGCCTCCCTAGCACATGTCTGCTTTTTCTGCTTTATTGCCTGCTTTTTCTGAGTTTTAAGGCAATTGGGAAAGTTTGTCTAGGTGAAGTTAACTTGTTTTTTGTCTTCATCATCCTCCACTCTTTTCTCCTATGAAAATCATGTATGAGTTGTCCTTCCACCATCTATTAGCTTTCCTAATTGCTTTTGCCAATTCGTGAGCTCCTAGACAGATTTGGAATGTGCTTTATACACCTATGGGGGATTTGCTTAGATTTAGTAAGCCCACTTTTGACTAAATTCGAATGGCATCTTCATGCATTAGAATATATCATGTAATTATTTATTGTGGTAGCCTATGACTTCACAGGGTTGGCTATTGTACACTTATTCAATACAGATTAGTGTTCAGCTCCATATTCAGTCTCTTTTGTGAGTAATTTGCATGTGTAATTGGCAATTGTTGTGAGTGTAATTGTTCTAACACCTGGGTTCAATTTCCACACATGATGCTACTCATGTTTTTAACTGGAATGTTGTATAGGTGGAACCAGAAGGAGAATTTCTGGTGGAACCAGACTGTATCCTTAGGAGGAGGGAAATTACACTTCAGAACCGCACCATTGGATAGGTGAAGGTGCAATGGAAGCACCTTAGTCCAGAGGAAGCCACCTTGGAATTGGAAAGTAAAATGCGATATGCATATCCAATTCTATTCCAGGGGACTTCGGAGGATGAAGAATAAATAACATCGAGGATGATGTTATATTCTAAGGGGGTGTGTATGTCACATGCCCCAATTTTGTAAAATAATATTATCTTATTTTGATTATATTCCAATACATTACGTTAAATTTAATGCTAAGTTGAAACTAATGACTCAGCAGAGTCAAGGATGTGGAATGTATTTCTGAATATTTAATTTTAAACAAATAAAAGTGGAGACAACAGCTTGGGAGAGCTATTAAAAAGAGTGTTATTGGTCAAGTTGGTGGAGGAGACTAAGTGGAGAGCAAAAAGACAAGTGGCAGCATCCTCAACCACTTCCTATGTTGCAGGTGGAAACCTCTCTATATTTGGGGTCATGATCCCCCAAGAAAGTGGGATCAGAGCAAGTGGCTCAATTAATGACAACCAACCCAAAAATACCTAGGCAATCTTAATAAAAGTACCCAATGTAGAGAGCTGAGGCTGTTCATTCCAGAGAAGAATCATTCAGGTGAATGCACTTCAAGGAATTCATTGGGAAAGGGAAATTTGAAGGAAGGTGTTTGAGGGGTAAACTGCAGGAAATTGATCTAGTACAGCTTTGTAGCTGAAAGATCTTACTGCAGTATGCAGAGTTGGTATTGAGTCTCAGGACCAGTACTTTTTTGTTTGTTCCACCTAGTTCCATCCAAGGAGACCAGAATAGGCTCAGGGGTCTTGAGGAGTCATTGTTTGAGCACTCTCCAGGAGTTGGTAGGGAGGAACGACCTCCCATTGCTGTTGTCATCCAGCTTTAAAGACAAGTTTCATTATCTTTTAATTTCTGTGTTATAGTTTATATCTGTGTGTGAGCAATTAATGAATAATTATATGTTATGTTGTAAATTATAAAGTTGAAATCTCTTTGTTGTTTCAAGGCTGAATCTATACTGTGATCCAGATCGTACTCTAGCACAGGTAGTGTGTTTAAATAAAAGAAGTATGATAGGAATATAAATGAGTAGAATATTTATGTTTTCAGAGTATTAAAATGTTTCCTATCAGTAGATAGTTGTTTTCAAGAAAGTTTATTAATATGTTTTGTATAGATGTTGTCAGAACTAGACTGTGTGTTTTAAATATCATAAAAGAACAAGAATCTTATTATTTACTGACAATAGTTTGTTAAGTATATAATTAATTTCCTACACAGTATCTACTTCTATAAACTGTACATTTATACTGAAAAAGAAGAACTAGTATTACTAGATGAATGTTTATGTTTATCATATATGAAAAAAAATAGTACAAATAGTTTATCTCTTTTCCTTTAGTGCTAACTAATATTCCTGCAACTATCTGAACTCTAATTAAGAACTTGATAAATATTACAATATTCTTTTCTTAGCATTAATAACTAAAGGACAGTAGTAACTTAGGTTTAAATTAATATTAATAAGAAACTGTTCTTATACATTTGCAAACAGTATAGATGTAAATAATATTGACAGGTAGGAAAGTTCTTATATTCTTTCAGTAAGTCTACAGAAACAATTGTATTAAATAACACAAATAATACAGACTGCTCTCAGTCCTAATTATTATACAAAGAAATACCAACATAAACTTAAGAAGAGATATTATACATAGATAATAATATTATAAATACAAATAATATTATTATTATCATTAAACAGTGATGTTTATAAACCATTAATTCATAAAAACAAACTGAAGAAAACTGTGTAACAGTAATCAAATTTACAAGATAATAACACAGGAAATAATACTCTATAAAAATTAAAAAGGGAATAAACGCTAGCTCATATTATGAGCGTAATCTATAAGTATTTTTAAATATTGTAGTAACTTAGGTTACACATAGGGTAGTTCTTTTAAAACTATTAACAAAAAATGTTATGCACAAAAATAAACTACAATACTGATTAACCTGTATAAATGTATTTATAAGAGAAATAGTGCTTTTCTTTTGATAACAACATACATCTATAGAAATAAACGTCAGGGTTAAAACTATTACATTACAAGTATCAAAATATTAAACCAAATTTACATCAAATATGTAACCATCAATAACCAGTCTAATAATCTACTCACAGTCCTTTAAGGACAAATAGAATAAAGTAGAAAAATAGTATAATTAATATAACAAGAATAGTATAAATCAAAACAAGGGTTTTTACAGGACAAACCCTAATCCATAAATTCAATCAAAACAAGTAAGATTTAAGTTACGGTTGTAAGTATCAGCCTTAAAATTTTAATTATAAAACCCTTACAAAGTACTCAGCTGAGTTTAAAACTTCATTATATTCGAGAAGGGTAAAAACCCTAGAATTACACACAGTATCGTATAAACTTGTGTCAACCAAAACGAGTTTACAACTGTACTACCATTACAAAATTTGCAAACTTAAACCCAACTGTGAAGCCAAATATTCGACTAAGTACAATGCACAATACAAATCGAGTCTACCCTAGCAAGGGTTTGGATTTAAGTATTTTCACAACAGCCTGTAAAAACATTAAAACAATAACATAACTCGTGACGAGACGAGAGAGGGTTTTTCCAAAACCTTGGGCGAGTCCAACGACCACCCTAACACTAATAGAGTAAGAATCCATCATTCAGACCACGGGGCTTACCTAAGTTTGAACCACAAGCCACGGCCTTTGCAAGGGGCTGTCTTTTCTTCCTTGTACAAGCTTCACAGCGGTGAGCACCTGCAACAAAGCATCAAACCACTGTCAGTGAAACAAATTACTTGTTAAAGCATGAAAACAATCTATATATACTTGCAATAGGTAAAAGAAATTCCAATATGATAATCACCTGTCAATGGGAGACAAGCTAAGCAACCCTAGAGCCAGCGTAAACAACAGGACATAAATGATATTGTTTAGGTTTCCATAGCTATATATATTTTCCAGGTGTGGACAGAAATCAACCATATAGAAAAAAAATTTATCCATGCAGTGAGGGTCGTGTCCTATAGTTCCTGCGTGGAAAAAATACTCCAATTATTTGATTATTGAAGCGTGGAGTAAACCTTATTGTCAACCCAAATAATTTGCAATCCAAATCGTTAATCATTTGCACAATGTCTTATGTTAGCATAATGACAAATTTATCAACATGGGGGTTATGTTGACCAAGCTAATAGTGTTAATCATAAATCTTAGTTTAAAGCTCGATTTGGATTATGCATTAATCCCTTTCTACCAATAACATTATATTGTTATATAATAACATCACCATAATGATATAATTGGTTGCATAACTATTCTCTAAACATTGTTTTGATAAGATAGAAATCATTTAATTTATGTCTTGTTTATAGATAAGGTCAAAGTTTAAGTCTTTAATATAGACATAAAAGAGTTCGTGCTAGCTATTAAATGACTATAGTTTCTCTAGTAGCAAAGATAAACTATAGCTTATGCATAGTAAACCTTTTGCAATAAGAATATTACAAGTCTAAACTTTATAAATAGCACCTTGTAATAATGCAAAGGAATATAAAGACTAGATTAAAATACGTTATAATAACAAACTATTTGTAGATTGAATGTCTATTGAACAAATAGATTATGCATATCTATGAAATTTACATGAACTGATAACTCAACTAGCATCAAAGCTTTGAAGTAGTACAAAGCTGAAGGTAAGAATATTATCACGAAATTCTATCACATAGTTTAAGCAACAATACTTTTGGTAGAGCTTGGAGTATAACTCAACTTGGTTTTATTCTCGTTCAGAATGTCTAGTGGACAGTAAGGTAATTATAGAACTAAACTTGATAACCGGAATAGGAATGACCCTATAGAATCCAAAAGTTACTAGAACCACAGAGTTAGACTTGGAAATAAAATAGAGGTAACCATGATTTGATATAGAAGGGCATGATGGTTGTAGTTTTACAATCGAAGGTTTTTACTATCCAAAAGATAACAGGCTATAAAGTTATCTTGTAGAAACAAAATGAGGGTCAATAATTACACAGGCAAAATAAGATACTATTGCATAAATACTGACAATAACATTGTTTATAAATATTACAAATTACTTAGACTAAAAGTAGAATTACTTGTAACTGAGATTCTAATATTTAGAGTCGCAAACATGTTGTATTGTCGTTACTTATTTCCAAACTTGTTTACTTGAAAAACTGAAGAAAGCCAAATGGTTTTACCTTACAGGAGTTGTCTAGAGTTTAGTAGCTTATTTACTAAGCTTTTTAAATTGCAAATAAAATATTGCTGACACTAAAAAGATCTTTTAAAATATACTCGATCGATCATACCTTTAAACCTATAAGAAACAATATTCATCTGCGTTAGCACGATTGCTAAGTAATCCCCGGATTCAAAAGTAGATTCCATCTACTTGACATAAAAGAACTAATCAGTAAACTGAAGCAAGCAACACACAAAAAGATTTTATTCTTGCTACGAAAAATAAACTGTTAAGTTATTAATTTAGAATTTAGTGAAACTAATTACTTGATTGTTTCTTTTATGCAAACTGTTAGCTGATAGTAAACCGTAGGTTTTAGCATTTATTGTTATCTCAAAATTTTAAATTTTTGTGTAAATTTGGGGTTCTGACAGAGAAAAACTTGTGGCAGTCTTGACCGCGGTTCTATAGGCCCACAAAGCAGGATACAAAATGATATGCCAATTATTCTTGCTTTGTGTGATGGTTCATTGGAGAATGGACTTAAGTGAATTGTTCACTGCTTCAACCTGTCCATTCGCTTGAGGGTAATAAGAAGAGGAGTGCTGTTACTTATATCCTAACTTGGAAGCCAACTCTTCCATCATTTTTTTTTGAAAGTGCCTTCCATGGTCAGTGACAAGCTCTCTCGGAATGCCAAACTGGGTGATAATCTGGTTAAATACAAAATGTGTGGCTGTCTCACCCTCAGATTTAACTGTGGTCATAGCCTTTTCCCATTTCGTGAAGTAATCGAAAACCACAATAATATGATGGTGCCCCCCAGTTGCAATCCATAAAATCAAGCCCCTAATTGGTGAAGGCACCGACGGTGACAATAGGATGCAAAGGGGCAAGATGCGAGCACATATTGCATGCAAACACTTGGTAAGGGTGGCACTCCTTGACCGCACTAACGCAATCGTTAAAGATGGACGACAAAAAATAGCCCGCTCTTAAGATTTTTTGGGCTGTAGAAAGACCAAATAAATGACCACCACACGCCCCTCCATGGAAATCATTAAGCATAGCCTCAGCCTCATCATGATTTAAACAACTATGTAAAATGGAATCCACCCCACGGTGGTACAAATTATATCATCTACTATGAGATAGTTCTTCGCTACTTGACATAGTCGTCGTCGCTCATCCCATGAGAGGTGAGTAGGGACCTTCAATGTTTGCAAATACACTATAATATCCCCGTACCAAGGGTCCACAGTTGAGATGAGGAATATATGCTCATCGACAAAAGAATCCTCATAAACCTCCTTTTCCTCGAAATTTGGGAAATCTGATATGAGCTCGGCAAAGATTAATGATTTCTTCAATTTCACTGAAACGAACTTGAGATCAAACTCTTGCAAAATCACATTCGATTTATTATATTTTCCCCCAATCATCCTTCTAATGAGGATGAACTGAAATGGATTGATGTGAGCTATGACCAAAGTTTGGCAAAGGAGAATGTAATGTCTCAAACGTTGAACCACATGAACGGTGGTTAAGGCTAGCTTCTCCACATGGAAATAATGAAATTACGCATCAATAAGGTTTTGGCTCAAATAATATATGACATGCCCATGGAGATCCTCACCCTCTTGAACCAATACCATACCAACCATCTCCTAAGATGTGACCACATAAATCAAGAAATCACAGCTATAGTCTGGTGGACTAAGCATAGGGACCATTGCTAATGCTTTCTTAAGAGCATCGAAATACTCTTGGGATCAAACATCCCAATAAAAAAGGGTGTCCTTTTTCAACAAACGCATGAAGCCTTTAGTCAAGTTGGAAAAATTGACCATGGACCTTCGCAAGAATTTTGCCATACCTTGTAAACATCGAAGGTGTCGAATGTTACATGGGGGAGACAATTGAAGTATTGCCTCAACGTTCAAGGGATCAACTCTAATACCCTCCCTGGATATGATGAATCCTAGTAAATGACCAACTTTCACGCAAAAGATGCACTTATGAGGATTTAAACGAACTTGATAATGACGACATACTTCAAACACTAATAAAAAATGGTAAGGATGATGCACTCTCAACCAAGAGTGAGCAGTGAGATCATCCAAATATATTTCAATAATCCTTTTAATATTGTGAAAGATTAAGGTCATGGCCCGCTGAAACGTACCTCCGGTGTTTTTAAGGTCGAAGGGCATCTTCCGATATGAAAAAGTTCCCCAAGGCCAAATAAATGTGGTCTTGTGTTGATCCTCGAGTTTAATTTGTATCTGATTATATCCAGAAAAGCCATCCATAAAAGAAAATTCTTCACTTCCCGCACACTCATCCAAAATTTGATAAATAAATGGTGTAGAGAAATTATCTTTAGTACAGGCTCGATTTAAATCAATGAAATCAGTGCATATTTGGATCGCTCCCTGCTTCTTATCCACTGGAATGGGATTTGAAACCCACTCTCTCAAGGGAAAAAGATATATAAAACCATCTTTGAGCAGTTTCTCTATGTCAGCTTTGATGGTGTGTGTTTTCCTAGGATTCACGGCATGTAAACATTGTTGAACCGGTTTTGCATCCAGATAGGTATTGATTTCATGTTCGACAATACGAGGGTCTATACCTAGCATTTGTTCATATGACTAAGTAAAAATATCATGAAAGTCCTTAAACAATTTGGTATACTCTTTAATCTCATCGGGAGAACAATCCACCCCAATGTAGACATTCTCAACCTTACCAGAATCACAAGAAATGTTGATAGGAATCGTTGGTGATAGGTTAGCCATGTGCCCTTCAACCATCTAACTAGGAGAGCTTAATGGGACCATGACGCTACCAATTTTCTCTCTTAGAAACACCCTAAATTCATTACACTCTAAATGATCAAGCTTAGGAAGGAAATACAATCTATGGTGCAATTCTTCCCAAGGTTGTTCAATCCCAGACATGGCCTCAATAATAGCTTCATCTGACAAAAAAACATCATCAAGGAAGTCGTGAGAGTGAAATGAATCTACTGCCCATGCAGGAAGCACATAAGGGTCCTCCTCCTCTGTCGGCGAAGAGGAAGGACTAGGCTCTACAACATGATCAAGATTCGCTTGATACGCCACCATTGTTGCAGGAAACGACACGTCTGTCTCGACAGGAATACTTGAAGTACTTGGTGAAGGAAGAACCCAAGGATCCTCCATATGAGTAGTGTGAAAGGATACCAAATTCGATGAGGAAAAATCCCCACCAAGACTAGATCTAATCATAAGAATAGGCACAGGAAAACTAAAGGTTCCCATGAGAGAAGGATACATACCTACACCCACATTCTCAGTTGCCGGCTGATAATGATTGATAATCGGGATAGAAGCTATCGATGATGGGTTTACACTCGGATTCTGGAAATACTTTTGATTAATAGTAACAATCTTCCCATTAAACGGAAAGCAAACTACTTGAAATAGGGAAGAGGCTATAACTTGCACATTATACATCCAGTTCCTACCCAGCAAAATATTGTAGTGAAGGGGCGCATCAACCACCTCGACTTCGATCGCAATAGTATTCCCTCCCAGATGGACCTCTAGAGAAGGAAGTATACCATGCGGTTGAAACAACCTTCCATTGAAAGCAGTCAAGATGTTGGTAGATTGAGACAATGTGGGAGAAATTAAGCCCTTCCAACACGACAAAGACATCATGGAAGCAGCAGCGCCTTCATCAATAACAGTATGCATGATGGTGTTGTTGATACACTCTATATGAATCAAAAGATACACGTAGTAAGGCAAGCGAGGCTGGATTCCACAAGTTTCAAATTTGATCATGGAAGAAGAGCTATCATCACTAACCCCAAGAGCAGACAGCAAGGCATTTCCTTGCGAAGGACAAGTCTGAAGCACTTCTAATGTGGGCATCGCACAAGGAGTTTGGCCTAAATCCTCGACAACTGAATAGTTCAGGGAGGCTCAAGCATTAGGATTGTGCCTCAAGCACTTCAAGACTCCCTTAGGAATGCAAGGTGGAACTTCATGTTTATCCGTAGGCTTTTCAATTCGCAAAGAGCTCATGAGTGGATCAGGTTCTTTCTGAAGGTCTGGTTGTGATGAACCATAATCTTTCACACACATCACAACTTTGGTAGATCTCACCACGTTTATGCAACTGTGACCACTAGCAGCCTCTGGCAGGTTTTTAGTTACACCAGATGCACAACCAGGATCAATGGTCCTCAAGTTCATATTTTTATTATTAGGTAAAGGATTAGTAAACACAGCTGGGCCCTATGCTATGAACTTCGAGGCATCCTCCATATGAGGGCACAAGTGAGTGAGGTGATCTTACTTACACAATTTACAAGGAAACTTCACGTTATGCTTAGGTTTGTTGTCCCCCCTAGCATTGTTCATGTTCTTGTCATTATTATTACCATTTTCATTTTTATTCCCACCCTTATGATTATTTTTTCCTTTCTTTTTATTCCTTCCAGTCTACTGGTTGCCTTTTGGGTTCGACGTTTTCACTGAAAGTACACTCACCGATTGGGTAGGTTGAGATGAAGTCATGGCTTGTCTTGATGCAAGCTGGTTAAGCGATAACTAGCTTAATTGTTTTGTAACCGAGTCTGCATGTTTGGTACTTGTGGAGCCAACAATGCCATCGGCATGTGGCCCAGGTTTAATCTTGGGGTTGAAATTGGATCTTGGAGCATTCAGGATAATCTCATATAAGAGTACAGATTGAGCATAGATTAAATCCAACTATTGAGCCCTAAAAATAGCTTGGTCCTCATTTTGAACTCCAGACGTAGAAACATCCTTTACGATGTAAGGTAACAATGATTTGAGGAACCACTATAGAAGAAACTCTGGAGGTATAAAGGATTTAATTAATCATTTCTGCCTATGCCACTCTTGAATATGATCTAAAATATGCGTGGCTTTTTCTTGCCGAAAGTTCGACAAAGTTTGGTGTCGATGTTGTAACGTATGGGTAGCTGGAAATGATTAAGAAAAAGTCATGGCAAGGTCATCAAACATATTATAGGCCCCCCCGGTAACTCTATATACCATTTCGCCACAGGACCCGTGAGGGTGCATTGAAATAGCCTCAAACGGATGGAGTCGTCATGTAAGGAATTAGAAGAGCGCCAAAGGTGGAAGGTTGTGACATGCTCACTAGGATATTCACTAACATTACCTTTGAACTTGGGAATGTCTGAAGGAAGCTTGGTAGGGACTTTCGGCCATGTCAGATTATGAGACACAGGATCATTTGTTAATCTCTACAAATCAGGTAGGTTCAAGGTCACAAGAAAAGGGAGCCTAGGTTGATCTGGTCGATGCCACGCTCATTAATAGGACTGATTCGTATAAGGTTGATTTCTATACACACCATGTCCTTGGTCAGTGGGATAATAACCTCCTCCCATATGACCCATGAAGGGCTGCATTGAAGCAGTGTAATGTGGATTACCTTGATTATGAGGTGCTACAAAGCCATAGTTAGAAGAGTAAGCGAGTTGTTGATACCCATACCCATACGGTTGATAGTTTTGTCCGTACTGGGGCCCATAAGAAGATCCATGGGAAAATCCATATGTTGGACCATGATATGGTCCACAGGATGATCCATTAGATGTCCCATGAGATGTTCCATAATATTGTCCATAGGTAGGTATATGGGAAGCTCCATGAGCAGGACCATGAGATGGTCCATGAGGTATTCCATGAGACGATCCAGAAATAGGTACATGAACTACTGACACAGAAGGAGGCACTTGTATTTTTGATACTACAGTGTTAGCAGTCGCAGGATGAACATGGCTTGCAGTCAAACTCCAGCCTGAAGGACCACTAGAGTTAGGAAGAGGATGCATCAAAAAGGAATTTGAAGGAACAGGTTGAGAAGAAGATGGAATATGTGAAGGAATATAGCTTGTACCCCCAATATTCACATGTCTCGGCTGAGGTCCCCGAAGAGGAACACCAGTGCTAGGTTTGGGTTGTGTGTGTGAAGGAATTTCCACCGTTGGAGTGGATAGAGCAATGTGACTACTACTACCAAACCTCTTTGCATGGAAAGGAATGGAAGTGCCCCCAGGAAAAATACCAGGGTCACCAAATGGTTCAACATGAGGTACCAGAACAGAATCAAGAATATCAGGAATCCCATATATAATGGGGTCAGTGCTGGTGGGTTCATGGCGAGTCTCTTCACCCTGATAATATAACCAATACCGGGGATCAGAGCTAATGTAATTAGGAAACTATGATAAACAATCTTATGATGGTCCACCCCCATAAGGACCATACTCAAGTGGAGTTCCATATGTGATTGAAGGTTTAACTTTCACTGCCAGAGGTGGAATCTCTGGGACCTCAGGCTCATGACGACTCATGGCGAGATCTCTCTATGAATCAAAGTGATAACTAGTCTGCCCGAACTGTCTGGATCTCTCTCCCAAGGGAGGAGGAGACGTAAAAGGCGGAAGACCTGCTAAACGACGAGAGCGACGAGGAGTCGCACTCAGATCCACAATGACTCAACAAAAAGAAAATATTCGATCTATCTACGCAACGCTAAGTAGACTACCGTGCACAGAGCATACACCTAAGAAAATCTAAATCCAAACAACAAGAAAACCAAGGGTAGGATAAGTGAGCTCCCGAATGAAGCAGGTATGTCTCACCTAGGAGAGGCTTGAGACTCCCATACACAACAAGCGGAGGTTCGTAACCAATTATAGTGGCCCTTAGATTCAACGCATATAGTGATTTTGTTTTCTGACCCCTACCTGGACAAGGCACTGTAGAATAACCTTTGTAGCTACCCCCTCCATAACCTAGGTAAGGTAACTAAGGTTACCTCAATATAACCAATGATTCGGTGGATAGTCATAGGAGGGATTGACTATATGGGAAGGGTGTAAAGCTCGAAGCCTGAAATCAAAACTGGTACCCTAGGGGTGCACCAGTCAATACCCCAAAGGCCCCCAGATATGAATACAATTCTGTAAATATCTTCGGTGCTCACAGAAAGTGACCAGGGGTCATCCCAATCCCAATCGTGTGCACTACCTCATGCTTAAATCCTGTGTAAGAGGAGCATCCTGAGAAACACTAATTATACCAAGGGTTTCACACTCTCACCTAGACAGACACCTAATTGTTCTTTTTAGTGGTCTTGGAGAATTAACTTACAATCAACTATTCCAAGACCCTAAAACCTAATCTTGTTGATGCATCCTAGAAAAGAAAAGAGTGTAATTTATTTTATTAAGCATTGATTTTATTTGGTTGTTATTACTCAAAGGGTAATGGTCATGCAACTTGTGTTTTTATGACACAACATGAAGTAAAATGCACACCTAACAATCAATGCAAATGCATTGTGTAGAATGAAAAATAGGGTATGCTCCTACGTGAAGTGCAAAATTTTTATTTCAAATGTAAGTGCAATCATTCCTATATGAAAATTTGACTAAAATTCACCAAGAAAACCTAATGCAAGTACTGTGCCAATGCAAAATGCAAGCAATGCATAACTATGCAAAAATAAAAATATTTTTGTATTTTTGAATTAAATGAGATATAAAAGCAAAAAATATGACTCTACAACCTTCAGACTCTGCAACCCCTCACAAACAATAGCCAAGCAAAGCACCAAGGTAAAAGAGACCTAATGCACTAATCTCAAAACAAAAAGTAGAAAATGAATGACAAGAACATTTCTAAAACATAAAGCTAAAAATAGTCTCTGGTCAGAGACAAAGGGTTTATACAGACTCCAGAAGCATCCAAGAAGACTCAGCAATCATCCAAAATCATCGAGCAACAATTAATCCTCCCAATAAGGCTCAAAATCAAGGCATACGTGATTGTTCTCAGTAAACTAGCGTACACACATGACTATTAAAGGAAAACCCACGTGTATATGCGACTGTGAAAGCTAAACCCACGTACAGGAAGAAAAAGGGAGAAAAATAAGGCAAACAGACAAGCCGAGACAAAATTTACTCCTTCAGGACCCTACTGGGAAAACATTCCCCTAGACCCGACACAGAAACAGAGAAATCAGAGCAATTCAAGTACATTGAATACCAAAAACCCCCAAAGAAAAACAACTAGGAACCTACCTAGTATGGTCACCAATTCTGTTACGGAGAGAAACTTCCTATGGCTTGGGGTGTACCACAATAGACAGCTAGACATGAGAAATCTATCCCTTCCCAATATGCAAGAGAAACCAAACATCTAACACTAAAGGATTTTGAATCATACCTTATTCCGGATGGTTGAAGTAGATCCTCATTGAGCTTTTTCCAATCCTGCTTGTGGTAGTAATTTGCTCTCAACAACAGCAAACAAGACAAGCATGCTATATAATATGGTGTTAGATCTGCTCTAGCATATATAATTAACAATGTATAAGCAATTAAACATATCCATGGATTCAATATTCATTCAAATGCACATTATTTGACAGGAAAAGTTATTTCTATTAATCAAATAAGAGATTATGCAAGTGACAACCTCTGTTGGCACATCTGCGAACCGGAGAAACTGAGTCCTCCACTTGGGCCTCCACCACCTCAATCATCCATCTCTCGATAGAAAGCTCACAAGCAAAGGAAATATTGGGAAGAACACAAAGTGCTCCAAAGGGACAAAGGGATGCAAACTCAAGTATATGCAAGCTATGGCAACAATGGACTATAGTTTCGTTGCTCTTCAATTCCTCCGTCTTCAATGTATCCAAGGGGTTCCTTATATAGCACTCCAAAGGGGTAATGGAGGGTCAAATCCGAGTGATATCGAGTCATATGGAAGGAAAAGAGTCAAGTGGTTCAGACACACATGAAGGAAAACTCCAAAAATATTTGGATTTATGCACACATCCTGGTGTACGCGGGTTTGAGGTCAAAAGTCGCATGTACATGGAAGTATTGGATTAAAATTCACGTACAACAATAAACATGTGTTTTTAGGGATGAACTTGGAAACATTAAAGTATAATATCAGTCCATGGGGTCTAAAAATTATATAGAGGGACATGGAAGGCCATAAATATGTGATCAACCATGTGTGGTAAAATCAGCTATAACAAGTGCATAACAATGACTTCCCAATTAGCTATGGTTTATCATATACCATAGCACATGTTTGGTATTACCGAAGCAAAATCCAAACCATACACATAGGACTATTAGTGACATGTGAACAAGTGAATTTGCATATTTTAAATTCAAATTACATCTCCCACCCTTGTAGAATTGGGAAACGCGTTGACATTATAGCACTACAAAACGCGCATGCGTTATAGAACTACAAAATGTGTGCACATTATATAACTACAAAATGCATATGCGTTATGTAGTTCTATAGCATGCACATGTTTTGTAGAGCTAAAAATCTAGCGCTATATGTAATATATAAAATTTATGGATAATATTTTAGAGGGGGTGTGTAAGGGTCAATGGCCTAGGAGGATGTTGGAAGTTCAGGTGGGGATGGTTAATAGTTGAGAGGGGGTGAGGAAGGGTGAAGGGCCTAGGAAGATGTTGGAAGTTCAAGTGGGGATGGTTAATAGTTGAGAGGGGGTGGGGAAGGGTCAAGGTCCTAGGAGGATGTTTTAAATTCAAGTGGAGAAAGATGAATGGAATGGGAACATTATGGGTTACAAGGGTGAAGGGGAGTGGGGATTGAGATAATTATTAGGAGGAGAAGAGGTGTTGAATACGTATAGGGTTAGAAGCAGTACATGGGACTTGAGTGACAAAGGGGGATAAGGTGGAGGGGAGGAAGTAGGTGATGGTTTGATGAGAGAGAGGATTGGTGAATGGAAATGTGGATATCGAGTATTGGAGGAGGAATAGGATGTGTTGGAGGAGAGAGGAGAATGAGGTGGAAATTGAAGAGATGGGAATGAGATGCAATAAAACAGAGAATAGGGGTCATAATGAGATAGGGGGTTGAGGAGAATGGGTAATTTGAAAACATAGAGAGAGAGAGAGAGAGAGAGTGATGTGGAGAGAGTGTGAGAGAAAATAAGAAAGAGAGGGAGGAGGGGGGGTGAGGGAGGGATGGAGATAGAGTGAAGGAAATAGATATTGAGGGAGCGATAGAAGGTGTGTGTGTGTGAGGGGTGATGGGGGGATAGAAGGTGTGTGTGTGTGAGGGGTGATGGGGGGATAGACACAAGGAGAGAAAGGGATAGGTTCACACATGTAGAGAGAGAGAGAGAGAGAGAGAGAGAGAGAGAGATGGTGTTAAAGACAGAGGGTGGAGGGTTGAGAGATGGAGAGAGAGGGAGGTTGCGAAAGAGAGAAACATGGATAGGGAGGGATAAAAGAGAAAGGGAGGGAGGGATACAAGTTGAGAGAGAGAGAGAGAAATAGAGAGAGGTATAATGGCACAGAGGGTTGGTAATTAAGGGAGAAGGGAGGGAGATATTGATAGAGGGAGGTAAATATAAGGTGGAGAGAGAGGGAGTGATAGATAGAGTTTGTGAGAGAATGGGGGACACACACACACACACACACACACACATAAATATTATGTGGGAGAGAGGGGGATGGGTGAGCGATAGAGGGAGAGGGGGAGGGTGAGAAATAAAGAGAGAGTGATGGAGGGAAGGATAATGAGGG